>BSBK01001728.1:2777500-3315000 GCA_027943335.1 Chamaecyparis obtusa | reverse complement strand
GTACAACTTTTGAATTATTTTCTACAATTAAATCCTGCCTACACATTTGACCTCTTGTAGCAAAATATTTACTGTTATATTTCAATATTTTAGATTAAGGATAAAACAATTTTTGAAGGGAACGGTAACCCTTTACATTAGGATTAAAGATAGGAAGAATAAGCACAAAGAAAAAAGAGACAGCTAGGGGAAAAGGGAGGAAAGCATTAGAGACCCCCCCAGTACAACCAACCAACGAAAAAGAGACAAAAAAACCAAAAAAAAATACACAAAGAAAAACACGAAGCCCAGAAACAACACAGTTAAGACATTTTTTCCATTAATTTCGTTGTGTCTTCCTTCAGCAAAATGAATTGCTGGATAGAATCCCAAAGAGCCATGATTTCCTTTGAGTTATCAATTTTTTTTTGTGCTTGCTCTAGTACAAGACACAGGACCTACGGGACTATTGCCTTTACCAACTTCTTCTTCAACAAGAATGAGACTAGTGTTCCCTTCCAGCATAGAGAGAAGAGCACGCAGGTTATCAGTAGTCACCTTCATTCCCTCAAAGTTCTGCTTCATAATCCTACTAAGGGTATCTTCAATGCTCTGGATTCAGCTAGAGGTAGTCTACATGTAGAAATTGACAACATCATTGATTTTTAGTTCAAGCTTCTCCATCAGCCCTTTGTCTTCTTCATCTTCCAAGGTCTCAACATTGCTTTTTCTAGTGGTCAAAGGCTTGGCAAGCAGTAGGGCGATTTTGGTCACTTTGTCCTCCAGCTCTGAGTACTTTATATTGATGTCTTTGATTTCTTTATACAACTAGGAGTTCATCTGCATATCCATCTCAACACACTCTGTGGCATCTTGCATGAACCCATTATTCTCTTTTCCCTTCTCAGTCGTTTCCTCCTGACTTCTCCTAGGTTCTTCCTTGTCTTTAAGCTTTTTATCAATGCCCTCTCTTCTTTGTTCTCTTCTTCTGCCTTCTCAGAGATAACCCTAGAATTCATGCCCTCCATGGAAGGCAAGTCATCATAATCCACAAGAACAAGGGGTATGGGCTGAGGTTATTACATGCCTCAAGGTGAGCCGTGGGGTTGATAATTGGGGGCTCAATCACAACCACCACCGGGGAGCTAGCACCTTCTTCATTTTTATCTTTATTTCTAGTTTCCTTAGGAATGTAATTGTCATCCAGATCTTCAGTCACCATATCTCTAGGTTTGACACTGCTGGCTTTGTCGCTCTCCGTTTCCAAAGAGGGTTCATTGGCATTATCTTGAGAACATTGATATTCCTTGCATTTCCATTTGAGCTAATTCTCTGATTTGTTGTTTTGAAGTTCATACCCTATTTATTTGATTCCAAATAATCATATCATGCATGATTTCCTTTTTCCTAAAAACAAAATATAAAAGATGAGATATTAGAGCCCCTTTTTAACCTCCTATAGAAAATTGAAATGATTGCCAATAGTGATCCATGCACATATTTTTCTCATCACTTCTATAGCATTATGAGCTCCTATAGCAACATGAAATTATGTAGAAATATCATAGACCTCATGTAGAAAACTTCTTCTTGTAGAATTATGACCTCATATTGAAATGTGGCTACTTCATGTAGCAAATTGATTTCTCCTATAACAATATGGTATTATACACAAGTTTAATTGGTTCTTGTAGTAATGTATGATTGGTTTATTGGGCTAAAAAGTTTCATGACAAAATATCATGTCCCTTCAACAACCAGTCTTCAAAAGCTCCATGAATTGATTGAAAGGTTTCATACTTATAATTAATGTATGTCCCTTTAACAATCTCCTCAAAATATTTTCCTCTACATGATTTAGTTGAAAGGCTTCATGCTTGTAAATTATGCATGATCCTTTAACAACCTCAATGCCTTCATACCTATAACTACACATGAAGCAAACATATTAGCATAAAACCTCCCTTACTTTCAGATGTTACTATTTCTTTTGCATCCTTTAAATACATATATATGAATGACCATGTTGTAGGAATTGTTTATATTGTAGAGATATTTGGAATAGCTTCCATTGCTCAGTTCATAGGAATTGAGCCTCTCTTTTGTTAAGGTTTTAGGATCATTGCAAATGTAATAGCACTATCTGATTGTATGTGTTTTCCAAATGTAACAATCTCTTTCATTTATATTGAGATGAGCCAAGAAGAGACATGTCCCTTCATGGGACATGTCTATTCATTATTATGTAATTAATATAATAATATATATGATTATATATATATATATATATATATATATATATATATAGATATATATATATATATATATATATATTATATATATATATATATATATATATATATATATATAATATCTGTTGAGTATTATATTAATTTCTCTAATATTTACATTATATATAAGTATATATATACATATCATATATACTAAATATATATATACATATCTTCACTAGTATTGACACATAGTATTTATCCAATTGAAGCTACAAAACATCAACACTCCCTCTTAGCCAAGGAAGATTAAACACATGATTAGGATTAGAAGATATCATTTACCATGATATCAAAGATATGGTTTGAATAGGAATATCAAATCGCATGATATTCACCATAACTCATAGATTCATAAGAATATCATCTCATGATATTGGGAGCATTGGCCACAAAATATCAAGTCTCATGATATTCACCAAGTGCTCAGAGTAATGGCCTACCAACATCAAGTCTCATGATGTCCACCAAGTACTCAAAAGTTTATAAAGATATCATCTCATGATATCATAAGCATTGGCATGCAGAGTATCAAGTTGCATGATATTCACCAAGTGCTTAGAGTAATGGCCTACCAACATCAAGTCTCATGATGTCCACCAAGTACTCAAAAGTTTATAAAGATATCATCTCATGATATCAGGAGCAATGACCTACAAAATATCAAGTCACATGGTATTCACCAAGTGCTCAGAGTAATAGCCTACCAACATCAACTCTCATGATGTCCACCAAGTACTCAAAAGTTTATAAAGATGTCATCTCATGATATCAGGAGCATTGGCTTGCAAAATATCAAGTCGTATGATTTTCACCAAGTGCTCAGATTAATGGCCTAACAACATCAAGTCTCATGATGTCCACCAAGTACTCACAAGTTTATAAAGATATCATCTCATGATATCAGGAGCATTGGCCTGAAGAATATCAAGTCACATGATATTCACCAAGTTCTCAGAGTATTGGCCTACCAACATCAAGTCTCATGATGTCCACCAAGTACTCAACAAATGTCCATAGGTAATGTGCACTTACCATAGAACATTCCTATCATCTATCATCATCTGTTTCAACCATCATAAGATGTCTATCACAATAGAAGATTGTGACCTATTTAAGGAACTCAACCCACCATGAAATATATCATATATCATGATCTATTTCAGCTATCATAAAATGTCTATTACAATAGAAGATCATGACCTATTTAAGGAACTCAATCCACCATGTAATATATCATCTATCATGATCTGTTTCAACCATCATAAGATGTCTATCACAATAGAAGAACATGGCCTATTTAAGGAACTCAATCCACAATGCAATACATCATCTATCATGATATGTTTCAGCCATCACAATATGTGGATCACAATAGAAGATGCCATCTATTATGATTTATTTCAGCCATCACAAGATGTCTATCACAATACAAGATCAAGTTATTGTAAGATAATCACCTTCCAATAACTTTTGCAAATACAAGTGATAATCATTTGGAAGTTGTCACTTCCTCATGATTTGTACAAGGGCAATCCCATTACAAACATTCACGATTCATTATTATAATAATTAATTATATCAATTTTATCTCAGAAGTGTTTCACCTTCAATAGTGAACTCCCTCTCAATCAATATGATCAGGATTGTCACAAGTTGACTGAACCATCTACTCCCTCTAAAGCTCAAGTTTATCAACTTCTTGACCTCTTTTGAAATGTCAGACACCCTCTGCATATGGTCTCAATCATCAATTCATTTGCAAGAATTAATTTCTTTTTCCCTTGAATGCAATTATCTTGTCCTTCTGTCCTGGAGGTATGTCAGAGAGAGATTACAAATAGCTCACTAAACTATCTCGACCGAAAATACCAATGATAGAAGCATACAAGATTTTACCAACCAATAATATAGCATGAATAACAAACTCAAAAATTATGTGCATTAATAAAACATGAAATACTTATCTTTTATAAATTTCAAGTATTTCATTCTTGAAGGTGAGCCCATATAGAAAATGTCATGCAAATTCACAAAATGATGTTGTTGTTCTTGAACATTATCATAATTCTTCACATGACCTATCTTTCATATCCAAAGGTTCTATACACTATGAAAACCTTCAATATGATCAGATCTCCCTTCAAGTGGTTAGGCTTTTAAAGAATGAAGCTCACTCTTTTACAAAATTTGTATAGACCCGTACACATTCGGTCATAACTTTTGAACCTGACATATTATTTCTAATCGCTTTGGTAAGATTCTTCTAAATTTTTTTATCACCATCATATCCAAAATTATGAAAAATCCAATGATGTATTTGTGAGATATGGTCCTTGTATTGAGACTGTATTTTCTAACACAGTCACACATTCACCATCAACAAACTACTCTCTTACATTTGCAACTTGGCTCTGATACCATGTTAAGGTTTTAGGATCATTGTAAATGTAATAGCACTATCTGATTGTATGTGTTTTCCAAATGCAACAATCTCTTTCATTTATATTGAGAATGAGCCAAGAAGAGACATGTCCCTTCATGGGACATGTCTATTCATTATTATGTAATTAATATAATGATATATATGATTTTATATATATATATATATATATATATATATATATATATATATATATATATATATATATATATATAAGTATATATATACATCTCATATATACTAAATATATATATACATATCTTCACTAGTATTGACGCATAGTGTTTATCTGACTGAAGCTACAAAACATCAACATCTTTTCATTTTGTAGGTTTACTCAAGCTGAAGGTGCGGGCCCGGGTCTTCTTCAAAATTCAACTCAATGGCCTTCCATTTAGGCAATGGAGACTCTTCCTTCTCCCTCTCAGTACTTTTATGTTTTACAATGTGTTTATTCAGATAATGATTTTAGGAGCTACCACAACTTGTGTGGTATCTGAATGCATTGGATCAAGTACTTTTATAAAATTTGAACATTTGTACCTTGTAAAGTAATTCCATAATATATTTCCATGAAATATTTTACTAATTTTGTATCCATATGTAAAATCTGAATAAAAATGATCAAATTTCACTTGTTTTCTGCTTTATACACTTTATATTCTGCATTCTATACTTTTGTAATGTGTACCGACAACAACTTAAAACTTATAGCTTTAATTCATACGTAAATTATGAGTCTAGCAATTTAGGTAAGCTAAATTGGTAACAATACTAAAGCTAAGTCTCCATCCAAACCGCTATATAAAAGTTTGATTGTGACCAAAAGTTCAATCAATAGAGTGGTTGCATGATAGCTCTCCTCTAGTATCCTTGAGATTCATAAAACCTTGGTTCTCAAGGTTGGGAGACCTCTTGCAAAAATTTATCATGGAACTCTTTAAACTAGATGTCTTGAACTAAAACCATTGTTGTAATGTCCAAAATACTTCTATTCACTAATGTAGGGGTTCACCCATGCCTACAAAGACATCCCACACTCTCACAATTATTAGTAGAGATATTCGTTCCTTAAAAAGTTATGCCCCTTGAAATTTGAAGCTTGGTGTTCTTGAGAAGTGAGTACATTGTAAGGGGGAGTTTATGCCTCCAATATTCTAGGTGATCTTCTCTGAATAAGCGTGGCTCAAATTTATCCAGAGTGAGAATTTAGTGGATACTATCCTTCAAGTCTAAGTTGTGAAGTGTTTGTGCAGTAAAAGCTAAGATATCCATTTATGTTTGAAGTGTGTTGCATGGGTATTATAAACAAAATTGTATTAATGAAACCTCACCTCAAAACATTTCAAAAGCATTCAAAACCTTTTTCAAAACCATTTTAACATAGTCCAAATTGTTTCAAAACCTTGTGATAGACCTTTCAAAACATGCCTTGGAGTCTTTTTGCAATATTAAAATAACATTTGCATTTAGCTCTTGCTTTTAACCTCCATCATTGCATATTCAATACTTGCATTTAACCTCATATCATTATCCTTTTTCATATCACATAATAGCATTACCCCTTTTTTCATATTGCATATTGTATCTTAATTAATAAACCTTTGCATAAGTGCATATTCCAACCTCATTATCAAACTTATTAAGACCTCATCATAATTTAACATTGCCTTTATTTCACATTACTCTCATTTTTCATTTATAACCTTTTAAAAACTTTGCAAAAACTCTGAAAAATCAAGTCTTAGAGTTTCATCTTAAGCTATTGAAAGTGGATCTTGACTTTGTTTCAAACCTTATTTCTTTTGTCATTTTTATCATTTGGTCAATATCCTATCTTGTCATGATGGATTTGATTAGTCTATTTTAATTTGGTCCTTTTGGTGTCTTTGAAAGTCAAGATCCTAATTCAATTTCCTAAGGTCCAAGTCTTAGGTTTGCATTTCTAAGATGTTTCCAAATTCAAAAATTCCAAAAACATAGTTGCACTATCACACCTCTTTAGTTTACATTTATCATACTTAAGCTTGCATTTTCCAAAGTCCAAAAAATCGAAAAATATAATCACATTTTCATCCCCTTTATTTTACATTATCATACTTGCATACTCCAAATTCCAAATTCCAAAAATCCAAAAAATACTTGCATTTCAGAAAACCAGGTTAGTTTGCATTCTTTCATATTCATCCTTAATCTTGCATTTTCAAAATATCAAAATCCAAGAAAAATCTACCTTGCCAAGTTTGCATTCATTAATTGCATTTCAAACCTTTCAAAATCCAAGATCAAATTGTAGTTTACATACCCTTAGTTGCATAATTATTTCAGAACCCCCCAAAATTCAAAAAACATAGTTGCAATTCATAGACCCATGATTGCATCCATTGCATTTTGCATAACCTAAGTTTGCATAATCATTTCAAACCCTCAAAATCCAAAAAAATGCACTTTGCATAATTATTTCAAAATCTTTCAAAAATCCAAAAACATAGTCATTTCCCTTGCATAGACTAAGTTGCATTGTCCATACTCATCCAAACCTTTCAAAATCCAAAAACAAATTGCTTTTGGCGTATACCTTTCATATCCTTAGTTTCATTTAGACATCATGATGATTGTAACAAGATCCCAAGTCTCAAAAAGGCAACAAGGTTCATATCAACCCATGGACATTTCAAGTGAAGACATACAAGCACCATTTGACCCAAGACAAGGTATACCTTTGCAATCACAAGGTTTTGACCCAAACATCATACACACTTTAAGAAAATGGTATTCTCACAATCAAGTAGTCAATCACATCAATCCCACTCACACATGACCCAAAAGTTTGAAGAAAAATTGGTTGAAGAAATAAAATATTGGAAGAGAAGGTGAAAAACATTGAAAGAAATCACATAGAGATGACCAACCTCCTTAATTGCTCAAAAGAAAGCTTTGGTGAAGTTGACATATAATCTCTCAATGCAAAATAAAAAATACCAAAACTTATTTCACAAATAAATAAGGCAAACACAAACTTCAACCAAGTCCAATTCAATCACATTCAAGAGAAAAATTTGTTTAATCAAATCCCAAATCAAAATTAGTTCAACCCAATTCTAAATTAGTCTTCATTTAATCAAATGTCATTCAAACAAGTTCCAAATCAAACCTTTCAACCAAAGCGTGACATAATTAAACTAGGACCACCACCTAATTTTGAACCAATCTTCATTCCAATGCAATCAAGTGATCCTCAAGCAATCACACAACCTCTTGTGCCAATCATGCAAACAAGTCAATCAATACCAAGGTCACAAATAATTTTACCTTTAATTGCATCGCATGTTAGTGAACACCATCTTATTGTTATCTCTATTGAGCATTAAAGGTTGTCATTAGTATCAAAAGGAAGCTAAGTATATCGGTCGGTTACATATAAGAACCCAATCGGTAACTAGAAGCAAAATAGGACAGTCAGTTAAGTGTTTATATCGAGCATCAGTTAGTTTACCAAGCATCAACAGACACCGATACCGAGTGACAGTAAACACCGAGCATCAAAATGAACACCGAGCAGTTTAACAGTGTTTACCGAGGATCACATAAAACAACATAGAAATCTTAAATGTCACATTTATCTACGCAAACGGTTACAACAGATCAGAAAATGTTTTACCAAGATCGAGGAGACTTTATTGTCGAGATATTCATTAAATGCAATGAAGATCTTATGTAATTAATTTTGATCTAGGTTATTCTTGTACACCGTAGATCTTAGGGTTTTGTCTAAGATTTGTAAACCTAATTTTGTAAACGACATAAAGGAGTATGCTATATATTTGTATTTTACATCATTTTTTATGTGAACTGATGTATGAACATTGAAGCACTTGAAGCCCTAGCCGAAACTTCAAGATTATCAGTTGCCAGAACCAAGCAGAACAAAGGACATAGAACATAAGTTTATTAGATTAAGAAGAATCAGATCAAGCTAACCGAGCAGTACAGAGCAGAGAACTTCATAATTCAAGGTGATATTTTTATAGTACTACATAGATCTATATCAGACAAGTTAAGTTGTCATTAGCAAATAATTACCTATTGCTTTCTAATCATTGTAATAAAGTTTTGGTGAAATCTCTTAACAGAGTAGACTTAACAGTCTTTTTGTAAATCTCTTAACCGAGTACAAACTCAAGGAGTGTTGTTAAATCCTATCACTAGGTAGATCTAGCTGATCTAATATGTTACTCCTAACAGGGTAAGATCACCAGAAGTGATCACAACTTGTAGCCCTAACAGGCAAACCTTTTCTATCTGTAGTAGTAAAGAATTTGTGGGTGTCATCCCCACCGCAGTTTTTACCTTCTAACAAGGGTTTTTGCGTTACCAAAATACTTGTGTTATGGGATTGTTTTATTGTTGATTTCATGTTATTTACTTATGCAAGTTAAATGAATGAATGATACATGCATGAGGGACACGTTATTTTGGAAGGTTATTAATATTTATTGTTTCAAGGTTTATGTTTAAAAGTTTTGAGGGTACTGGTTCACCCCTCCCCTCTCAGTACACATCTCTCCTATATTCCCAACAATTGGTATTAGAGCTTATATCTCTTATTGGACAGTTTAACCACTGAAGAGTAAAGATCTAATCATGGAGAGGTATAAGTTGGATAAGACAATAGAGAATCAGAAGATACAGATGCATATGTTTGTTGAACAATACAAGCTAGCTAAGGAAGAGTTAAAGAAATTACTGGTTGATAGGAAGAACATGGCCATACTGCAGAATGAGACTAATTATCATGAGGAGGAGATTGAAGATATATTTGAAAATCTTGGATCTAGTTCAGGTATCATTTCTGATGGATTTGAAAGTATAATCTCTGACTTATCTGAAAAGAACCTTCACCTAACTGAACAAGTGAAAGCACTGCAAGTCGAACAAGAAACTCAGATGGTGAGAATGATAGACATCATGAACAACTCAAGACAAACCAAACAAGAAAGAAATCTGGCTGTTGAAGATAGAAGACAGATAGCTGATCAACTGTAGGCAAAGGAAACTGAAATACAGAGACTTACCGATCACCATTTCAATTTGTCTAATCAGATAATGACTGTGAATTAGGAAATGAACCGAGTCAATGGAGAACTGTCAAGGAGACTTGAAGATGTTGCAATACTTAGATAAGAAAATGAAAAACTGAGAAATGAAATAAAGACTCAGAAACAACACAATGAAATGATGAAAATGGCTGAGGATAGTTCCAAGAAGATTGATGACTTATTGACTAATCAAAGGAGATTTGGAAGCAAAGCTGGTTTAAGATATACTAGAGAAGGAGAATTATCACAACAAGTTGAACAAACGTACAATAATTAGAATCAAAGGCTAAAGACTTCTTGTTATCACTATGGAAAACCAAGACATACTTCTAATGCTTGTAGAAGCAAAGCACAAGGTAAACCTCCTGCTATTCCTAAATTCAATGGTTGCTATTATTATTGTGGAAAATATGGTCATCAAGATTATAAGTGTAGAGCTAAACTGAATAAGAATGCAAATAATCCTACAATGGAGAAGCTCTACTACACATGTAATAAAAATGGTCACACTGCTCAAGAATGCAAGGCTAAGATGAAACAAGTGTGGACTCCAAAGCAGAAAAATCAACGCAAACCATATCAACCGAAGAGGCAAGGTAATTCATATGTTTGGGATTACAATACATGGACTAACTATGTTACATGTGGAAGGTATGGACATATTGCAGCGAACTGTTATAGGAAAAGATGGGCTGGACAACCAAGAAATTGGTTAGGCATTGGAATGACATGTTTGCATTGTCAAAAGGTCAGTCATTTAAGCAAGGACTACATAGATCGAGCACCAGAGGAAGGACATGTATTTGAGAGTGGAAACACTATTGCAGATATCATGAGAATCATGAATACTATGTGGAAAAAGGCATCTAATGAGAATGTTGAGTCAAGTAATGCTGTCGGTGAAACCTCGTCCACTGGATTGGGTGACATTGGTACATCTACTTAAGATGATAAAGGTATGTATGGGACTGATATTTCTAATGATCACATTTTACATATAGTTCCTTATACATGTTGTGCACATACCAAATCTGCATAAATAAAGATGCATTATGGTTTATATGTTATGAGCTAACAATGTCATATAGTCGGTAAAAGTTAGACCGAGCAATGGTTACTAGTCGGTAATTACTATACAAGGTTAACCGAACAACAGTGTTAACCGAGAAAGAAATCATGTGTTAACCAAGCAAATGGAAGTTTGTAGTTGTCACCGAGCTGATAGTTGTCATGAGTTGAGAACTAGGTCAAGCATTTATTACAAAGAGTTTGAGCGGGAATATCAAAAATTCTATAAATACACGGAGAAACGAGTTCATTTTCACATTGCGATTTCGAAGAGCTAAAGATTTTCAGAGCGTGATCAAGAAATTTTTTTCAAGACGATTCAAAGCTATTACAGATCGAACTGAGCAGATTTTTTGGCACTTCTGAGTAAGTTGAAACCCTACCGAGTACATTCTTCGCAATTTACCAAAAACCTAGTCTGTGAAAATGACATCTACTGCAAGTTCATCTAAGGTTGGAGAGGAAGAAGTAAATCTTATCGTGACATCAAATTACAAAGAACCACATTACAAGTTACACCTTGAAGTTGCTTCAAAAATAGATTTCGTGGGTGCTTTTTCAAGAATCCCACCTAGGGTTTTGTTAACTGAAGACGTGCGGTCATATATTCATTGCAAAATCAGAGAAATTGGAGACTTCGACATGTATGTTGCGTACCAGGCATTATGTGATAATCTTACAATGTTGAAACCTGAGCACAAATTGGTAGAGACTCTTGGTCTTACCAATGCCCTAAATTTTCCCAAGAACTTCAAAAATGAATGGATTAGGGTTGTGCTGAGCCACTATCACGAGGACATATTCTGGCTGGACAGACCGATCAAGATCATGAAGAGAATGATAAGTAAGGTTACTGGTTACCCTACTACAGATAAAGCCAAAGCTTTCAGAAGTTCTTCGAGAGCTGAAATAAAGAAGAATACTGGCGCTACATGGGATGGAAGAGCATTAAAGATTGCATCTATTGTGGATCCCAAGGTCAAGTTTGCAGCTCATGTCATTGGGTATAAGATATTTCAGTCAAGCCGAGCAAACAATGTACCCTGTAGTGCAGTTGACATGGTGTACAAGTTGATTAAAAAGGGACATCAGATAGACCTCACCGAGCTGTTACTGAGACAGGTTGAGGAAAACATGAAGACGATCAGGACACAAAAGTCAAACATGTGTAAGTTTGGATCACTCCTAGTTTGTTTAGTTTTCTATCTACAAAATTTCTTTCCCTCTTTCGGTAATACAACATGGCCTACCGAAAAACCAATAACATCACAGATATTTGATATAATGAAAGGCATGGGAGATAATGCAGAAAGTGTAATAGATAGTTATTTTGAGGAGTTTAAGATAAAAATGAATTTGAGAAGTAGAATATCGAGTACATTGGTTGAGAAATTTGAGATGGATATTTGTTTCTTAGTGAACACTGACCAAACAATGATAAAAGCATTTGAACTGAGAATCAAGTGGCTAGCACCAATGGGCTATGAAATGGATCATGATTTTGGATTGAAATCAATACAGACACTGCTAGCATTACCAAAAGACCCCAAGGCCACTAGGTTTGGAACCTATGAAGAAGCTAAGTCAAGAATCAAAACAAGTTTGGTCATTGGTAAAATGACAAGGAAGGCTAAGAAGATGAAAAAGTTTTTATTTGAAAGATTTGAGAAGGATGCAGACTCATCTGAGGAGTCTCCGGTTGAACAGGCAACCAAAGGTCAGTTGATGTTGGCTGACAAGCCTTATGATAGTGAGGAGATCGAGTCTAAAAAAGAGCAAGATCCTACACCAGTTCCTCCTATGCTTGCTACAAAGAAGAAACAGTTGCAAGTGCAGACAGGTGCACGCACAAGGTCATCTACTGCAACTTCACCACCGAAGAAGGTAGCAGTAAAAGTAACAAAGAGAAAGGTTGCCACACTGAAAAAGACCTATATTAAGAAAGGACCAAAGAAGGCAAAAAAACCACCAAAGAAGAGAAGAAAATTGATAAGATGCAAGGAAGATTACAGGATGAAGAGGAGGAAAACAATCAAGGACAACTCAAGATTTTCAGTAACAAGAAACATTTAATTGATGATTCCATTGAGGACATATTAGAGAATGGAGATATCTCAGACCCAGAACTTAAAAGATTTGACAAAATGTCAAATGAAGATCAAAATAAAATAGAGGAAGCTGTCATCCAGATGATTTCAGAAAAGTTCCACTAGAGTTTACTTCACAACTCCCAGTTGCACTAGAAGAAAGAATAAACAAGAAATGGAATTATGCACTAGATACCGAGAAGAAGATGAGAGAACAACTCCTAGCTTTAGTAGCACCAAATCTATCTATGGATGAGATAAAAGAACTTATGGAATCATCGGTGCAAAGATTTGAAATCAAGAACCGAGCTATGCAAGTACTGGATGAGAACCTTGCAAATCTTGATGAGTCTGGTCAACTCATCTGGATATCCATTCTTGTTGTGAAAGAACAAAAAGAGAAAATTACTTTTCAGAATTTTTCTAAGATGAGACACAAGTCCAAAGGAAAGGGAATTTTTATTGAAGATGACACTATACAAAAGAATCAGGAAGCAGATATATCAGTTACCGAGGTAATTGATACTACAGTTGTGCAAGAGACTCATGATAGTTCATAAGATGCACCAGATCTTGCAGAGATCCAAATCAAAGATAAAAATGACAATGATGTACTCATTGAGGACATCACAGACGGTGATCCTGATGACAGGGACAATGATGAGGATGTGAATGTTGAACTTGCAAATGCACAAGATGAAGCACCACTTACCGAGTGTGCACTCACATCTTTACCGGGTGAGCTTCCAGTTCTAGTTGAAGCTGTTGAAATTCTATCAAAGGAACAACCCGAAGGCTCTATCCTTGAGCAACCACAAGACACAACAGGGGAACCAAGCAAAGAACCTCCTGCTGAGACAAATAAGCTTGAAGAGAAAGAGACCAATAAATCAGAAATAGAAAGCAAAGAAGAGCCTAAAGCTACAGAGGCAACCCCACCAGACACAACTTCAGAGGCTTCGACTCAATCAACCGACACACAGGTTATTGATGAGTAGAAAAAGGATGATAATGTGTCTATCGGGTAGAATACACCAAGGGCAAAAGATGAAAAGGCTATTGTTGTTATAGCAAAAGAGCCCGAGAAGAAAAAGAAGAAGAAGAGTAAAGGAAAAGGGCCGGTCACTCTAAATGAAGTGATTGTAATACCAGAGTGTGACCCAAGGACCCTTAGCCCCGAGGAACTAAGGAAATATGGGGAACTATGCACAAGAAAAGAAGCACAAGAGAAGCTGAGACAAGAGTGCAAAAGTAAGGAAATACTGGAAAATGTGAGAGACATCTTACAACAGGTCATCCCTGAGATACATGTAGATGAGGACACACTGATCATGGACCAACTTGCTACTCTTGCAGAAGGAATCAACGCCCCAGATGTCGATGCCGACAAAAGAATTGAAGAGCAGGCAGAATCCAAAATACAAGATAAATTAGCTGAAAGAATAAGCCAAGAAGTGGCAATCAAAAAGGTCAAACTTTCAGAGGTAATAACTGATATTCAGTCTATTACTAAATTAATCGGTCAAATCTTGTATAAGCTATGCACTGTGGAAACATTCACTACTGAGATCAGTGAAAAGATCAAACAATATGAAGTTGAAATCAAAGCAAGTGCACTAGCAACTACAACCAAGCCACAAGATATTGCTAAGCACATACTCCGAGTTCAGGAACTTCGGCGGTTGATAGCAAATCTCTGAAAACAAGAAGAACGAATTAGTGATCAGGTCACTGAGGTACAAACAGAGCTCCTACCCTACCTGAATTTTTTTGAAAAACATATAGTCAAAGAAGAAAAATTGGTTGCAACATCTGAGATTTCGGTGTTAGATAACATCTTTGACATGCATGCACAAGTCGGTCTTGAGCACCTTGCTCTCACCAACTTGAAAGAGGAATGGGAGAACCTTTTGGAATCTTTGAAGAAAACCCACAAGAACATTTTTGACAAGCTGTAAGTATACAATTTTTGCATTTGGCATTAATATCAAAATGGGGGAAATCATTGTATATGCCAAATATGTATATAGTTGCTAAGTATACTACACACTACTGGGAGCATGCACCTATGGGGAGTTTATGGATTTTTGAGTTTGTAAATTTTGGTATGTATATGGCGGAGACAGGAAACAATTTTTTTAGAAATTTTGTCTGTATACATAAAGGTTTTGATACTAATGCCAAAGGGGGAGATTGTTATCTCTATTGAGCATTAAAGGTTGTCATTAGTATCAAAAGGAAGCTAAGTATATCGGTTGGTTACATATAAGAACCTAGTCGGTAACTAGAAGCAAAACAAGACAGTCGGTTAAGTGTTTATACCGAGCATCAGAATGAACACCGAGCAGTTTATACAGTGTTTACCGAGGATCACAGAAAATGGCATAGGAATCATAAATGGCACATTTATCTATGAAAACGGTTACAACAGATCATAAAACATTTTACCAAGATCAAGGAGACTTTATTGTTGAGATATTCATTAAATGCAATGAAGATCTTATGTAATTAATTTTGATCTAGGTTATTCTTGTACACTGTAGATCTTAGGGTTTTGTCTAAGATTTGTAAACCTAATTTTGTAAACAACATAAAATAGTATACTATATATTTGTATTTTACATCTTTTTTTATGTGAACTGATGTATGAACATTGAAGCACTTGAAGCCCTAGCCGAAACTTCAAGATTATCAGTTGCCAGAACCGAGCAGAACAAAGAAGGACATAGAACATAAGTTTATTAGATTAAGCAGAATCAGATCAGGCTAACCGAGCAGTACATAGCAGAGAACTTCATAATTCAAGGTGATATTTTTATAGTACTACATAGATCTGTATCAAACAAGTTAAGTTGTCATTAGCAGATACTTACCTATTGCTTTCTAATCATTGTAATAAAGTTTTGGTGAAATCTCTTAACAGAGTAGACTTAACAGTTTTTTTGTAATTCTCTTAACCGAGTACACACTCAAGGAGTGTTGTTAAATCCTATCACTAGGTAGATCTAGCTGATCTAATATGTTACTCCTAATAGGGTAAGATCACCAAAAGTGATCACAACTTGTAGCCCTAACAGGCAAACCTTTTCTATTTGTAGTAGTAAAGAATTTGTGGGTGCCATCCCCATCGCAGTTTTTACCTTCTAACAAGGGTTTATGCGTTACCAAAATACTTGTGTTATGGGATTATTTTATTGTTGATTTCATGTTATTTACTTATGCAAGTTAAATGAATGAATGATACATGCATGAGGGACAAGTTATTTTGGAAGGTTATTACTGTTTATTGTTTCAAGTTTTGAAAGGTTTATGTTTAAAATTTTTGAGGGTATTGGTTCACCCCTCCCCTCTCAGTACACATCTCTCCTATATTCCCAACACTTATATTCTCACATTCACGAATAAGTTTTTCTCAAACAAAGACAAGGTCAAACATGCCATCTTTTGGACATCAATCAAACAAAATCGATGAGAAACCTATTGCGGCACAAAGTGAATCAACAAATGCTTTACAACATGCAAACATTGATTTGGTATCACCAACGAGATCACCCAAGTTGTGAAAATTCAAATCTAAAACTTTAAAGAGTTTGTTTAAAAAATTATATCATGTGTATGAAGAGCATACAAAAAATAATTCACCCGTGTCTAGCAATGGCCCATTCCAAAAAAATTACATGGATGACACACCCATTTCCTATCAGGACATTGACCTTCAAGAAACATCCATGTTTCCCTCCATTCATTCATCCCCTAAAGCTTCACAAGAGAAATGCATCTATTTCTCCACATATAAAATTGTGACTAGAAATGCATCTCTTTTTAATAAATTATTAGCCTATCGGGATGAGAAAATAGGCTAAACATACTCCAGTGGATTTACTGAGAAGAAGAGACATTACATGGAGATGTTCGTTGAGGCCATCCTTAACGCTCATGGGTGCCGCCCTCACCACCAGGCTAGTCTTTTGGTGTAATGGCTAGGCCTCAGTGGTATCAGAATTGAGGTCTTGACGTTGAGACTTGCAGAGCATGGTGGGCCTGTGAGGTCCTTGCGCATCGGATATGTGCTCTAGTGGCCACATGCTTATATGGGGTCATTATAAATCCTTGAATGCTTAAGTGGAATGCTTGTAAGAGATGTGGCCCCAGGTCACCCTTAATACTTGTAAGCACATCTTGCACATGCATTCCACCTGAGCATACAAGGATTTATAACAACCCCATACAAATAGGTGATCGCTGAGGCACATCTCCAACGTGTAGGGACATTGCATGCTATCACCCATAACAAAAGATTTTTGAAAGTAGACACCTCCCTAAAAATATAAGATACATTAAGTGGAAACTTTACAAGATAAAAACCTAAACCAATTATTTATGACGTGTAGTGATTTTGCAAATTTATGAAATAAATGACTTTTCAAATTAAATTTCTTATATTTCATTCAAAATTATTACACTTTTAAAAAAATTATAAAAGAAAATTTCCTAAATTTGATATTATGTGTGATGTCTCTATTCTGATATAAAATTTAATAATATTAAAATAATAAAATTTTATTAAATAAATAATAATCACAAAAGAAAAAATTAATAAATAAATAATATTTAGAAGATTAATAAATAAAAATACAATGCAATATTACTATAACATAAGTACAAGATAAATAGAATATGATTATAATATAATAGATAAATAAATAATAAATAATAATATAAGGGCTTAAGGGACAAGCCCAAACAAATATATTAATCGACAATATTAACAACGAACCAATGAACACCTCAATGACTGGAATATGATGATAGCAATTGAAATCTATCGATTATGTCCGTACCGCTAAGCATTGAGGAGGTGACGGTAAATTGTCTATTACTGATGAAGAATACCAATTAGATTTAAAAGACACGTAAGAACTTGGCATCCATATCCGTAGCCAATGAATAGCTGCAGCTAATCGTATTTTAGTGGTGCAAATTGAAACTGCATTCACTCTCTCTACACACATAGATACATCCCCTAAATGGCAACGGGGCCATGTTGAGAAGATATAACAAAGATATGTACAGTAGCGATAATTTGGGCACATACGGTATGAGTAGTTCACCTACGCTGAAAGGAGAGAAAACTTCAAATGTGAGAATTGAGGGAAATCGATTAAGGGAAGGAGTCAGAAGATTTTTAATGACGTTCACGAGACTGATCAATCTAAGAGATTGCAGATCAGAGATGAAAGCATTTGGTTTCATTGCAAGAATTATGAACAAGAGAATGAAGAAGAAAATAAAATCTTAGCTCAGGGAATAAGATACAATATATGAAAGCATTTGGTTTCATTACAAGAATTATGAAGAGGAGAATGAAGAAGAAAATAAAATCATAGCTCAGGGAATAATATACATATTTTGGGCATTAAACAGTGGGATTTGGATGAGGGAAAGAATATGATATATACGGAAGAAATGAACCCTTAACATGACTGGTAGTATTGTATGTCAGGAATTGAGCTGTAATATACCTATGAGTTTAATATTAGAATAATGTTATAGGATAAGAGATCCTTATATAGAACCATATATAGTCTAATATGTTGATAAGAAGGAAATCAGAGTTTATATACGTATATATTGTAGTATTAATATCAATTATAAATGTGTAAACATATATATTAATATTATATATGAATTAATTATCATAACATATTAGTTAATAGTGACCTGCATCTAAGAACGGAGACTGACATTAAGAGAGGTGAAACAAAGGATAAGAGAACTGGTACACAACAATGAATATAATATTAAGTATGATTAAGTAAGGATTAATATGGTAATCAACAATGAATATAAGGATAGTTAATCAATTGAGTTAATATAATTTCTCATTAACCTATTACTTGAATAAGCGTATTATCAATTTACAAATAGCTATATGAACAATTAATGTTAATAAGGGCAGTCAGATTTTATAAGTAGTTTCTTAATCACAAATCAAATCTAATAATAAATTATTTATTTACCTCATCATAGTTGGAAGAAGGAAGAGTAGATATTAAGAGAGTATAAGGTTGATCTCTACGTGGGCTAAGAGGGGTGAGTTTTGCTCTTGGGCTTAGAATCATTGAGCTGAGGACCACACTATGAGTGTAATGCCCTGCTAGGAAACCCATGAGAAGTTAACCTAAACACGCTACTAAGTTTACATAATAATTTTTATTCTTTAGAATTTACACAACAATAATGTATAACAATGCGGAAGCAATAAAATATAATTACAACTCAAACATAGATTACAAATATCAAGGGTTCCTTAACATAGATTACATAAATATTAATTAATTTACTTAATGTAACAACCATACAAAGTCTCCACATAATGTAAATAAGTACAACATCTTATACATGAGATCTAGATACAATTGATACCACAAGGTATCCATAATGAAAGACATCCTCTGCACATGTCGCAGGGTATGTAACAAAATCAACACAAGTACAATATGATATCTTCAAAATAACTGATACAATGATACAAGAACATAATATAAGAAAGATAAGAATCAATCTTCAACAATGATTAACAAGAAGGTACAACTGCTACAAGGATCATCTAGCACTCGTACACGGACGTCAAAATCTCAAATGGTAAAAGAATCACTATCACTTGACCTCGTGGAACCTAAATGGTCCACTCCCACCGTGCTGAGGAGATAATAACAAATCTCACTCGGATAACAAACACCAAAACCAATTACAGTACAAACTAAGAAAGGGATCCTGAAAACTCTCTATCTCTAAAGGTATAATAGGATAACAAAGGTAAAACATACTCAACCAGAGGCAACCAACACATGTAGGAAACTTAAGATGCATATGGGGAAGTGTCATCACATGAGCCAACTCTAGAGTTATCTTGACAATCTCTCAAGACCTCAACGCCCTAGTGACTCTATGCAGTATCAATAATCCTCTCATACAGATGAGGTACCAACTATGCTATATCCAAGTCCACGTAGGCAACAAACATCATCTCACAAACCATCCTAGCCTGTACTAGCGCTTAGGGCATGGATGAGGAACACAAACATCTTATTAATGTTTCTATCATAGTAGATTTTATTATGTTATCACTTTCTTGACAACCACTTGGGGGTCCTGACACCTATTGCAAGCCACTCTCCACCTATACACTTAGTTAACCTACCTAGGCTCACAAACTAGATCACAAGAAGATGATAACAATAATCTTCAAATCAGTTCCTTAGTACAACAGGAACACACTGATTCTCAAACCACAATATCATAAAAACGTTCTCAAAGTGTCCTCAAACATAAACTTAGGATGAAAATATGATCCACACAATACAACATGAGGTATATATAAACATTCACACAACCTCAAGCCTCTGATAATGTTCCTAAAATAGGCAACGTAAAAACACCCATAAAATCCATAATCACAGTAAAAAAAAAATATTTTCATAACATAAAACCCAATTCAATTCATTTCCCAGAAAAGCCTAGTTTGAGTAAAAATATAATCCAATTACCCTTTTTCCATCTAAAACAATTATTTTCGATATCAATTATATTCCTTCTCAAAAGACAAGGGAAAACCTATATACATATATTAAATAAAAACATAATTAATAATTAATAATATTTAATATCCATTCATAATAGTAACATTAATAATCACTTATTTATCAATTAATAATATTAACCAATAATATTAATTATAAAATAAATTATTAAACATAGCATTAATTATTAATAACTATTAGTAAATTTAATTTTAAAAGAAAATAAAAAAGAAGTTATTAAGAAGAGGAGGGAAGTTTGCGAAAGGTGGCGAAAATCTGCAAAAAGTGGCGAAAAATTGTGATAGACAGCTGGGTTTTCCCGACGATGGTGAGTTGACAAGTGTGGTTGCTCCTTGTTTTTTCTTTTAATGTTCCTATTATGAATGATACCTCTCCATCTTCCCTCTGTCGTTCGGTAGAGGCCGTACCCCCCATCTCCCCTGCATTTATGCCTAGGGCTTCAATGGAGACTGACATACCTAGCATAATTAATCCCTCTAAAACCAACACTTCGCTACCTGCAAGACCCAAATATTTCTTCAAGGCGGTTGCTAATTCTGGCATTTCCATTGATGCGAGCGCAATGTTTAACTTGTCGAGTATTCATGGCACCTCCGATTTCGGTAAGAACAATGGGGTTGTTGCTTTACCTTTCTCTATTTCTCCAAATCCAGAAATGCTTGTTGAAATTGTGAAGGAAAAGAATAGATTAAGGAATACTGCTATTTTTTCTCTACTGTTGAAGTTGATAAATCCCCTCTTAGGAAATTTTTAGATGATTGGTTCCATAACTACTGGAACTTGAAACTTGGTTTCCATATTTCTTTTTGCAGGCAAATTCAGAAAGGTTTATATGTGGTTTTCTTTGCTAACCATGAATCCCAGGCCGAAGTTCTTAAAAAAAATATTCGTCTTTGGGTTCTACTTCCTTTCGTGCCCTGGCTTGGTCTCCCGAGGCCATTCATGAGGAGGTTCTTGCCCTCTCAGCCCCTCGGTGAATCTTGGTTAAATAGATCCCGCCATTTTTGTGGCGTTTTCTTCTCCAATTACTTGAACCACTTGGTAAAGTCATTCGTATGAATGACACTGTTAGATTGGTTCCTCATATGGATGCTAGGATTCTTATTTCATTGAACCCTGGTAAAAAGATTCTGGCTGATATTTCCATTAGCATCTCTGAGGACAATTACTCTTGTCCTATTGAAATTCTTGGGGGTCTGAACGCTTGCTTCTTGTGTAGAAGAGAAGGGCATTTGAGGAAAGATTGGCCCATCCTTAAGAAAAAACTTATTCCGGCTAAGCCCTCGCCTCTCCAAAACTCCACTAACTCAGCTAACCCTAATGTGGAATCCTCAGTGAACAAAACCACTCAGATTGATGTTCCCTCTAATCCTTTCCCCGATTTGGCCTCCAACTCCCTATCCATCCCTACTGCCCCTTCCCCTTCTTCATTCTCGGCCATTTCCTTGTCTGTTGATAACACGACTCAAAATGATGAATTCTAAATCGTGACCAAAAATTCCCATAAGCGTAGAAGAAGGGCCAATAAACCAGAGAACACCTCGTTGGTTGGTTCCTAATCCTTAAATCCTCTGCTAGCCTCTAGCTCCAACAACCCTGTCTCACAGGAAACCCAAATTAATTCCCCCCCATCAAACTTGATCAACATAGACCCCTCCGACAATTGCATTGTCTCGGCCCCTCCCAGAAGGTCCCTCATAAGATCTTCAGAGAGCTTAGTGACGACTGTTTGCTTGAGGTTATCCCTGCCTGTAAGCACCCCTCCGATTTCGTGCCCTTCCTCCCAAAATAGTCCATGGATGTGGATACCACATCCCCTGCCATTTTAGATAATGATGATGAATTTAAAGGAGACCTCCCCACATCTAAACGACGGGGGAGGCCTTTGGGCTCCAAAAATAAGAACTCCTTCGGTAAAAAGAATGGGGATATCCCACTTGTTGCTATGACCCCCATTGAGAGGGCTGCAGACTAGTGTTCTACCCCCCACATGTCTCCTCATGAATTGCATCTCTTGGAATGTAAGGGGACTTGAGTCCGCTGATAGGAAGTTTGTTATTAAGTAGTTTCTTGATACTTGTAAGTCCATGGATTTCTTGATGTTACAAGACTAAAGATGTTGGTTTCGTCGTTGACTCCAACATTAATTTCTTTTGGAAGGATGCTATCAAATACTGTACCAATCACCCTAGAGGCAGGGGTGGATTTGCGCTATTGGTTAACCCCAAATGGGAGAATTATATCACTGGCAATAGAATCTCCCCTTGTAACAGAGCAATGTGGATTAATATTAATTATAATAACAATGTCTTTGGCATATGTTCTATTTATGCCTCAAATGACTTTAGGGAGAGAGCGAGCCTCTAGGACTAGCTGACTGCTCTCCCTAATATCTCGTGGCTTGTGGGAGGGGATTTCAATATGGTTGAATCTAAGGAAGACAAAGTTGGGGGTCTCCCATTTGCTTGGAAAGAACAGGAAAAAATCCATTGGAATAGAATGAAAAATGCTAAACATCTCTTTGACCCCTTAGCTAGAAATAAAGACACTAATCTTGGCTTATGACATACTTGGTGTAACTTCCAGCAAGGTCCCTCTAGAATATACTCTAGACTTGACCGTTTTTATGCTAATTGTTCAGGCTTAGAATTGTTACCTTACATCAGGCATTAAGGCTAACAACAATTCTATCTTGACAATGGAAACCTCTCCTAGCTGTGGGTAGACTATGAATGAAGAGGAATCTACAGATTCTAGGCCGGTTCCTATAAAATATGGAATATCACTTTCCTAATCTGCAAATTGTTGGGAAAAAGGAAAAGAATACTATAACTAAAAGATTAGGGTGATACACCAATGAATAATTCAGACTTTGTGAAAGAGATGAAATTCAATCCTGACTCACAAATGAATATCTTAAAACTCTGAATCTCTGCTCAACATATAGGTTAATGAATTCATGCTATTAGGGTTCTACCACAAACAGCTTGGACAATTAACAACATACATTTCTCACACAAGGCCTAGGGGCGATTGATTATCTTGAGAAGGAACATAATTTCATTCACTTCCTTTAGATAATAAATGATTTGACACTTGTTAGAAAAGATGAAAACAAGATTCGATATTGAAAAAAAAGTACACAAATATGAGTCAAAGAATCTGGTTCATTCTTTCAAAAATCTGACAAAATGATTACAAAAATGGTCTGCAAAGCACTTAGGAACGATATGTTCACTATATGCCCTCTCTCCAAAATCTGCAACCTCTAATTGATCATAAAAATCAATTTTATATCCAGCTCTAGCCTCAAATCCGAAAATCTAAGCTCCTAAAAAATGCCCCAATTTTAGCCTAAAAATGTGCCCAAAAACGTGCCATTAACCAACTTCCTAAAAAATCCTCTTCCCTAAATTTTTGGCCTAATATAAGGAATTAAATCCTTTTTACAAAGAAAAATGCCAAAAATTTAAAAGAAATTAATATTAAATAAAAATTTAATATCAATTATCCTACCCTTATCTCCTAACTTAGACTAAGGACTCTAAGTCTAAATTATATACAATGTGGAGAAGTCGACATGATCTCCAATCCACTTGCAATACAATACAAAAACTGATGAGATAAGAATGAAAGGTGGCATGTTTTTAGGTTTTCGAGGCTTTGCTGGAACTGTCATGCATTGAATGCATTGAACTGCTTGGTAGACTCCAAATAGTTATCTCATTTTTACCTTGGCATTTGTGTTTTCTTCATTCTTCACGGAGAAGTCTACCGGAAATGAAACCCTAAGCCTTCGAAAACTGCTGAAGGAGCTCGGCTTGACTGTAAGAATACGCCATTGTTGAGCTCGAACCTTCTCTATACTGAAGATTACTACTGCTACTTCTTTGTGTGCATCTCCAACAAGGAACTCAACATTAACTTCCATTTCACATTCAATGAACTGTAAGTTTTCTTCTTGAACTCTCTGTTTATATTCTTGCAATAAATAGTATGAAAGTTCGACCATGCATAAGTTGTGGGCTCTCCTTGTGTTAACTGTTGTTTCAATGTTGTTTGAAAATATGACCGTTTCTTTCAAAAAATGTAGTCACGGTTAATGAGTCACAGTTATATCTTGGTATTGACAGTCGAACTGTAGCTTGTAACTCTCACCTTGTACAAATTTGGATACACTGAGAGTTCTCTTTTATTTGTATAACAACAAGCCCATATCATGTTTCACGACATCCATGTTGTTTATATATATTGTACTATTCATTTGCTTGTACTTTCAGACTGTGGCTTGTAACCGCGACTCCATGGCTTTTCTTTGAGTTGTTCACCATATATATCTGGGCTTTATTTGACGCGGGCTCCATGCATTTCCATCTGGGCTCAACCGTTTGTTTATTTGTTTGTATCATATGTGGGTTCGAAAGTATTGAACCCGAAACTATTCATAACAGTTTTATGTTGCAAGCTTATAGTACATCTTACCATTTATGATACTTACCATGTTGTGACTGTTGTAAAACCCGTGAGCTTCATGTTCATTACTTAGCAATAACTACGGGTTCCAACTGTTGTTATCTTCATTTGACAAGTTCTAACTTGTGAACTTGAGCTATCTTTATTGTAACCATGGCTCGATATGTATCCAACAGTCATTGTTGGTCTCGGGTGACTGGTGTCCACTTGTTCTTGTACACACCGCAAGCTTGCTTTCTACTTTATGGCACTCACTGTTACTTTCTTCCTATGCCATTTTTTGTGTGGAACTGCTAATCCTCGGCTCACAAGTTGTTTATGTTGGCAGTCACGGCATCCACTTTCTCTGTGTGGGTTCGAAATTTGTGAACCCAAACTATTCATGACACTTTTGTTGACACTTGTGAATACATCTTTACCATGTATAATACTTATGACTGGCACAAGATACAAACTTTCATTCATAAACTAGTAACAGTCACGAGTTTTCACTGTTATCATTTTATTTGGCACATAAAGCCATGATTGTTACTAACTTATAAAAGTTCTTTAATTCACTAAAGGAAAATAATCCCTTCACACTTTTGATAACTGGAATACCAGTATGTAGCTTGTGGGCATTATTTGAAATTGACATGGCTGTTGTTCTTTTGTCTCATATGCCAAATTACTAAGCTCAGTTTTAAATAACTCATTGACAGTAAGCATTGAAAATTGATATGTCTGAACATTTGGCTTATCCTTTTTAGCTCAAACCCTTAACTGGTAGATAAATGACATCTTCTTTGTTGTACATGAAGCTTGTGATCATTCTGATTACATACTGACAACATATTTCTCACATTCATGGAACTTTGAATTACTGTCAACTGCAACTTTATCAAATTTAGTATCTTCCTTAGCATATTCTGTGATAACATATGAAGCTCAAAATCTTGACTGAGAATTTTGAAAATAAATAAATGATGGCTCTTTCCTGATTAGCTGTATGAAGACATTCTTGTGTAAAACATGAAGCTTTTAGAAATTGTTTTAATAGATTCCATACTTTGAACACAAACTGTGGTTATAGCATAGAGCATCCAAATTGTTTCACTTTGCTTACATGAATAGAACCTTGTGTAATCAACAGCTATAAACTTGATGAGTTGGTGAACTTGTTTCTTTGCAAACCATATATGATGAGCTCGACCATGATGGACAGTTGCTCCAGGAAACCATGAAAACACCTCTTAATGACTTACTAAAGTTGCAAGGTTATGAGTGAAAAATGTTTAAGATATAATCTGTTACACATAAAACCATTGCATCTTTCACTCATAACCTTCGCAAACCTTAGAAGGTGATTATGACTAAGAGATGCTCAACACACTTTCTTATTTCCATAGCAGATAAGTACTCTGTCCTTTATAATATCCCACTGCTGGTTGCTCATACTCTGTTCTAGTTTATACATATTTTCCATTTTATGTTCAGCTTGCATCCTGTAGCTTTGTCCACTGTAAATAGTTCACATTGATGCTGAATCTACACTTAATATGATAAGTACAACAAGATGATAAAATATTTATTTATTGTTAATGAAGTTCGAGCACGGGCTCGTGACATTCAAAAACATCAGAATGTTTAACTAATGAGGTTCGAACACGGGTTCATGACACTCAATAAAAACAAACTGTAAACACTTTATGATTTTATAACTTAATCTTGAAGCACTCTTTTGTATTCAGCAACAAATATGTTTATGATTTGAAAATGTACTTAGGAACAGTAAGGACATATTTGTACCGGTATTTATGCATCACCATTGGTATCTTGAATTGGAAAGTTGGCAATCATTGACATTTCCTATAGCATTCTTATCATAGAAACCAGCTTGATCTGCATCTTTCACTCATGACTGAATATGAAAACCAGTCAGCTGTTATCTGCAAGATATTTTGTTAAGCTCTCAAATAACATCATTATGAAATACAATATTTGAAAAAGGTTTCTCAGTTTGGAAACATACTAAGTCCCTTTAATTCAGACACTTGGTTAATAAAAAGGACAACATACACCACAATGATCATTAGTAGTAAAAGGTTTCATGTCAGAAACAAGTCCCTTTAACACTACCTTGCAGTGAGTGTCAGTGTACATTTCCTTATTTCATTTAATTTTCCAGATTGATATGCAGTATTGAAAACTTGATTGTTACAGTATGTTATTGTTTCTCATGTATTGCTTAGATCCATTAGGATCTAACCATATCTTCCTTTCTCATGCAGATGGAAACCTTAAAGACCTAGATGTAGATGGAGACTCGGACTCGTGAAGACCTAAATACAGAGACCCAATAGACAACCAGCTGACACAACCAATACAAAAGGCAATGCATGGGACCCCTATTCCATAATTCAATCTTTCTTTTAATTCTGCAATGTACTCTATTTATTGATGAAACATGGAACAAGAAAGGACATTTGTATATCACATTCAGTATGAAAGTACAATGTAATGATTATTTATGAATTTTGGCAATTTTTTGGAATGATAATAAATACTTAGAGTACAATAATGACATCTAGAATGAATGCAATAAGGACATGTAAACTAACAAAACCTGCAAGGTAGTGTTAATTAGACCAACAAAATGCAACTTTTTCCTACTAATGCTTATTGTATTGTATGCTGGATTTTTAAGTAACACTAATATTTTTTTTTTCTTTTTTGCCTAATAACCTGGGCAACTCTGTCCTTGTCACCTCCACTTTGATCACCATCCTATCTCCACTTGCATTAGTATTAGCAATTCCCCTGTGCACAATATAGGCTCCAATCCCAAGTTTATCCTGGATACTAGTCTTCTTAAAGATGAGGACATTCTAGTTGCCATCAACATCATTAGACACATCGACAAGAATAACTTTCCCACTAGCTCACACACGGATAGATGGAACACGAACATTCTTGCCTGGCAGAATCTGTTAAAGACCATTGGCCAAAAAAGAGCCATAGACTATAGGTTCATCGAAAAACATCTCTCCTCTAACCTTCAGAAAGATGAAGCTAACATCCAAGCCAATCCCTCAGACTGTGATCTCATCTCTCATGTGATCTCTGCTAAAGAAGCCCTTAGACAACATCAACATATTAAGACTAGAGGTGCCAAAATTAGATCTCGTGCTCACTGGCTCCAATTTGGCGATCATGGCTGTAAATTCTTCTTTAACCTTATCAAGCATAAACAATCCAATGAAACTATAGAAAGGATTTTAGTGAATAATCAAGATATTACTGGTCCTAACAACATACATTAAAGAGGCCTTTGCTGACTACTACCAGAATCTCTTTACCTCTGAGGATTTGGAGGAGGCTACTGCCCTTAGAAATCAGTGCAAATCTCTTATCCCTAAAAGGATATCCACTACTGATGCTGATATGCTGTCTAAAGATATATCCTTGAAAGAAGTTGAAAAAGCCATTAACTCCCTTAATAATGACAAGGCCCCTGGGCCGGATGGCCTCCCTGTGGAATTTTACAAAGCTAACATTAGTTGGATATGCAAAGATCTTCAAGATATTTACTTGGAAGCCCTAGCTAGGGGTTCCCTAGGTAATGCTATCAACAAGGGTATCATTAAATTGATCCCTAAGGATGGGGACAAATCTCTCATTAAAAATTGGAGACCTATCACTCTCCTCAATGTTTCCTATAAATTTTTTGCCAAGATCATGGCTTTTAGACTTGAGAATATCCTACCCAAATTTGTTTGTTCTACCCAGATTGTCTTCATTAAAGGAAGATATATTCTTGAGAATCTGATCACTAGTTGGGAAGCCATGAATTGGGCCAATTACTCTCAACAAAATTCTACTATGTTTCTCCTGGATTTCGAAAAGGCCTGTGACAGGGTGGAATGAAGTTTTATCTCCATGATGCTTGAGGCTTTTGGTTTTCCTAGTTCTTTCTGCAACTCGGTTAATATGATGCTCAATGATGCTTTTGCCTAGGTGGATGTTAATGACTCCCTTTCTCACTCCTTCCCCCTTGGTAGATCCATCAGGCAAGGCTTCCCCTTGGCCTTTGCCCTTTTTTTTATTGCCTCTGAGGCCCCGTACTACATTCTTAGAGATAATTCTATGTCCCTTGCTGTCAAAGGTATATCTCTCCCTAATAATAAAGATCTTATTAACTGCCAATTTGTTGATGATACTGCCATTTTCTTTGAAGCCATTGCTGACAACTTTGAAGCTTTGCAAACCAAACTTAGTCTATTTTGCACTATTTTTGGTGCTCGATTATTCCAATCCAAATCTATATGTCTTGGCTAGGAGGATCAACCCCTTGACTGGTTTAAGAACTATGACTTTCAATGGGGAGGCCCACATAAAATTGTGAGATATCTTGGCATACCCTTCTCGATTGAGCCCTCCCTTAAGGATATGTGGTCTTAGGTTAAAGATAAAATCACTAGGAAGCTGGATAAGTGGCACAACAGATCTTTATCCTTAGCCGACATAGTTCAAGTCTGCCAAAAAATCTTTTCTTTCCTATAATATCTACTATTCCTCTGTCTGGATGTTTCAGCAACTACCAAATCTTGGAGATTCAAAAGGCTATCAGAAAATTTCTCTGGTCTAATGGTAAAGGTAATAGAAAGATGCATGCTGTGAAGTGGGATTGGTGCCATACTGATAAGCTCCTTGGGGGACTGGGCTTGAAGGATCTTAAACTCTAAGGGACTGCCCTTGCTGCCAAATGGATCTTTCACTCTATGGATGACAATGATCCATGGAAGATCCTTGTTAGGCACAATATAGAAAGGGGATTCCCTAAAAATGTTAAATATTGGAAGAATCTGCCTCTTAATGATCTGATTATTGACAACTTTCCTATTGTTGTTCAAGGTTCTACTATTTTTAGATCCATATGGAAAGCTTGAGATCATGTCAAGAAATATATTACCAACAAGGCCTTTCATGATGATAATCATCTTCATGGTGAAAGATCCATCTGGTGGAACTTGCACTTTTCTAGCAAACCCCTCGTCCTCTCCCAAGGCTGCTCTGCTAGGCACTTGTCTAATATGGACATTTCTCATTTGGCTGACCTCTTTGAGCATGACAGGATTATCAGTTGGGATGATCTTAGGAGCAAGTTTGATATCTCAGCCTCCCAGAAGAAAACTTATAATATGATTCTTAAAGCCACCAAGGACTTACCTACTGCTTGTCATGTGGACTCTCATAGATATCTAAAATGTAAATGGCCAAATGAGACCATTATATCCAAAATCAAAGCAAAAAACATTTACAATGTGATTGGATATAATGATGCCATCATTGAACATGTTAATTTTGTTTGGTACTCCACCCTTGACATCTGCTCTTGGAAGAAGTATTTTGATATATTGTGGAAAGGCTCTATTGAATCTAAGATAAAATGTTTTAAATGGTTGGTGGTTCTTGACAGACTCCCGATTAGAAAAGATAATTCTGTGACTGATTATTGTAACTTGTGCACTTCCTGAGTCTGGTAGACACATTCTCTTTGACTATATTTTTGCTAAGGAAATTTGGCATATGTTTAATATCACTTATCCTATGAATATGAATATTCTTGAAAGTATTACTGGGCACATTAATGGTCTTAAAAAAGATACTAATCTATTTTGGACCATTCAGTGGCAAAGCAAGCACCACAACTAATAGCATTAGAGCTAGCAACCTCATAATATTCTATGGCATTTGGAAATGTAGGAATGAGGAAATGTATCAAAACAACCCCAGAATTCTTACTAAGTCTTTTCAAAAACTCATTTATTTTAAAATCTTCTTGCAGGCTCATACTACTATGATGATTGACAAGGATAAGCTCAAAAGATTCCCGAAGACTGGATATGCCACCTTCTTCATCCATGAGTTGAAGAATGGTTATGAATGGAGGAGGAATATGAATAACTTGCAGATGTTCGAGAGGACTTGCAAGAAGCTTAACCAGGGGGTTAAAAAGAACATTAAATCCAAAAAGGACCAGATCCTCATGCTGGCACAAATCCAGGAAAAGAAAAATATTGTGTGGATGGAGGGCTCTATGGGGTAGACTGCCTGGGTAGACACCCATGATGATATCTTACACTAGTCTCATGATCTTCTTTCTTGTACTTATGTTTAGGACTTTCTGATATGTAGCTCTCATGACTCTCTTGTTGTGAGGCTTGACCTCTTTTTTGTAGATTTTGATGTAACTGGATATGTTTTTGTGACCCCCTTATATTTAATATAAAAAATTATAAAATAAAATTATAATTTTATTAATTAATAATATTAACCAATAAATATTAATTATAAAATAAATTATTAAACATAGCATTTATTATTAATAACTATTAATAAATTAAAATTTAAAATATAAATAAAATTAATAAATAAAATTAAAAAAAACATATAACAAAACATTGGGGGCAACCCTCCCCACATTGCGGTGGCCACAAGCCTTGCGGTGCCGCCTTGCAGGCCGCAAGTGTGGTGGGGGTGGTAGCCCCACCACAACTTAATATATATATATATATATATATATATATATATATATATATATATATATATATATATATATATATATATATATATATATATATATATATATTCTGTCAAAGAATTTCTCTGACGCAAACTAGAGAACCTCCTTTTTTTAATAAAATAATAAATTTAATCTCTTACAATTATAGAAATTTATTTTCTAATAGTAAACAAATAATCAAATTGATTTGATTTCTTTTTATTCAAATTTTATTTCAAGGGTTTTATGAAAATTTCTAAACAACCCTAATTGATTCAATCTACAATTTTTTTATATTGTTTTTCATCCAAAATTTCTAGAGTATACACAAAACATCTATCATGGAATTTTTCTTAAATCCAAATTAACTAATAATAAAAAAAATATTTTTCTAAGACCAAAGCATGTAGATTTTTGCAAAGAACCTAGGGTTTCATTAGGCATAATTTCTTGAATTTTATATCATAAAACATTCTAGATCCAAGTTTATCACGAATTTTTCACACGAAGCTATAATAACCAAATCAAACCAAAATAATGGAAAATCAAGCAATAACAGAATGAAAAATTCAACAAACATTCCAAATGCAATGTAGACAATCTTTTCGAAAGAAAATTATCATGGGTTTTTTCAAACCTTACCTGAAAATTCACTAGAAGATTTGAAAACAACAATGGCCAAAGTGAAGACTTGAAGATTCCAAATTACTCATAAGCTTTGAAAATAATTCCCCAAACAATCCAAACAATTTTTTGCAAAACCTTGTTTCCTGCAAACCTGTGTTGTGAATAATGACTCAAAGAATTCTTAATAATGAAAACCTAACATATAGAACTCAACATGCAACTCCCAATCAAAAAATAGAACTAACTCTCTAACCTTGTTTGTATCAAATTCTGTTGCATGATTAATTACAATTGTAATAATAAAATATGCACTTTTCAATTTCGACTCTTAACTCAACTTTAAACTTAAATTTCTAATTCAGTTTTATTAAACTAAATGTGCAACTTAAATTGCATATAAATAATTTATTAACAACTATTATTTTTCAATATTTTAATAATTATGAAATTGATGATTAAATATCAATTCATTAATTATATATTTTTAAATTTCAATTTTAGATTTAATAATTAATTAAATCTTTTATTCACAAAATTGGATTTTTAAATTAAAAAATGTATTTAATTAATTCTCATTAATTAAATACCCTCATTAATATTTCTATATTTAATAAGATTTAATTATTTATTCACATAATCAAACCCATAAATCACTTAACCATAATAACATAAAATCATATTAAACCACACAACAAGACAACATGAGAAATAACTGACTAAACCAAAAACACCAAATCATACTAAGGGAATGGGTTCATGAATTCACGTCACCTTGATGAATTCAGATAGGAAACTCAATAAAAAACTTGTCCCTTAATTCATGACAATAAATGGCTTGGGTTGGGATTGGACCTGTATGTTATCTCCCATCTCTTACCATTTGAGATATTGCAGTAGGGCATGCTCATCCTGACAATTTGGGGAAGTCGATGTCTGGTACCTAAAATCTTGCATAAAAGATGAACATGTACATACATATATAAATATATAACAGACAATGGCGGGGATCAATCGATCGTGTGGATCTCGCAAGCAAGTAACTATGACTCCGTCCTTCAACCACATCAAACATAAATATAAAACATACACGACAACCATACACATGCAAATATGAGGTCACTAAAACTATAAATGTAAATAACATCCTAACATATAGATTACTATCATGAAATAACCATAACATATACATCATCATAAGCATTTAAATTAACATGAGACTAACCATACTCATCTAACTGTAAACTGTAATGTCCCCAATCCGGTCCTCTAGATTTTGGGTCTGATTTCCTTAATTCAATTGTACAAGACTTCTTTTATCTCCCAATGATAATCTTATGTTATGTCTGATATCTCGCTATTCTCCCTTGCAACCAATGGCACTATCTCATAATTTGAGTTATGTACTTGCAATCGAATCACCCAAGTAGAACGACACCCATGAGAGAAGGTACAAACAAGTTTCCAAGTTGATGACTGATTCATGCATCTAGATATTTCTTATATAACTTTCTTTCATTTAGTGTTGTGCTCTCCAATCAATCAAAGTTGTGTCTTCGTTATAATCAAACCTTTTTGACTTAAGATTCTTTTGACAATGCTAATGATTATTTGACCTTCTAGTTACTTCCTTAGTGAATAATAATCACCGATTTATCACCGTTTATTAGTGAACCACTGGCTTGGAATGATCTCTATTTTACCTACTGCATTATATCTGTTGATTATGGTATTCAATCTTTTATATCTTAAGACTAATCTCTATTGGATTGTCATAATCAATAGTATTAGGCCTTAAATAAACTATTACTTTCTACAGTGGCAAAAGGGCTTAATTGATTTTGTCTTCAATATCCTCTTTCGTATCACTAGGAGACTTGACCATTCTCTTATATTTCAAAATAGAATTCTTTTACACAACCATTAAGATGTTGTGGTCACAAACTTATTCCAACTATCATGGCGTAATTAGGGGGTCTTCAATGGTTAAGTGTGTTGACTGTATCTCTTCTGTTTGCTGAGTTGGATGACTTTATTTTCTATTAGTCCATAACATATGTAAGTAGAGATCTACCCACGATAGTCTTCAGTTTGCAATGGTTATGAGTCTTGTAGCAGTGAATCCCTTAATGATATGTTGATCGAGCATTAGCATCGTTGACTGTACGTGTTTATGAAGTGGATTACAATAGGAAACCCGTATCCTTCCTTCCGTATATTTCTTTCTAACTATTTATAGTATCTTCTCCTTGCAACCAAGACGCTGTCTTTGATATAGATTTAAGCGCTTACCTTCGATTAATGCCTAAGAAGGCAATTGCCTGATATGAGCAGATCCAATTGGATTATATGTGAGGATTATTGTTTTTGATCTTCGATGGCCCATTCCCTCCTTGCATTCAATATATTTATTGCTTGTACCATGTTGCCTTCTAAAGACACGTCTCTTCATGATGGTGGCTTCTATAAATCACATCCTTTTGACAATTGGTTAAAATAGTAATCGTTGTCAATAACAATATTAGACAACGGGCTAGCACTTAATCACGTTAATGAATCATTGGCAATAATTAGCAATCAGTCTCCCTTATATGCGGTATGTTGATGTCATTAAGAACTGGCAATAGTTAGCAGTATACAGTTGCCGTTATTCTTATTAACCTCTCTCTTAATATTTCGAGACTAATCCTTTCCTTACTGCGATGACTTATTATTAACGTAGATCATAGACTTAGTCAATATTCAGGTAACTTCATACGACTTTTATTCCTTAATCGATGGTCCCTTAAATCATCTTAATCACTGTTGGAACCATAAAAACTCAATCATAATAATTGATCGATTATCATAGTTGAGGACATGTCATCGAATGACAATTATCTCCTGTCGTCATCGACTCAAGATTGAGTTCAAATGTTGATGCTCTATGAGGTTATTATTAGTATCCTTTATTATATTATCATTTTAATATTATATTAATTAATATATTATTATTTTAATAATATATTATTATATTAATATAAGACCAATATATATTATATTTATTATTTATTTAATGTTTTAATATTATTATTAATCATTTACTAAATCTCTTCTAGTTTGATATATATATATATCAATTGTTATATATATTAATTTAATTTTATCAACATAACTATAATTATATTTATTTAGTCTTATATTTTAACATTATTAACATTTTTGATTAAGGATAACAGGTTTTGAAGGGTGCTTGAAACCCTATACAAATCATAAGATATTCAATGAGTACTAAATGAAAGATACAACAATCCAAGGCGAATCAGGTCACAAACCAAGAAAAGGGGGTGACCATGGTGATAGAAAAGACCACCACCAACTCAAAAAACCAGCTAGGCCACCAAGATCCCAACAACGGGATCGTCAACCTGAAAAGCCTACCACAGCAAGGGAGTTTACGATTTACATTTAGGTTTAGAGCCACCCTTGTAGGACCTGAGATTCATATCCAAAGGAGGAACAAAGGACTTAGATTTCTTTCCTTTTACAGTTGTCCATCCATCTTCCACCTTAGCTACATCAAACTGCCAATCCCCTGACGACATAGAGGAACCCCCAAGGCACACCGGAGGAGCAACAACAACTGACAAAGTTTTCTCACTAGGAGAAACTAAAATGAGCGGGCCCGAATCCACATCCGAGTGAACATCGGAAGTAGGGACAGGAGAGAGGACCGGAGCCAGGACAACAAGTCGGACAACATCAGCGACCCCCGGAGTGGTAGAAGATGCCACTAGAGAAGAGCCACCCACTAGCTCCTGAACCACATCCAGAGATTTATGCAGTGTAGTGCTTGGTAGAAGCCCCGACCACCAGGATGGTGATCGCCTCGATTTAGTCTTCACAGATGAGCATTGAGCCACAATATGACCTATCAAGTGACATTTCCTGTAGCGAAAAGGAATGCCCTCATAATCTAGAATTTGTGTCCAAGAGCCCCGCGGAGATGCCAAACAAATCTTCTTAGGAAGACATTTGGAGACATCCATCTCAACAAGGATCTGCGCAAAAGTCGAATGAAGGACATCTGAGGTAGCCGAATCCACAAACTAGAAATCCCCAATAGCATCCCCCGCAGATTCCAAAACAAAATCTAGCCAGAGATGCATAGGAAGATTCAGAAGCCTAACCCAAACAGGGATCTTATTAAATGATTCCGTGAGCGGATCAAAATCCATATGCTAAGGTTTGGCCATAAGAGGGAATCGGTCATCCCAAGAGAAATTGTTATTACACAAGATAGTCCTCCTATCTTCAGCATTTCCAAACTTAACAATAAAGAAACCCTTAGCAACTGGGAAAAGCTGAACCCCATTTGCTAAAATCAGTTCCCAATGCTTGGAGATCCAATCATGAAGATCAATAAGGGAAGGCCAATAACCCCGAAATCAAAAGATAGCAGCATGGGTCAAGAACTCCTCAGCCGTAGTATAAATCTCATCAACTATATCTGGACTTAAATCAACCCTTACAAGTTTAGTCACACATACCGGAGAAGCCTCTCGGGGACGCAAAGACGCAGAAGAAATACCAGCAAAAGGGGCAACACCATGAATACCAGCCTCGAAAGCAACCACATCCACATAGGAAGCAGCCGTAACCATAGGAGGAATAGTCGAGGTGGGGGAAAAGGCAGAGTGGTCGCCGAACACAGTATTAGGATTTTGAAAATCCGTTTGGGTGGGAGAGGCAAGCTGCCCTGAAGGAGAACCTAGCACGGGATGCCCAAGAAACTCGATCCTCGTAGCAACATAACCATCAGCGGAAGCCATCGAACCTTTCCTCTCTTTATCCTATATTAAGTTGTTGTTTTGAGAAGAGTAATCATAAGGGCCCAGAAATGGGAATCATATTATAAGTCAGTTTTCTCAAATAATCTTTTTAACATTATTAACATTATTTTTCAACATATTAATAATTATGAAATTGACTTTCCTTTATGGATTAATCAAGGCATCCCTTTTATTTATCTGTTTGTTTTGATTCTGAAGTAAGGTAAATTGTGTCTTCCAAAGAAATTCTCCAGTTTTTTAGCCTCTTTTCATAAAGTACTTTAGAATCTCACTAAATCTCCTTGGTCACGATTCAAAGAAATATTATGTTTTGCTAAAGTCTCTTTAGATTTCCCTGTTGTTTGGATAGGATTGGTTAAAATCCATTAAACCTCGATGAGCTTATCCTTGGGAGAAGTTGAATCTTTGGATAAATCTAGATTATTAAGATAAAGAATATGTGGATTTTATGTAACATGATGGCTGCCTGCCTGCGACATAAGAGATAGGATTGTTTCAAATGCTTAATAAAGGTGTTATAGTAATTTCTTGATCAACAACAAATTTAAACTTTTCGGTAAAATAGCGTTTAAAGAGGCCCAATTAGTAAATGAATCTGGTTACACTTGTAGCATATCAGGTAGATATGCAACTGGTAGGTATTTCTCAGGAATCTAATTCCTATCTTCAACAATATCAATACCGTAGATAGTCTGTTTATATATTAAAGACTGTTATAATGCAGCTAGCTCCAGATAAAATCTCCTCGGCAATCGCTTATTTTGAAGTTGAGATGTAGGCTTATATGCATCGACTTCAGGTAAGTGATTACCAAGCAGGTCTTATGTACCGTCTTGAGATTCTTATTAGGACCCTAGGCAAGCAAGCCTGATGTCTCCTCTGAGGTGGTTTTTTTTTAGACTTCTTGAAGGCTCTTCAGGGATAAAATTTTCAAGTTATTGGTATTGTAGCCCTTTGACTAGGTTTTTGCGAAACTCTAATTTATCCATCTCTGTTAATCTCTTTTCTCCTTTGTTTTAGCATACTGTTAAGGCAGATGTATAGGATTCCGCCTCCCTCTAAGGCTTTAGTTTTTTCAGTAGTATGAATTATTAATACCTAGTGCTTAATCTTCCTTGTCTTTAAATTTTGCTAATCTTGTTTGAATTAACGCCTTCTTATGTTCTATAAAATTATCTATAGTATGGATGTTTTAGATAAGGTAGAGTATTCTTATGACCTAAGGTCAGTAATTATAGTATGAGGATAATCTTTAAAGGCATCTCTTAGAGGTAGAAAACTAGCTTAATTAAGGATAATCCTCCATATATAAACTTTGATGCATTATGGATTAAGGACTAACCATATGGAAAAGCTTTTATTAGATGTGGTGATTAGTGTTTTTGTATGCAGAATAGCTGAGGCACTGGGAATAGAAGCACCCGAGAACTAGATTCCATTAGTCCAGAGATATCTCAATGTAACAGGCGCTAAGCTAGATCTTAGTATTAGGAAAGCTAAAATTGTAAAGGAAGGAATGCCTTCAGTAATCTTTGTAAATGAGGGGATGCCCTCATAATATTGTTTGTAATATAAAATCTGGACCTTGGTCCCGGGCTAGATTGGAGGTTTTCTTATCCATTCTTTCCTACCAATGCCTGCACAGAATGAAATTTTGTACTGTAAGATTCATTTTATTAATAAAACTCCTTGGCTTAGGCCTTTTATCGATAAAAAATAAAAATAAAAATAATGAAATTGATAATTAAATATCAATTCATTAATTATATTTTTTTAAATTTAAATTTTAGATTTAATAATTAATTAAATCCTTTATTCACAAAATTGGACTTTTTAAACTAAGTTTTTTTTAATTGAATAGTATATTTAATTAATTCTCATTAATTAAATACCCTAATGTTAATATTTCTATATTTAATAAGATTTAATTATTTATTCACATAATCAAACTCATAAATCACTTAACCATAATAACATAAAATCACATTAAACCACTTAACAAGACAACATGAGAAATAACTGGCTAACCCAAAACATCAAATCATACTAAGGGAATGGGTTCATGAATTCACGTCACCTTGACGAATTCGGATAGGAAACTCAATCAAAAACTTGTCCCTTAATTCATGACAATAAATGGCTTGAGTTGGGATTGGACCTGTATGTTATCTCCTCTTTCTTACCATTGGAGATATTGCGGTAGGGCATGCTCATCCTGACAATTCAGGGAAGACGATGTCCGGTATCTAAAATCCTGCATAAAAGACGAGCACGTACATATATATATAAATATATAACAGACAATGACAAGGATTAGTCGATCGTGTGGATCTCGCAAGCAACTATGCCTCCGTCCCTCAACCACATCAGACACATCAAACAGAAATATAAAACATACACGCCAACCATATAGATGCAAATATGAAGTCAGTAAAACTATAAATATAAATAACATTCTAACATATAGATTAACGTCATGAAATAACCATAACATATACATCGTCATAAGTATTTAAATTAACATGAGACTAACCATACTCATCTAATTGTAAACACATGATATAACACATTATCTAAAAGCTCATAATAAATCAAATCCAAATATCCTGAAATAATTGACGCACACATAAAAGTGGCCTAAAAGAGTTTTGCAAAAATAAACTGAAAATCAAACTATGGGTGGGCACTATAATGAGCTTCCTAACATTCCTTTGTGATGAGTAAAATATCTAAGGGGGAGACATGGTTAGGAAAGGCAAGCACCCACTAAATACCTAGGACACCTCAGGTGAAACTTTGGCCAAGAGGGCCAAAGTTCCACCCTTAGGCTTGATGAGGTCTCCTTGGCCAATCCAAGATGTCCTAACCTATGTAGACCATGTTCTCTATTACCATAAGCTATAAATATATACACAATAGTATATCTATAGGCTCAATGAAGTAACATTGGTAAATATTATTCCTAACTTTGACTATCCTAACTATGTGAACACGATCTAGATAGGGTAAGATAGGAAGGAAACATTATATCATGTGAGATATGCCCTATCAAAAAATACAAGCAAAGAGGAGATCCCAAAAGCAAAAATTATTATTATGGCTATTTTCAGTATTGTAGCCAACAAAATAAGACTAACAATTCAAAAAAACACTGTCATTATTTTCTCTTCTCTATTCAGAGGTATATTGATAGTTAATTTAGATACAATAAGTCTCAATGAATGAATAAAAGAATGAGACTCTATTCACCAGATATGCTAAAAAACATTTCACATATTTATCATCTTATATAATTGTCACTCTCTTTGATGTACATCAGGGAAAAATGGAAACATAAAAAATTCCTTTGGACTGTAATTTTACAAGCATTAAGGCAAGTGATCTCTTGAACATTGTCTTTTAGCATGATTTAAAACCATGCAGTACTTACACCAAAGATGTAGAAATTCATAACTTTCTTTCACTGGCTTTTCAAATGACTAACCCATCCTTGATTGTTGAGTTCTTTAGGACTACGGTGATTCCAGAACGAATGTAAAATCCCTCAGTAGTCCTATCAGCCTCTTGTATATTCTGCAATGATGTTTAGATAACAACCCATTTGTAATCGGTTATCTCATTAAAAAAAATATCCACCCGAATACTCATCTCTAAGAAATACAACCATATGTGGACTATGTTGTGAAAAAATAGAAAACAATTCAAAAATATTGAATGAACTTTGTTGCAAATTAGTATCCTTATATTTATTCATTTCTCTACAAATTTATGAGTGGTTTATTGTTTAAAATCTTGCTAAATTGAATTTGGTAACCTGATGAAGCATGAAATAATAGATAAAGCTATAATGGTTATAAAACTTGAGAGAACATAATTTTGTTTGATAGAAGTCATACAAATATTGTGAAAAGTCATACCAACATCCATTAAATAAAAGACTCCATGTCATGGTGCAGCTAGATAACAATTATGGTTGTTAGCAAGTATAGACCATTTGCTTGATGGAGGTATTGAATGACCCAGCTGTTAAAATTCACTAAGTTTGGATCATTTGAGTTGACTGGCAAAATATGTTGTAATATGCTGCATTTATCATATTCTTGCTGTATTTGCTGCATTGATCAGAGCTATCTGCATTTTGACAGATTAATTTGCTATTTGACCAAGAAAAATCAAGAGTGTGTTGATTCCTTTTGATCAGTTTGATTTCTGCAATAATTTACTAAGTTACTGGTTCTGTTTAGGTTCAGATACGTCAAAACAACAAAAAAAGGGGGTGGGGGTAGGGGGGGTTGCGCATGTTCTGGACAGGTCTCATAATCATAGAAAATAGTCAATACATATATATTTTAGGCTTTAGCCTAAAAATGGAATTAAGTTCAGATAATAACATGTGTTCTAAGTTGTTTTGAGGTCTAACTTAGGGTTTAGGGTTAGGTTTTCAAGTTTATTAGTCAACCTATGAATACCAAAGAAACACAAAAATAGAATTTAAAAAAGAATGAATAAAATTAAAAGAGGCTCTGCCTGTACCTAGAGCGAACTGGACAAGAACTTGGACTTGGCTTTTTCAACCCAATGAACTTGTCACAAAGCTTATTTGCTACATAAGCAATGGAATGTAGAGTCGTACTTGAATGGCTATGATAAAATCAACTATACACATATATACATATGTATATAATATATATACATATGTTTATAATATATATACATATATACATATACACACACACACATACATACATACATACATACATACATATAAATATCACATTTGATTTGAATATCGTGTGTTCATTTAAAGTTTCTAGTGTTTATTAGACCAATGATAGGGTTTAATTGAGTTCACTCATATCTCTAATGATTAATTGTGGGGTGCAGTTGATGCTATCTAAAACTCCTATCACTACAGGGTGGGGTTTGCTCAAAGTTACTTGGTGTTCTTAATGATTGATGATAGGGTTAGTTAGGGTTTATCATATTCTAGGCTTGGTTGTACATCTCCAATTGCAAACCATATCCTTCATTTTTCCACACCAAGATTGGAGGTTTTGATGAATTTTTGTGGTCATTAATCCACTGCATTTCTCATTGCTGGGCAACTAGGTTTGGGTCCGTGTTCAGTGCTTAGCTGCCAAGTTTGATTATAGAGAGGCTGTACTGTTCATGGTTGGCTGTAAATCTACCTGAGGGTGGCATTGGAACTCCTAGGCTCAAACACCTAGTGTATGGAGGCTTTTCTAACTAGTTTTGAGGCACCTAAATCTGTTGATGAGATTTTGGAGTTTGCAAGGTGTTGGAAGGGGTTTTTGAGGGGCTGTATAGGTAGTACCAGTGCCCAGAAATTGTTGTTAGTTGTTTGGAATGCTTTTTGAGGGTGATCCTCGCCATACAGTGAGTTTGGGTGGTTTTGAGTAAACCTAGAAATGTTTCATGCATCTTACTACCAAGTTTGGTGATGTATGAATAATAGGACATGGTCCTTGAAGGCTTCCATGACTGCCTTATTCTACAAGTTGTGAATAGCAGATCTTTAGCTTGTTCTATTTGATGTTTCAGACCCACGGAACCACTTTAAAATGCTATTTGGAGGGTGTTAAGCTAAATGGGAGTGAATCAATCCTATCGTCCAAGAAGGGAGGTTCCAATTGTGAATGGAATGAAAAATTTGAAGTTGCTTAAGTGTTGTCATGACTGTCATTTTGCTAAAGAAGATTAGCGACCTGAGATTCTTTGGTTTACTGACGTAATCTTAGTCATATTCATGAAAATCTATTTATGCTATGTAATGAACTATTTATTTGATTGTGTTTTCATCAACGAACTTGAATTAGCAATCGATTGCAAGATGAGCAAAGAAACATCAGTTTAATAATAGGAATAAATTATCAAATACATGTTCATGTTGTTAAGTCGATTGGCAAGAATTTTTTTTGAAAAATTCAGGGGGTGTATTACATGTGACATGCTAAATTAAACATTCTGCCCTTGAATCCCTCCCAAAACACCACATCTAGCTACTACTAAGTGTTGCACCTATTAAGCAAGTTTTATCAGAATTCCTTGGGGGTGTCACTCATTCGGCCAGCCATAAATGTTCATTTTCAGCAGAGTGTTCTCACGCTAGGCCATGTATAAAGTATTTTCGTAACAAATCCTCTCAGTATGGCACCTCAAATTTGGCTCGTGCCATTCCTTGAATATGGTGCCTAGAATACAACTAATGAAGGAATCTTTCATCCACGAATCACAAACTCAATAATTTGTTGTTTGCCTACAAACCTTCAAAAAATTATTTAAGCTTTAATTGTTTTGCACTTGCGTGAAATCTATTCAATTTCACTTGCATATAGGCTAGGGTAGATGTTTCACCACTGAAATCAATTCCCATAGAGGATCATGTTGGGGTTTTCTCTTATTAAAAGTTTCAAGTCTTCACAGAGAAAATAAATCCAACATTTCTACAAATGATCTTTAGGTTCACAATTTTATAATTTTCCCGTAGAACATTCTTGAAGGCACTTTTTAATTCTGCCTTAAAATAAAACAATAAAGCACTTTTATAAAGTGACTTTTTAATATGTATCCTTTTAAATCACTTAGGTCACTTTTTTAATTAATTAAGATAATGTCATCTAAAAATATTTTTTTATAGGACATAATTTATTTAATTAATTTTTCCCTAACAAAACCCAAAATTAACCAAGACAACAACAAGCGAATATGACTTTCCGTAGCAAGCGATTTCACTGCCCTAGCAGGGCAGAAATTTCTTCGGAAAGACAAAAACTGGCAGATCCCTCATCGAAATGCTATAACCCGTACCTTGATTCGCATTTTGCATATACAAAATATTCCATTGGGACTTCTAATCCCTTCTCAGCCTTCGATAGAAAGGATTTCAATGCCCTCCCTGCTCATTCATTTGAAGAATCTACCCATAAAAACCCTATTGTTCACAAACCCAGAAATCCACCAAAAAAGATTTCTGTGAATGCAATCCAGCAGAGACCAATATCATTGTTACATAAATCCTCTGAGCAGCGATGGGTCTGTGACTTCAGCAATCCCAAGCTTCTAAACACAGGGAAGGAAGCAGAAAAGACGTACAAAGATACTTCCAAAACCCTAGAGGAAGTACAATACACACAAAAAAGCACAGGGCATAATATCAACAATTTTCCAAAAAGGGCAAAAGAACCATGACCCGAAGATAGATGTCTCCGAAAGGACTTCCTCAAACACACGGAAGATGCCCAACATGGCTCATTAAAAAGACCCAACACACGAACAAATGGATTTGGATGGTGAATCCCAGTTAGCAAGCAATAAGGGTTAGACAAGCAAACAAACCCCATCCCAAATCATGGAGTAACAAGAACAAAGTCACTACAAAGGAAACGTCAATGGTTGCTACAGGTGCGAATGCAATCCCAGTAGGAACAAGGCGCAACAACACCAAATCAACCCTCAATTGAAAATCCACGAACGACAAGGAGCCCTCCATCATCATTATTAGCAAGACATTTCCAATGAAATTTGGGAACGATGTGAATCTCACGGCATATTTGCTGCTTGGGAAGGGGAATCCACTCACATCTCGACTCTCGCAAAATGGTTTATATTTGCCTTGAATTAGTAGGTAAGTATCACTGTCATTAATCAAAACACGTTATTTTTAGATTGTTCATCTAGAGAATTAGCCGAAGTACTTCTTGAATCTGAAAATATCTTTTACAAAGGTTTTAATGTAAAATTCTCAAGATGGAAACCTAATTTCAATAGCAATAACAGCACCATTTTAAATCCACTTAAATGGATTTGTCTCAAAAACTACCCAGTAGAATTAATGCATCATAACATCTTAAGGAAAATAGGTAAACAAATAGGAATGATGATTGGTTTTGAACATAACTACATGGTTGATTCTGATGTCAAAATACTGGTGGAAAACATTAAAAAAATCTTAACCCAATCAAAATTATAACAAATCATAGTATATATGAAATACATCCAGAGATATATAAGGGCAATATAGGTTGGTTTGATATCTTCATTTCAGATTCCAATGATGATTTTGAGGGCATCCACCACACCTCCAACCTCTGTAAACTTCTGGAAGACTTCATAATCCCTCATTACTCTACAGAAATCTCTGAAACATTGGATAAACAATTTGACCCCTCCTTGCCTATGCATAAATCTCCTCTCAACCAACCTACCACACCTCCCCCTAACATCCCCTTAGAAGAAGGTGAGATTCCATCATCACAACTACCACATCCTTATGATGAGATTAGCCCCTCCCTAGAAACCATTCCCCAAAACTTAGCAAAAAGACCACCTCTAATCGATATCAATGAACCTATCTCCCCCGCAATATTAGATCACCAAACCACCCCAACATTAATCTTTCCAGCATCCATCATGGACCTAATTCCTTCCTATGTTCCACCGCAATCCCCAAGCTCGGTTTCTTAGAGATCAAGCCCAAAATCCAGTAACAAAACCCTTAGCCAACCCATAATTATCACCACCACTGAGGAAATTCTCAACAACAACATAGAGGAGATTTTGGCAGACTTCATTAATATGGACACTATCAACATCGAGAGAAATATTTTTATTCAAAAGATTTAGGAATTAGATAATGAAGAACAAGATCAACGAGACTTAGAAAAAGAATTGGTAGAGCTAGAAACCTTGGAAAATAATCTTGATTTGGGAGTAGCCTTTAACGAGGATGGACCTATTGATATAGATTGTGCAAAATCTCCAAAGAAAGAGGCAGGAAATCACTGGTTGAACTAAGAAAAAAAGATGCAAATCTGGTTAACCAAACTAAGATCACTGATTTACTTCATGCAAGAAGGGGGAAGTTCCCTTCCAAGGACCAATGAAAGTCCTTTCATGGAACGTTAGGGGCTGCAATGCCCCTAACAAACAATGTTTACTAAAATGCTGCATTAACAAATTCGAACCTGACTTGATGCTAATACAAGAAACTAAACTTGATAATGAAGGCTTATCTAACTTCAATAAAAAACTGGGATTTATGGATGTTTTTGGAGCTCCAGCAGAGGGAGCATCGGGGGGTCTGGCAATCATTGTGGACCCAAGGAAAATTATATACACCCCAATATCCATCAGTAAACATTGGATTAGCGGTAGCATTAGAAGTATAAAAACTAATTTGAAATATTACAATATTATAAACATTTAAGGCCCAACCAATCATTTAGATAGAAGACTAATCTGGCATGAAATCAACACTTTCTTAAATCTCTACCTAGATCAGGCCTTCATCATTGGAGGTGACTTTAACACTATTCTACAACCATCTGAGAAAATGGGAGGAAGGAGTGCTAACCCTTGATCTATGGAAGAATTTTCTGTTTGGGTAAGAATCAACAATCTAATGGATTTGAACCCAAAGGAGGGTACATTTGCCTAGACCAATATGAGACTAGGCAAGGAAAACATAGCAGAAAAACTTGATAGGTTCTTCTTCAGAGGAAATTGGGTTAACTTTCCATTTGCCCTAAAAGCATAAATACTTCCCTTTCTAGGCTCTGATCACTTTCCAATCGCACTTGATATCTTGGAAGATGCCAAACCACAAGGATCCCCCTTTAAATTCGAGCAAATGTGGTTCAAAGATGAAAGATTATTACCTCTCATCCAACAATGGTAGGAAAAGCTACATTTCAAAGGGTCCAAGCTTTTCATCATTGCCAATAAGCTCAAGGAAATAAAAAGTAACTTAATTTCTAAGTTACCGGTTTGAATTCGGTTCCAAGTTCGGGTTCAAAGAACCGGTTTGCAAGTTTGACAAAATTTTGAAAAGGGGTTTGGGTTCGGGTTCGAAAAAACATGTAAGATTTAAAAAAAATATATATATATACATATTTATGAAGCCTAGAAGCATGAGTTAAAATTAGAATGTCACATAGTATCATAAAAACAACATTCAAACAACAAAAACACCATAAAATTATAATCATAGCATCATGAATCGTGATCATACCATCATATACTTCAAGTTCAACATCAAAGATTCCAAACATTAAAACTAAATCATAACATCAACTTCAACTGTTCAAGTATCATTGTTTCAAACTTTCAAGTTCAACTAATGAATTAAAAATGTATTAATCTTCATCTTCATCTTCTTCTTCAACATTAGTTGACTCAGCAATAGAGCTAAAGCCAATGGGATCAGCACTAGCAACAATAGTATTGGCATCAAAATCTGCAAAATCATCAAGTGCAAGCCGAGAAGTGGAAGCATCCAAGTCCGCAACCTCTGCATTTACATCCCACCTATTCATGTTCCCTTCTTTGTATTCTTTAGTCTTGTGTGAGAGAAGACGCAAGTTGTAATGCACAAATACCAAGTTCTCTGCTCTTTTTGATTGCAATCTATTGCGCTTCACTGAGTGGATGAAAGAATATGTGCTCCAATTTCTTTCTGATGCAGATGAACTAGCAACCTATGAAGACAAGACAAGGTAAGCAATTAAAATAAAATTATAAAAATTACTTGCTAGCCATGAAGATAAAGTAAATTAAAAATAAAACTTACTTGTGATATAATTTTTATTGCAAAGGGCTGCAATGTTTGGAATCTTTGGCCATGGAGGTACCACCAACTATGAGCATCCTTCCTAAACCGATGACGAAGAATATCATTACTTAGACCTCTTGCATTCAAAAACTCTATGAACTCATCCGTAATCAAATCTCTCATATCATCATCAAGAAAGAGTCTTTCAAATGCTGCCTTGTATCCATTAGACACTTCTAAATCTCTATAGGGTGGTAGCCTTCATGGTAGATCAAGATATTGGTTGCTATAATATTTGGGTGTCAATGCATAGGCAAGCAAATGTAGAGGTGTGGTCATTTTGTTCCATCATTCTACAATAATTGCTTGCAATTGTTTGAAGAGGGTCTCTTTGGGATCTTGCTCTTTTTCATTTACAATTTGCTTGATCTTCTCAAGCGTTGAATCTATGCCATCATAGATCTCTCCAAGGCAAGGCCTATCCATGTTAGCGTACCTAAGCATGCTCATAATGGACTTGGTGAACTTAATGATATATTCCACACGTTCCCACCATATGTCATCCAATATCCTTCTCTTTATTGAAGTTGCCCTCTCACTGTTGCTTTGCTTTCATATAACCCAATTGTTGCTGATCACCATATTGCAAAGTGCCTCTTTCACTTGCACAAGTCATCTCAAGACGATTAAATTTGATACAAAACGAGTTTCAGCAACCTGTAACATAAATTAGAGCAAAAAAATACAACTATTAGATACATGCTTTATAAAAGAATACACATTATACAATAAAAAAAATGAAAATCAGAAATTGTAAGATACTGATTTTTAAAAAAAATTCACTTACCTGTAGTAACTCCAAACATGAGAACATTTTGAATATTCCTTGAGTCATGTGATGGTTTGTGATGAACATCTGGATGTCCTTAGCCTCTGCATACACCTCCTTGATCCACTCAATTGTGTTCCTAATCTTTTGCAGCATAAGATTGAGTGAATGGACTGCACAAGGTGTCCAAAAGATATGCTGATATCGCTCTTCAACCAACAAACCAGCAGCTCTACAATTCTTTGCGTTGTCTGTTATGGCTTGGACAACATTACTAGCACCCACTTGTTCAATAGAAGAGATGAGAATATTAGCAATAAATTGCCCATCTTTTACTTGTCCCTCACAATCCACCGCTTTCAAAAACATTGCCCCTTCAAGGGACACCACTTGGACATTGATCAAGGGACGGTTTTTAGCATCTTTCCACCCATCTAAAACAATTGTTACCCCTGTCTCGATCCATGAATCCTTTATGGGCTTCAATTGATCATCAATCCACTTGACCTCTTGATCCAACAAGGTGGTTCGTATTATCTGAAAACCGGGGCCCTGATACCCTCTTGGAGCTTCATTGGCACTTTTCAACATTTGTCTCCAATATGGAGCGCGAGCAACATTAAAAGACAGCCCATTTGCAAACAAGGATCTTCCCACATCAATGTTGGCAATTTTCCGACTTTGATTTTGAAATGCAGTTTCTAGTGGTCCCTTTTTTTTGTGTGTAAGGCCAAGGGGTTCTTTTTCAGGCTCATGGATAGCTATGGTAGTAAAAAAGGGGTGGTCTTCTATCACAACATTTGTGGGGGGTTGTGTTACTCTTGCTTTTTTTTAACTTTTACTTCTATTGCCAATGCCATCAGTTGAATTTTGCCTACGTTCTTCTCTCTCTTTTGCTGCCTCATGCTCTTGAATATACTTTAGTACAGTTTCATTAGGTACAAGTACACCTCTTTTTCCAGGGCATTTCTTGACTCCTCTACCAGGGTATCCACACAAATGGCCTACCACACGAAAATATGAGCTATTTCTTTCTACATCACAACCCCTACATTTCCAACGGAATGCACCACCTCCTGGAAGGGCTCTTATAATATCAACATGTTTCCACAAAGGAGAATCAGAGTGGGGTTCTATTCTTTGTTCGTTATTGCCTATCGAGGAAGAGGTAGATGCCATTGAAGTTAATTTTCCTATGGGAAAAAATTTCAAATTGTATACATATTCATTATTCAATACAAAACTTAAAACTTTAAAGTTTAAAAGCAAGAGAATGAAAAATTATCGAACAAATGGCTAAGATCTTATGGAGAATGAAAGAGAAATGAAAAAAATAAAAAACTCAAACAAAAACAAAAAACAAATGAAACAATAACTTACCTCTACTCATTGTAAGCTTGCAAAGGTGTACGTATGAGGCACAAACTCTTAAGAAAGCTCACAAACCAATCTTCCAACTCCTCCTTGCACAATCAAGAACTTTCTCTTTTGCTCTTGCTGAAGTCAAATAACCTACTTGCACACGACAAATGAGAATGAGAAGCACAAATTAGCCTTTCATAATGAACTTTTAGGGTTCTAGATGCCAAATAAAATTAAAATTTTGCAAATTATGTCACTTAAGTGACGTCTAAAACGCGAAGTTCGCCCAAGTTCGCTTGGGGTCCGCGAATTTTGGACCTGGTCCGCCCGGGTTCGACCGTCCGGGCTCACGGGTAGCTGTGGTAGTAAAATCCTGAAAGACCTGGTCTGCTCGGGTTCAACCGTTCGACAATTATAACACAAGGAATGAATCAAGAATCCTACCAAAAAGAAAAAATTCTCAAAATAGAACTGGAAAACACCTTAGCTAAGGAAGAGCTCTTCTGGAGGAAGAAATCCAAAGAAATATGGCTCAGCGTAGGTGATAAAAACACAAAATTTTTTCACAATAGCACCAATGCAAGAAGGAACATCAATAAAATAACAAAAAATCTCCAAACAAGATGGCACAATAACTGAGGAACCCAGAGCTATTGCCAAAGAGGCAATTAACCACTTCAGAAATACCCTTAACAATGAAGAATCTTCTAATCTGACCAACTAGAACCTACTCCTTGACAACATCCCCAGAATAATCAACCAAGACACTAATAAATTCCTAAATGCAAAATTCACCTTGGAAGAAATAGGAAATGTACTAAAACAAATGCAACCGGAAAAAGCACTAGGTCCCGATGGTTTCCCACCTATGTTTTTTCAAAAATGCTGGGATTTTGTCAGCAAAGAGGTCACAGAAGACCTAGAAGGGGTAAGAAATTTAGGTAAGCTAAGAAATTAATAAAAACTTCTTAGTTTTGATTCCAAAAAAGGAAAAAGTCGAAAGTTTTAGTGACTTCAGACCTATAGCCCTATGCAATACAATCTATAAATTACTATCCAAAACCCTAGCCAATAGAATCCAAAAACTACTACCAACAATTATTAGCGAAGAACAAACAGGATTTGTACAAGACCGATCCATCTATGATGGGATTATTATTGCTCAAGAAGCTATCCACTCCACCGAAATGAACAAAAAACCCAACATGTTTATTAAGCTTGACATTAGTAAAGCATATGATAAAGTAGATTGGAGATTTTTATGCAAAATCCTAGAGAAGTTTGGTTTCAACAAGCAATGAATAAATCTACTATTTGAATGTATTTCCGCTCCCAAATTTTCAATCCCGCTAAATGGATCCCTCGAAGGCTTCTTTGATGTATCTAGAGGCATTCGCCAAGGGGACCCAATTTCCCCCTTCCTCTTCATCATAATGGTTGAAGCCCTTGGACGGTCAATAACTAGAGCTAGGATCGACAATCAGATTGAAGGCATTATAGTCACCACTAATGTAGAACCCATAACTCATCAACAATTTGTTGATGATACCATGTTATTTGGTAAAAGCACATTACAAGAAGTTTACAAATTCAAGAAAATTCTCCTTGCATACACCAAAGCCTCAGAACAAGAAATCAATCAGGAAAAGTCTGAAATCTTTTTCCTTAATACAGAACCTTATCTAGAAACAGACATCTGTAACATCCTTAACTTCAGAAAAAGACAACTATCATGCAAATACATAGGTTTATCCTTAGACAAAGGAACAAAAAATGGGAACTCATGGGAACCTATTATCTCAAAAATTAAGAAATGAACTGCATCTTGGAATGGAAAATGGCTTTCCTTAGTAGGTAAAATGGTAATGCTCAAATTAGTATTAGCCTCTATCCCCATCTACCAGATGTCCTGCTACCACCTCCCTTCGAAAAATGGCAAGGAAATTAATAAACACCTTAAAAATCTCTTTCGGCAAGGAACTAGTGAACAACACAAAATACCCCTAGCAGCATGGGAATCAATGTGCAAACCCAAAAATATGGAGGCTTGGGCTTCAAAAACATTAAATAACAGAGTAAAGCTCTAGGTGACAAACTAATTTGGAATCTCCTTAACAAACCTAATCTGAAATGGGCTAAAATTCTTCACCATAAATACCTCAATGGCAGGGACCCCACAACTGTCTTTAGAATTAGAAATCTTCCAAATGATTCTTGAATTTGGAACTTTATGAAGGAGTGCAAATACATTATAGGTAAAAGTCTTTCATGGAAAATCAATAATGGGGAAAATGCACTATTCTGGGAGGACTCGTGGGAAGGTCTTCCTCCCATCTCCAACATGCACAATTGGGGGGATACCATCCAAACCCTTCAACAATGCTGGGGTAAATTTGTCCACAATTACACCATACCCAAGGAATACCTCGTTTTAGACAACCCACAATGGAAAAAAATGGATAACATCAATATACCAAACCATCATAGAATCATGTTCACCAACATCCTAGCAAGAAGAAAAATAATTCCTAATAACAAAAAGGATACCCTTATTTGGACAGCCTCCAATGATGGAAGATACAACTCCAAAGATGGCTATACACTACTGGTATCCAAGCACCAATATAACAAAAAAGATCTCCCCCTCCACCTCTGCCTAGAAAAGGATATCTTACCCAAGGCAAGACTCTTCTCATGGTTTTCCATTAAAAACAAAATACTCACAGCTAAACGTTTCACCAAAATGGGCTATGAGGGGCCTAGCAGATGCTACCTATGCATGGCTGACTTGGAATCCACTAATCACATCCTCCTAAACTGTCCATATGCTAGGAAATGCAGGGAATGGTTTGTAAAAAATTGGGCTACATATTTGCATTCCCATACAGCTTAAAAGAAATGTTTAAAATATGGCCCAACTACCACAAAAATAGTATTTATAACATCTTATGGAAGGTATGCCCATCAATTCTAATATGGGAAATATGGAAATAGAGAAACCAAAGACTTTTTTAAGACAAACATATGGAAGTGAACCAACTTTTAAATAAGATTAATTCAATTATCATCGAAGTAACAAACAAGATAATTATGAACTTAACACAAACAAATAAAATGACAGTCTGGGATGGAACAATTAGACAACACTGGGTTGGCCTTAAGATCCCCCCTTCATACAATAAGCCCAACACTGATAAAGCAAAACTTAGAAGAGAATGTATCTGGCAACCCCCCAAGAAGGCAGATATAAACTCAACTTTGACGGAGCATCAAGAGGCAACCCAGGGTCAGCACCATTGCTGAGAAATTTAGATCCATCACCTTTAACCACATTTATAGAGAAGGGAACAAAAGGGCAGATGAACTTGCTAACCTCGGTATGGATGGAACCACAATCAACCCTCTGGAAATCTGAATCCTCATCCATACACCCTCGAGTCACAACATCATCCCTCTACAACAATTACCTATCCTTATCTCATCTACGATAAGCTAAGGTTGCAATTCAATAATCAAAATATAACAAATGCATAATCTATTTTCTTATTTTGATAAAAGGAAGCGGCCTCATCCATATTTCAATAACCTACTAGCACTCTTCTAACTTACTACAACCTTATCAAAGGATCTCATTTCTGTACCATCCATGTACTTCATTAATTTTAATATAGTTTACTAACTATATTAGTCTGTATATTATTCTCACTGATTACTGAGTATATCCTAACTTTTAAACATAAAGTTATACGTCACCCTTAATGTCCTCTTCACCCCTAAATTTAACTATATCCTATATGACCCATCAACATCATTGAGAAATCAACTTTAATTACAAACTTTTAAAAATAAACTTTGCATGGATTTCACACTCCAACACATATATCTCCCAGCACATGCCGACTTTATCATTAAATTTTAATAAGTTCACAATACTTGATCTCCCAAGAAGGAAAGAATCCCAAGACATGAAAATTTCGCATACAAGTTGTAATTTCATCACTTATCATCACACGAATGAATTATTAATCATAATAAATAACGCCCAAGCTGCAAGCATCTCCTGTCACGAGTTTCCTGTCAATTTAGCTAATCTAACCCCGGTATCAATATTAACTAAACATGTGTTAGGAAGCTAGTTGTCTCCATCCAGCCTTCCCTAGAAACTTCTATCAACCCTTTATTTAGAGTAGAGGCTCGACCATTGTCATTTAGATTTAGGCCCACAAAAAAAACTGCATTTGTTTTTTTGTATCAGTTACCATGGAATCAAATATCCTTACTTTCCAAGCTGATAGCTACATGACTATGGCCTTCACAGGTCCCATTACCCCGGAGAGATGTAATAGGATACTGAAACATCTAGATGACATCTCTAGAACAGCCCTTATCAAATCTCTTGGTGATCATCACTTTGATAATAGCTTTACCCCTCGCACCAATGGGCACTTGGTTGGAACCTTGATAGGCTGCTTCTTAATGGCTGATATCCCGAAAGAACAGATTGTGGAAACTTGTAGGAAATTATTCCTAGATAAATATCTTCAAGGTTTAGAAAGAGCCGTATGCAGCATTAATGACCATTTTCTCATCCCCTTACCTGAGGAATATATGCAAGCTGAATATGAAACACTTCTCAGCCATGCTAACTTTACTTGGTGAGAAATGATCTTTATCAAGGACCAAGTCTCATTCAGCACCCACTGGCCAGAAATGAAACGTAATTCCCAATTCTTGGTGAATGGGCTGAATGATGAACCCATGAACAATAACCACTGGATTGCTCAATACTTCAGTGAGGAAGGTTTCGACCTTCCTCCATCCCTATCCTCACTTCCAAAGGAGAAACTCCACCTGCAGGTCAAAAGCATCCTTGCCGGGAAATGCCTATGGAAGAAGACTTCCAGAATGAACGATTTGGCAGATGATGACTCGGGTTCAAATGAGGAGGTGATCATTGTTCTTCACAGATAAGCTTAGCCATAATGGCCAGATGTTAGCTTCTTTTTCTGTATTATTAGCCCTTTTTATTCTAAGTATCTAGGGCTCGCTATTATACTTCTAGTCTACTTTATACTCTGTTTTATAAGCTCTATGTTGATACCTTTGGGATACTATATATTATGTATAAGGCTAATACTTTCAGACTCTTGTGATCTTATCTAATATAAACCGAAATTAGTATAAAATTTCTTTTTAACAAATTCTTTCAGATGTATACTCTAATCAGAATAAACCAAATGGGTATATGAACAGTAAAAAGCTTATTAAATACAGTAAATAGCATAGGTATATGCTTATATCGTAAATGATGAATGTTTATTCAAATTTTTAATCGTACTTAGGTATTACTGAACTATCAATAAAGGTTCCTGTCCTTTTTGCATATTAGAAGATAAATTAAGTCTGTCAAACGATAGTCTGTTTATAAATATCTGTAACATATAGTGTAAAAGTTAATCTCATAAATATGTTAGACCAGCTAAATTATAATAATCCCATTATCGAAGATCACGATATAATTCCATCAAGTCAATTTCTGGGGTTCATGCTCATATAACACAAGGCAATACAGTAGATCTAGGCGTTTATAAATAGATATGTATAATGTAGAATATTACCTTTCTGCTAGCCTTTCTTTTCCTCTACCCAGACTACCAATAATCACATACAAGTTTAACAAATAAAAAATGTCTCTAGGTTAACACAATTACATATTGAAAGAATGAATCGCGGGTTAACACAAATTACAAGATATTAGTTTAAGAAGAAAATCTGTAATGCATGAAGGAAATCAACGGTCTAAGTTTGAAGGAACCAAATTGGCTTATCTTCCAAGGCTTCCATGCTTAGCCAATAATCTCTTACCTGCTCCCCATAACATCTAGGAGGATTTAAACTAGAACGAGGTTTTACCAAGGATCATAACAACTCACTGGCCATTGAAGTTCATAATAAATAATCTTAAATACTCTAGGTTAACACTTCCAGGATTCTTCTTAATAAAACTTCTGCTGCTAGATAACATTTCGTATCATAGAAGAATTTCTAAAGAATAAAACTAATCTTCGACTAATTTAATTTTAAGATCTGATTAATCAACCAAAAGGAAATAAGGTACCAAAAGGACTTCTACTAATAATCTAATTATAAAATGTTTATCACTTCATGTATTTAGCACTCAGGTTGTATATACTACCACTAACCCCCATGTACAGGACCTCTTAAAACGGAGAAAACAAAGGTAAATTTTACTTTTGGAAACCTATTTTACTAATCTTATTATACCATTTTCTAAAGTCAACTAACAAAGATCTTAGAATGGCATGAGCATGTTTTTGTTTTTTAGGAACTAGAAGAATATCTGGGACAACAACACAAGGCTTGAGGGCACGATCACATCCCAAATAAACCAAGAAGGCAGGAATACCTCATACTACACTGCAGAAGTAGAAAAACAGAATTAAAAGTTATATTGTAAATTCTATTGTTTAGAAGGAAAACCCTATAATTTTTGTAAATAGGGGAATGCCCCTATCCGTCAATAAATGTAATCTCTGATTGTAAGGGATATTGATCCCCGGGCTAGACTGGAGGTTTTCTTGACTCCATTCTTTCTTACCAGTGCCCGTTTGAATGGAGATTTAAGATGTAAAAATTTATTTATAGTATTTAATAAAATTCCAAGGCTAAGGCCTATTATCGAGCAAAAAAAAAAAACCCAAAATTAACCTATGAAAATAAAATAGGCTAAAAGGGACACTTCCACCTACTTGGTGGAAGGGGACATAACGGCCAAAATTTTACAAATTTGTTAGGACTCAGACTTGGCAAGATTGTCTTTAGTTTGATCCTCAATTGGACAATACAAACAACATAATAGATCTTATACAAGTTGTCAAATGAAGTGACAATGTAGTTCCACATGTTTTGTATGCTTGTGGAAGAATGGATGCTTGTGAAGTTTGAGCACCCCTTAATTGTCACTGGAAAAAATCATGTAGTTATGATTTATATAGATAACATTGGGTTTTCTTTTAAATATTATAATGTCATTTGTATGGTGTTGACATTTGTAAATCCATGTTTAAATGCAATATACTGATTGTTAGAAGACAAAGAGATGGCACCATAATTCTCTATAAAGTTTTTCATTTTTTTGAAGATTGCTTAAATTTTTATGTAAACATCTGGAGTTTGCTGTATATGAAAGTTTAAAAAATGTAAACTCTAGGAAACTGAATTTTTTTATATGTACATAAAACAATTTATCCTCTACAAGTGAATGCAATCAAACCTCTGCATTAGCAATGGTGACATTATTCCCAATTCGTGCATTTTTGTCAATAATACAGTTCCTGCCAAACAGGAGGGAAAAAGCTAATTTAGCATCTGTCTCTTGACATAACACATAAGAACAGGAATGCAAAAATTAAAATAATTAATCCTCATCCTGCCTGATATTGGTGTTTTGTCCAATTCCTATAGTAACTCCACCTTCTGCAAGAAGTGAACTTCTTTCTTTATCTGTTTCATAGTAATCTGCACCAAGCATCACTGTATCCTGCAAGAATGAAAAAAAGAAAATATATTCCACAATATAAATGAGCCGACAGTTGAATGCCTTATCAATCTAAAAGAATAGTAATTATAATTTATGAGCTACTATTTTCATTTTTTCATAATAATGGGATAGAAAAGGAAGTCAGCACCCCCCCATAAAAACTGATGTATTGCCTCTGAAAATTATTAACACCAATTCAATTTAAATGAAAATGGAAGGTCTTGTCTCTATACCTTTAAGGAAACACCAGACTCTATCCGAGATCGGAGACCAATAATTGAGTGCTCGATAGAACAGCTTTGCAAGAAACAACCGTGAGAAACAATTGAATCCACTATCTGCAAAAGTATAATAAAGGATCATTTGCAATCCAAGGATATGAAAAATATATTTAAATAATAAAAAAGAATTATCTTGCTCAAGTTATTGCATAATTTACATATAGAATACAAAATAATCAGATGCAGATTAAAGTTTTTTCTTTCTTTCATTCTTAATGTGTTTTGCTGCATAAATTAATGGAGTCACAGATGTTACTCCACCTAGCATGGAATGCCTTCAATAAAGAAAATAAAAACTGAAGGGTATATATTGTTGAATTTTTGGTGCATTTTGTTCCTATTTGCAGTCCTATATCATTTAAATTATATGTATTATGCATTGATACCCTGCACTAACTTCAATTGTCTCCAAACAACATCCCACCTTAGATTGCTCAACTTTGGTTGGTGGTATGCTCCGGGGTGCTGTATAAATAGGCTTTGCTGCATCATAGAAGCTGAACTTTGGTGGCTGCATTGGCAAACAGAAAGAAATGGTCAAAAAACATTCTTGTATCCCAAGAGCTGAAGAGTAAAGTTTATTTTTGCAATAATTGGTTCACTGGCACAGTTAACAATTTCAGCCTCCATGCGTGCAAATGCATGAATGTATCAAACAAGCCATTACTAGGTAAACAATGAAATTTTATTTCCCAAAAGAATTGAAATTTGAACTTGAAGAGTTCATTTAAGGCCTTCATAAGAATTACAAACAAAAATAGAACATACCTGTTGGAAATATTCAAGACTAGCCAAGTTATTGAGAGGGGAGGGGTGAATCAGTAACTTCAAAACTTTTATATCAATTTCAGATCTTAACCATATTCCAAATAACATTTAGATCAATAAGATAACTGCATGCATGAGTAACAGAAAGAATAAAACATTCATAACACTTTGAACATAGAGATTTGGTGACCCAGAAACCTTCCAAATAGAAAGTAAAACTGGGGTGGGGATGATACCCACAAAACTTCAATACTGTAGTATAAAGTTTGCCGGTTAAGGCTTACAATGATCACTTGTGATGATCTGCCTTGTTAGGAGCAATTAGGACTGCTAGGTCCACCTTGTTAGAGGATTTACAAACATACAATGAAGTATGCACTCGGTTAAGAGATTTTACAAAAGACTGTTAAGTCTACCCTGTTAAAGGATTTCAAGTTGATTCACCGGTTAGGATGAAACAGTAGATCTCTTACTTGCAACTGTACTTGCTGATTGAGATTCTTTGATGTACTGATCACCTTTTGTGATAGATATGTCTCTGCTGCTCCTTATACTGCTGTAGCCCTTTGTAATTCGCCTATCTCTGCCTTTGTTCTCTTTCACACTTCTCACTTATTCACACCTTGGATATGATACAAAACATTGTTTATATATCAATCCAAAACAATTACAAAATAATTACAAAGTCGGCTCTTAAACAAGCTAACACAAATATTATTGAGTCGGCCCAAATATAGTTACAAAGTTCTTGCAAACTAACTCGATGACTTTTTGATACTCGGCATCCACTGCAATACTCGGCATCGTCATGCTCTCGGTAGAAGTGGAGGCTCGGTCCATACTAACCACTTGGTTGTAGTTTTGAACTCGGTATATACTGGAGACTTGGTAGATATAGTGTCACTCGGTAGAAACTGAATTCCCTGTTTACCGTGCTGGCACTCGGTAAACACTGCTCATCTCATCACTTGGTAATGATAACTCGGTAAGCACTGCGAAGCTCGGTTTGCTCGGTAAGCACTGCAAAGCTCAGATTGCTCGGTAAACACTGTTTTGCTAGATGAGCTCGGTAAGCACACAGAGTCTGAATAAGTGTTGTCACTAATGACAAATATACTTAATGCCAACAATCTCCCCCTTTGGCATTAGTGAAAAAAACACTTATTGCCCAAAACTTATATACAAAAATCATGCTGAATCTGTTTTTGATTTTTCAAAATTTGTCTTTGTCATACTGCTGTATATACATTTCATGTCTCCCCCATACAGTATACATATATACAAGTATCTTATATCTCCTATATCACCTGTTCTCATATCTCTTCTCATATCTCCCCCATTCACCACATACTCTCCCCCTTTTTGACAATAATGCCAAAGGTGTATATACAAATATTTTACACAGAGATGCCAAAATGTGAGAGAAAATCAGAATGTACCTTGCCAATTAGTGCCAGAGTTCTATCCCAATTCTCTTGCAGAATCTTGCATGTATGGAGTGCAACTTGGACTTCTGCAGAGAGTTCAATCATATGATTTGCAATTGAAAATTGATTGTCATGGATCAATGTTTTTGAGTGTGCAATATGCTTCTGCATTGTATCCATGATGGGAAGGATCATGTTCTGAATATCTATTAATGTTGACCTAATCCTTGCATCTTCTCTCAATAACTCTGACTGCTTATCAGATAGGAATCTGACTGTCATATGATGTGCAGAGCTTGAACTAGGTTCAAGTTGCAACTTCTGTGCACTGATCTTTAGATCCTCATCAATCTTATTTATTTTGTCTTTAATCTCCTTTGAGAACTCGGCAACATTACATACTTTGACAAAAAATGATGTTACATTGGAATAGGAGGATTCAATGTTAGTCAAAACTGAAGATAACCCAGCTTGATTGATAGCTATTCGCTAAGCAATACACTCAAGCACTTTATTATCAAACTTCTTCTCAGCCTTCTCAAGCAACTTTTCTTGACCAGAAGAGTCCTCATTGAACTTGTTTACTGCCTCTGCCAATTGTAACAAAATTTGTTGAGAGGAATCAATTTCAACACCTATTGCTTCTGTCAAAATATTCTTGGCATCCTCAATGATCTTAAATTCCCTATCTCTTTCTTCTTTTAGTTTCTTCTGCTTTGCTTTCTTCTGGAGGAGTTCACCAACCAATTGCATTTGGTCTGCTGAAAGATTTGCAAAATCTAATTGTGGAATTTCTATCTGCTCATCCAAATCTATATCTTCTTCTATGTCTTTACTCCTGCTCAAAAATCTTGTACTCGGTTGAGCCTTAGGTTCAACTGTCATTGTACTTAATGCCTTTGTAGTAGAAATTATTGTAGACACAGTAGGACTTGCAGTGAAAAATGATAAAATTCCAACTGATGGAATGCTAACTGGAATACTTGATAAACCCAAAACCGAAGTATTTACAATTGTAGAATCTGAAGTACTTACTGAGGTATCCAAAACTGAAGTACTTGCTGCTGAAAAACTCAAAACTGAAGAAGGTATTGAAGATGATGCTGGAGACTGCAACTCGGTGGAAGGAGGCTGAAGCTCGGTGGATGAAGTGGTAGCCACTTCTGTCATTGATATATTGAGCTGTGCTAGTGATGATTGGACATTTGATGCATCTGTAGGTGTTGTCACAATCACACTTGAAGTTATCTCCGGGCTAGATGTAGCAACTTTTGCTGGAGAGTGAGGAAGTGAGGCAATTACTTCTGCAGCTATCCGAACTGGATCATCTTCCTCAACATTCTGCTTAGCTTCCTCGATAGCTTCTTCCTCTGCTACTTCTTCAACTTCAATACTATCTAGCTGAACTGCTTCTTCTTCTTCTTCTCCATCACTGTCATCTTCAATATCTTTTATCACAACAGTTTCAACACTCGGTTTGTGAAGATGATAGATGTTTTTCCAAGTAGAATTTGCACTCTTCACAACCGAATCTATATCCTTGATCAAAATCAAACAACTGTTGAATTTTAGTGTCATCTTGCGCTCATTTTCTATCAATGCCTTATTGATTTCAGTATTTTTCAAACTGGGCATCAATTGTCTTAAGGTTTGAGCATATATGTCCTTGATAGTTTGCCTTGCATTGGACCATCTCATCTTAACTTTATCCAATAGAACACCTGGAATTTGAGAAGCCAAATCATCAGGTGAGTACTTCCATTTTCCCATTTTCTCAATAACAACATCTTCAATTTCCTGCTGCTCTGCCTCTGATCTAATTTCATATTTGAGAGATTTGAAATTTGAAATTCCAGATCCTTCTCTCAAATCCTTAATCTTTTCTTCTAATGAGGGAGGAGGCCTTTTGAGTACTATATCATCATTGACTTTACCTACCTTGCCCCTTGTTTTTCTTGTGAAGACTGCAGTAGATTGTTTTGGTGCCTTAGTGATGGTCGCCTTCCCTTTCTTCTTCACAGGTACTTGTTCTTCTTCACTCTCATTCTTTTCTTCTTCTTCTTCAATGTCCTCTCCTTTTCCCTCAGTTAACATTAGAGGCGTGCTAGATTGCATCTTGGCCATCCTCTTTCTGCCTTTGTTAACAGCCTGTGGAAGCTTTATGCTTAGTTCTATTCTTATCTTTGCTTCATCATATGTTCCAAAGTATGGAGCCTTTGGATCAATAGGTTGATTTACTAGGGCTTCAATTATATCCTTTGTCTCATCAATGTTTACCTCATAAGGAAGAGGTTTCACCCATACAATCCTAGGCCTTACTGCCTGAATGTATACTCTATCACAATCAACCATGAAACAAATATCATCTTTATAATCTTCCACCAACTTTTGTGGAATCTGGAATCTGTTATTCATCTTTTCCTAAAAAGATTCAAAATAGTTATCCATTATGCTTACAAAATTCTCACCCATTTCTGCAATGTACTCATTTATCTGATAAAGAACAGGCACATCCTTTCTCCATTTTACCGTGCCTTTTGATGGGAAAAACTTTTGAGCATAGAAAAATAAACAAACCAACAGCGAGCCAAACTTACATGGATTGTTTTTTGAAGTTTGAATGCTCTCCATATTTTTGTTGAACTGCTTCAACAACAAATCTGCTAGGTCAAATGACAAGTTGTTCTTGACAATTTTATAAGCTAGGTCAACTGCTTCACACGGAACACTATTCTGTCGACTTGAACTGTATATCTTGTGAGCTATGACATATGTGCCAAATTTTAGTTCTGCATCGGTAATACTGTTTATTCTCATACCTCTACCGTCCCATTCGGCTAGGGTTTTCTTTTCCAGCTCTACCCGACCTAGGGTTTTTGTAGATTTTGCCTTGGCAAGCATGGGAAGACCAGTGATCCGATGAATCATCTTCTTTGTTATTTCCATTGGTTGCTCAAGCCAAATTTTACCTTCATGCACTCGGCTTAGGATATATCTAATCCATTTTACTTGGAAACTCCGAGGCAAGTGGGTGATATGTGTCAAACCCTTATCTTCCAAATGTTTATGTTCCGGTTTGAGAACACCATCAACACACAGTTCATCACGAACGACATCTATCTCTAGGGTTCCAAGCTCTTGAATTGTACCTTTAAAATGACTACGAATGTCGTTTACAAGAAGTACCTTGGGAGGGATCTGAGATTGAGCTCCACTCGGGTCTAGGGCTTCTGCAATCGCGGGCACGAGTTTGAAATCCAACGCTTTCCATTCTCCTTGAACTATCATTTCCGAACCTTTCTTCACTTTAGTGTTGGATGATGCCATGGTAGCTCGGTAGAAAATTCTTCGAAAAATTTTTGTTGCAAATTTTGCTTCGAATCGCTTGATCGCACTAGGAAATTTCTCTGCTCAATATGCTGATATTCGCGGTGAAGAATGAACTTGATTTCATGCTTTTTGTTAAAATTTTGTCATTAATGCTCCATAGGAATTAGGGCATTGAACTAGATAGACTATCATCCACTATGCATTAATTGCTCGGTGAAGATTCTACAACTCGGTGAACATACGAATTCATACTACTCCGACCTTACTTGGTGATAACTGATACCGACCTTCCTATGATCCTGCTGTATCTTGCATACTGATTTGGATCTTTCTTCCTTTCAATTCTGGAACTGTTTTGGAATATGTCTATGAAGATACAGTTCCAGTGCTTTCTTGGAGACTTAGTTAGAATTGATAGAGCCACCCTCTTCATGAGTGACTTCATTACTTTGACTGGTTTGCTCAGTAGGTTTAGGAATCCACTGTTGTCTCATCTGCTTCCTGATGCTATTTGCTTTTGCTTTCTTTTCGTCTGCAACTCTGCTTGTATTCATGCAGTTTTTAGCTATATGACCAAGTTCAGTGCATGTATAACATCTTATGGTAGTATCCCTTTTTCTCAAGTGATGCCTTACACAATTCATGCCAATGTGTCCATATTCTCCACAGTAATGACACCTACACCAAGTGTTGTAATCCCAACCAAATATTGCTTTTACAATTTGTTCTGCTGGATTGGGTGTATTAGATCTGCATTCTTATGCCTTGTGACCTTGTTTGTTACATTTGTGACATTTGCCTTCAAATCTTGGTTTCTCCTTGCATTCATTTGCTTTATGACCATGCTGATTATAATTGTAGCATTTTCCATTGAATTTTACTTTTCCATTGCTCCAACATTTGTTTGAAGTATGACCAATTTTGCCATAGTGATTACAAGTGGGTTTCTGATTCTTTTGAGTACCTTGTTTGGAGGATTCACCTTTCTCTTTGTATCCAAGTCCTGCTTTTCCTTTTTGCTTATGAAAGTTTTGTTCATACAGCTGATTCATATCTTCTTGAGATTTCAACATTCTTTCATTGATTTGCCTTTCAGTGTCTAGGTCATTCACCAATCTTAAACTAATTTGCTTTTCAGATCTCAGCTCCTCTGTTATCCTGTCATTTTTTGATCTCAGAGTCAAGATTTCTTCATTTGCATTGGAGACTTGATCAATAAGGTTTTCTAACTCAAGAGTTTGATTCTGGATTTCATTGTTCTTTCCTTCTATTTCATCTTTTATCTTGTTTCTTTGTTCCAAGATTTCACAAAATCTTGTTGACTGAATTTCCTGTTCTCTTTTCAATTTTCTTACTTCTTCTTGCAAAGATCCATTCTTTTCTAGAAGTTCTTTGATTGCATTGTTTGCTTCATTTGAGCTGCTTGAAGGGAAAAAATCTTCAATCTTTTCTTCAACATACTGGTGGTCATTCATCTGATTTGCAAGTTCCTTCCTTCTTTTTAGGGATTGGAAAAGATGCTCTTTTGCTTCCTTGAGTTGAGCTATGGCCATTTCCAAATCTAGCTTTTCATTTTCAATTACTTTGTTAAGTCTGAATATCTCCATTGTCCTGGATCTTTGCTCAAGCTGTCAAACTTTATCCTGAGAACCACAAAGCTCTGATACCAATTGTTGGAAATATTCAAGACTAGCCAAGTTACTGAGAGGGGAGGGGTGAATCAGTAACTTCAAAACTTTTATATCAATTTCAGATCTTAACCATATTCCAAATAACATTTAGATCAATAAGATAACTGCATGCATGAGTAACAGAAAGAATAAAAGATTCATAACACTTTGAACATAGAGATTTGGTGACCTAGAAACCTTCCAAATAGAAAGTAAAACTGGGGTGGGGATGATACCCACAAAACTTCAATACTGCAGTATAAAGTTTGCCGGTTAAGGCTTACAATGATCACTTTTGATGATCTGCCCTGTTAGGAGCAATTAGGACTGCTAGGTCCACCTTGTTAGAGGATTTACAAACATACAATGAAGTATGCACTCGGTTAAGAGATTTTACAAAAGACTGTTAAGTCTACCCTGTTAAAGGATTTCAAGCTGATTCACCGGTTAGGATGAAACAGTAGAACTCTTACTTGCAACTGTACTTGCTGATTGAGATTCTTTGATGTACTGATCACCTTCTGTGATAGATATGTCTTTGCTGCTCCTTATACTGCTGTAGCCCTTTGTAATTCGCCTATCTCTGCCTTTCTTCTCTTTTTCACACTTCTCACTTATTCACACCTTGGATATGATACAAAACATTGTTTATATATCAATCCAAAACAATTACAAAGTCGGCTCTTAAACAAGCAAACACAAATATTACTGAGTCGGCCCAAATATAGTTACAAAGTTCCTGCAAACTATCGGTGACTTTCTGATACTCGGCATCCACTGCAATACTCGACATCGTCATGCTCTCGGTAGAAGTGGAGGCTCAGTCCATACTAACCACTCGGTTGTAGTTTCGAACTCGGTATATACTGGAGACTCGGTAGATATAGTGTCACTAGGTAGAAACTGAATTCCCTGTTTACCGTGTTGGCACTCGGTAAACACTGCTCATCTCATCACTCGGTAATGATAACTCGGTAAGCACTGCGAAGCTCGATCTGCTCGGTAAGCATTGTTCTGCTCGGATTGCTCGGTAAACACTGTTTTGCTAGATGAGCTCGGTAAGCACACAGAGTCTGAATAAGTGGTCACTAATGACAAATATACTTAATGCCAACACATACCAACTATGGCCTTCTCCTGAATTCCTAATACAATAATGTTAGATAAAGAATTGAAAGCAGACAAATGATACAGATACTTATACTTCGAGGTCGATTCACAAATAGCCTGTATCCCAAGGTGTTATAAAATGAGCTTAAACACAATCAAGTTAAGGGTAATTTCCATTCCATAATGTATGTTTAAGATCATATATCAATATTTGCATAGGCAAAACATAAACTTTCCAACACATCCTAATGCTTAAGGGGTTAAAACATGGACTAAAAAATAAATTATATGTAGACTCAATAGAAGATTAAGTGGTCGTAAACAAGACAAAATAGGGTGGCCTCTTTCAACTTGAACAATATAAAAGTTGAAAGTTCATTTAAAAGACATGGGAAAGGAAAGGTTTTCCTTCTCTCCAAATGCCAAGAGACAAAAGAGCACGGTATAGGTGAACCCCTTCAAGGTATATTTAAGGATAAAATATGGAATGCAAAAGTTTGTAGTGTCAGTCTGAAATAGATTACTTAGAGGCTATAGAGAAAGCACTATAACACACCTCAAACATTAAAATACACATACAGATGTGGATGTACACCAAGAAAGACATCTAGTTTGTTTTTTCTTATTGGCAATGTAATGCACATGTAAATGTTTATAAATTTATCCTACTGAATAAAGATGCTCCACACTTCGAGATCATTGCAAACATGATGAAACAAAAACCAAATCACATATCAGTACTCTACAAAGCAGTGATGTAGCAAGATAGTGTGATATTGAGCTGAAAGAAATTATTATGTTTCAGGTCACCTAATCTCTTCTGTTCACAGTATCAATGAATTACTCATGAAGTTGATCAATGAACTGCCTTTAAATAAGTGTAAGTCCTCCTATGCTTAAAAAATCTTTTTGTTTTAATTTTCTTTCCTTTCAGGAAACTAAAGATAGAGAGGTGGAATTTTGGTGTAGCTAAGCTCACCAAAAGGTCTGCTTGAAGGAGTTTTTTGATGGTTTAGAGATCACAGTTATCTGCCACTTTTGTTCTAAATGCTATTCAAAAGCTGAGAGCTGATCACTTAATCTTTGCCACCTTTTTAATGGCTAGACAGAGTTTTGGATGGGGTTCAAGCACACGGAATGTGCACTCAACTATCATCTTAAGTCCTTCATAGGTGCTAAACACTTAACCTATAGCCATCTTATGTTTAGTGAAGCTTTCTAGTGCTTTTACCACTCAAAATGTGTGCCAATTGATTGATTGTTCTTTTCCCTATACTAGGTGTGGATCACTTAAGGCTTTGCCACTCGCCTTAATCAACTCTTTCTGTCCATTCTCAAATATTCTTGGAACGGATTTGGGATGTTTAGTCGGCTAAATGTGCAAAGCATGCTAATAAATAAATATTAGTTAGTTGAGAGTAGATAAGGTGTTAAAAGTTAATCTGCTACTTGGCAAATAAACTATGTTTTGTAATTGTGTTATTAGTCCCTGCCAAGTGGTTTATTTGTTGATAGCTTCTGATGGTTGGTAATCTTAACCAACCAAGGACTGCTATATATGTGCTCATTTTGTATGTGTTGGGGACGGGCTATGATTTGTCATGTACACACTGCATATCAGTTGAATGGAATAAATGCTCTATCTTTCTGGAAATTGTATTCATACTTGATATTCTATGTTTTGTGCTGATGTTCTATATTCTATAAATTGCATTCTTGTTTACTCCATACATTAATTAACATAACCATACCCGAGTAAACATCTTGCATAATTGTCGATATGAATCCTAGAAATATAATTCATATACAGTCAAAATGGTGATGTAATGGGCCAACTCATGGAAGAACCAGAAGTAATTGAAACCAAAGACAAGAAATTCACAAAAAAAGACAAATTGAAACAAGACTTGGTTTACTTGTGGAAAATATCCATAAATTCGTACATTTGAAGGAAGGCTATCTAGTGAGAGGTCCCCAAGAGAGTCATCTAGAATAGTCTAACGGTGAGCTGAAGTTGATCATCTTCTTTGGAGATTGCAGTGAAAGAAGTATACCCAGATCCTTGTATGAAGGAGAGATTTCAATCAGCTAAAGCCTGCATGGAACAAATGATGGCAAATGAGAGAAGAACCTTTAATGAAGCCACAAGAACTCCACTATGTTTAAAGCCTAAGAAGAATATAACACAATAGATGATGCTGACAACAATACTTGCAAAGGTAATAGACCTTCTGGAAAACATGTCAAAATTAAATATGGAAATAACTGATATAGTCCATGACAACACACTTGGCGAGAATCTATGCAAGGCACAAGAAGAATCAATGGTGAAAGCCACCAACTTAAAGCAACTAGACTACCAATTCCATGCTATTGATGATGATCATTAGGAGAAAGCCAACTGTGGTTGAGATGGAAATAAGGGGAAGGACTTGACGACACCATCATTGATGGCTAATTGGAAGTTAATGTACTACCACAAGACACTTGGAAATGCCTTGGAAGACCAACCCTTTAGTTTCTGACCTTCCACTTAGTGGGTGCCAACCAATAGGGTATCAAGCTGTTGGGAACACTGATGGCCCAATAAGTAACAATTGGGACACAACAATTCATCTTGGACTTTGTAGTCATCCCCTTGTAGAAGGGACACAATGCATTGCTCAAGAGGGAATGGATGATTGCTACCAAAGCAGACCACAATTGGAAGCAGAAGTTGCACTTGATGGAGAGTAAAGGAGGGAAGTATGTCGTTGAATTGAGAAATTGGGCTGTAAGGGAAGATCTTCCATCATTTGAATTAGAGTTTGGGGATTTCTTTAAATTCAATCATAGGAGATTTCTTTCTATCTAATATTTATTCACAATTCTTTTATTCTTCCAACATGAGAGTGTTGAATATGATTTGTGAATGTATATATTAATAACATCTTTATTCCATGACTTAGACAATGTAGCAATGGACCAATGCCAAGTCCTACTACCTATTTTCTTACTGTTGTATACTTATCTTTGTTGTGACATAAAATTATATTTCATTTAATTCCTTGCTTTTCTTTAATATTTCACTGCTCCATATTTAAGCATCTCAATCACTGCTATATATCACTGTATCTTAATTTTCCTTCCCTTCAGTTTTATATATAGATTTTCTTATTCCCTTGATGAATGCCACATATAATTAATCTGGTTTTTCTTTTCTTCCCTCTTCAATGATAGTAAGTCTTTGATCTGAATATATTAAGGGGATATAGGTTTCAATCTTATTTCTGAATGTTTCTTTGAATATATGCAACCTGTTTTGATTTTAACAGGTTATGCTTCCTCCAGCAGATCTAACCCTAGATACAAATAAGATTTTTAATATCAACTCCCATGTTGTTACTCAATGATTGAATTGCCTTCTTGTACCCAATGATATGAGTGAGGAGACATGTCAAGTCTCATGACCATTTATCATTGCACTTCTATTATCATTGATTAGACTTAATAGCACTATTGTTATAATGCCTTCTAATCATCTGATAAGTCTATAGGCTCTTGATTAATATGTGACGCTGTGATAGAAGGAATTATACAGATCATAACAAACTCATTTATAAATAAACCCCTGATCTATTATTTATTCTTGATTCACAAATTTAAATGTTAAATTTTTCATTATAGCCAAGGATGCCAATATGATGCCACCCGATCTTCCATGAATGCTTCCACAATGAATACTAAAACTGTCCTGTACATCACTAGATGTCTCGTTCAAACACACTCCAATACAGATGTGTATGTGCATAGGTTGCAGAGTCGCCACATAAAAGGCATGTCATTGGGTCTTCAATCCACAACTAATTCTTTGATGTTGACAGTAAAATTGAGTCTCCATTAATGGAACTAGCAACTGCTCTTCAATTTACACAGCCAGTTGCATTTTGGTTTCTTACTCTATATATAGAACTCCCGTCTCTCTCTCTCTAGGGTTAGTAAGAGCCGTCAGTAACAACTAATGCCTTCATCTCTTATTGATGCGACTCAGATCTAAGTCTCGATTGCTATAGCATATCCCTCTGCGTTGAGGTTGTACAGTTTCTTGGTCTCTTGTAGTGCGTAAGAACAGAGTTGTTCCCTGTGAGTTGAGAGTAGACTGGGAATGTCTCCAAGAAAGCCACGACTAGTTGCATGTTCATTTGTTACCGATTTTTGCACCATGTGCAAGATCTTTCCTAATCTCCAGTGATAACAACTTGCTACTCGATACAACAACCAGGCTATACAGTTCTTCAAAGTTGGCTAAGCAAGAAATGAAATTTAAGATTGTATATATATATATATATTATATGATAATATTGATATCATTGATTTCTATTATTTACTTACGATTTATTTATTTAATTATTATTTTATTTATTTATTTTATATTTTACTTCTATTATTGTTATTCATCATTAAATTTTCTTTACTAAAGTATATCTATAACTAATTATAATTATAATTATATTTATGTATGTTTTATTATTACAATTATAATTATATTTTATTATTTATTTATAATTAAATCTATCTTGGAAAGGGGACATCACATTCCTTCCCTCCCTATTGCTTGTCCTCAAGCAATGCTTTTCTTTATACAAATCTTTTGATATGGGTTGCTTCTGCTGTGCAATTATTATCTGATTAAAAAAATGAGGTGTCCTACTTAGTAGGGTGTTTGTTAATGTTATTGTAGCTATGGTCAGATTCCTTCAAGTTGACATAGATAACATAAAGGTTGTGATAATATAATTATATTATTATATTTATTGTGATAATATAATTATATAATTAATTAATATATAATTTATTATATGAGATATATATAATTAATTATTGGGGCTAACTTGGAAGAGTGGCGTCCCTTGATAAAGGGGCACCTTTGATTGGTATAAAGGAAGAATGCATCTTCCTCTCTCAGAAATGTTATACACACAATTCGAAAAACAACATGTTATCAGAGTGGGTCGTTTGCTGGAAATAATTAGAGTACAAAGGTCTGAACTTAGCAAAGAAAAATAACAGTTCCCAGCGATGATTTATGGTCTGACAGGATTGTAAGAAATTTCGAACGGATGTGTCAAGTCAAACTCTTTGCATTGCGCCAAGTTCTGACTGCTTTTAGTTGCAACCAACAATCTTCCAGACGTATTTGTGTGTACGTACTCTGCAAACCATGTTGTGGAGTTTTCCTACAACGGTGGACCGATCCTCTTTGTTAACGAGCGCCAGATGCTTCAGTAATTTTGCCACCCATGTGTACTACAATTTGCAGTTCAGGCAAGGAGAATAAGGTTGTTGATGCAGTGCTTATACAAATCTAGAATGTGATCTGATATTATAATTCTCCCTGTAGCAAGCTACACGTCTATAGATTGAGTGGAGGAGTACATGATGGAAGATTGGACAAAGGGGAAGTCGCAGTCTTCAGGATTGATAACAGAGGTGCCAAGCCATCTCTCTTAAACAACCACCATATCATGCAACGATGATTAATATTAAATCCAATGGTCAGAAAAACAGTCAACGAAAAACACATACGGGTTGAAGATCGATTTATAGTACATATCGATTTTGATTATGTAGTTCACAAAGTGCAACAATGATGTTTTATAATGATACGGAAAAGAGTACAGAGGCAATAATACATACAACAGAAAATAAAGTCAATTACAATTCAGAGGTAGCTTGTCTCAGTCTAAGAAAAAAAATAAAATTCTGAAGATTATTATATTGAGAAGATAATTATTATCTGTGTATTAAATTGTGGGTGTTCAATTGTTCCTCACTGCAAAGTTCTTATATTTGCTATATCGGCCACGAAATTCTTATATTTGTAATACTGGCCATTCAGTGAATATTTTAAAAGTCCAATCGAAACAAGGAGTTCTGCAATAGTTCAATGTTGTGGGTCCGAATTATTTGGGCCGAGCTAAATTGAGCGATTGAAGCCATGGGCGTTCAATCGTTTGATTAATATTTCTAATGTTTTTTTGGATGAGCCATCTTATCTCATAAAGTTTGATATATTGAAGCAGAGGCTTTGGCAAATTAATAGTGGGTGGAAATAATATTTGGAGCTGCCTCAAATCATTGTGGTGCATTGTTGTAAATGAAAAACATAGGACTAGTTGCATTTGGGCTTGCATTATCAGCATTGGTTAAAGCCTTGGTACTTAGAGAAACATCATACCTTAGAGTTGGTAGTGTGGACTTCTCACTGTGAAGCTTTGAATCTGCCATAAATGCCTTATGCCATGAATGAAGAATCCACCTTGAAGACTATCATGGATACATATATTGCACATATTTGATCATAGAGAAGGTGAGTTGAAACTTATGGAGCTTCATAACCTATTCGAGTTGGCAAGTTGGAAGTGCCGCGATTGAAAAGGGTCAATGATATTTGAAGTTTAGGTGCCATAGATACTCATGTGCCAATATTGTAAAAGTGTAACAGACCTATTTTGAAGGCTAATCAACTACACCTGAGGACAAAGTTATTAACGAGTCTGATGGAGGGACTACCATCATTTAGTTGGAATGAAGGGTGAAAAATGTTTGAGAAAATGAATTTGAGGGATGAGATAATAGATTGCTCATCGCGTCTTGGACTGAAGGGAACTCCAAATGTATATTTCAGCCAAGCTATAATCCCTGCCAAATAGTATGATGACACTGCTGTAAATCGCAGCCAAAACAAGGTTTGAATTGCTGATGTAGGAGTATTGCCAATATGATATTATACCACAGAGTATATATGTCACAGCACCAAATACAGAATTTATAACTGATTGAGGCCACCACTCTAAATTAGTATAAGGGCTATAGTTTGCAGCTCTCAAACATCATCCAATGAGTAGGCTGCAGCCCCAAACAAATGATCGCTGCCTCCTTTGATATTCAATATACTGATTGCAACCCGCCCAAACAATATGAACACAGCCAATTAGAAATGTCCAATGAAATACTGTGATCGCAGTTCTAATGCTGATGTTGCTGTTAGATATGACAATGAGATTGGCACTTGAATATAATCAGATCATGATCACTGATCAACTTGAAGGATCTCGTTCAAAAGCTGATAAATGAAGGAATGGATCCCTTTGATCCAATGACGAAGGAAAGACATCACTTCATTATGCTGTAGAGGGCTCTCCCAGTGAGAGGGAGCGGACTGCGAGGGGATTTTGTTCTAACTTCAGGATGGTCATATTTCTGTCTAGTCTAGGACTTGATCTTATGATAGTAGGTCTAAGGTGGTATTGCTCTAGCACTTTCAGCCATATGTGGATCATGCCAGATGATGAGAGTCTTTTGGAGCAAGATATCTTCCATGATTGGAACCATGTAAGAAGGGTATGCTTTTGTGACAAAGGGAGCAGCTAGAGGATCTGTTTCAGTTGAATTCCGAGGATCTTGATCATATTGATTCAGAGGGAGTAGACCATGTCGAGACGGTTTCTCTAGTGATTAGGAAATTGTTGTAGTCAAAGGACTATGATGCATGGGATGGAGTTCTATGTGTGTAGGCTGGAAGGTCTTTATGCTAACACCTAGGTCATGATATTCCTAATAGATGGATACTTGGTGAGCTTGCGATTCATCAAGAGTGATGCAGACTCCAACCTTGTATTTCATGATAGGTCAAAGCATGTGGAGATCAAATGTAACTATATTAGAGATATGGTGCAAAGGAATGCTATTCAGTTGAGGTACATTAGCACTGATGATTAGATGGTTGATATTCTCACCAAGCCCCTTGTGAGAGTAAAAGTTTGTGCATTTTTGAGACAAGCTTGGATTTATAGAGAATGAAGCCCTTGCTAAGAGGGAGTCTCAACATCAGTGATTTCTTGAGATGTAATTTAATGCATTTTTCTCTGAGATGGAGAAATTTGAGGTATCAACTTTTGTATGCATTTTTCTCTAAGATGGAGAAATTTGAAGTATCGACCCTTGTATGCATTTTTCTCTAAGACGGAGAAATTTGAGGCATCAGCCCTTGTATGCATTTTTCTCTGATACACAAAAATTTGAGGTGTTAGCCCTTGTAATGCATTTTTCTCTGACGGAGAAATTTGAGGTGAAAGCCCATGTTGCTCTTTCCACTCATGGGAGTAGCCATGGTGGATGTCATGTGAGAGAATCCATGACTTAGCACTTGTGTTTATTCACCCTCTGGGAGTAGCCATGGTGAACGTCATGATGAGATGACATCACGTTGAGTGATTCTAAGATGAGCACTTGTGTTCATTTGCATTTCCATTCATGGGAGTAGCCTGTTGGCATTTATGCTTAGTTGTCATCATTGGCAAACATCATACACATTGGTCTTTATGTTAGAGCAGCGGTGATGAACCGGTAGTTGTCCTAGTCGACAACCATCGAACTTGCTAAGTAATCAATGTAATTGCACCGGTCATGAAAATACCGGTCTTGTCCAACCGGTCTAGCAGAAAACCACAGAAAGAAGATGACTCAACCGACAACACACCGGTTTCCGCACAACAGTATCAGACCTATCGGTCCGTGCTTATATGATTTCCTATCCGGCTTTAATGGGAATCCAATCCAGTTTTTGTGGAGCGTTTTGGGATGAACTGGAGTTTTGTATGCGAGTGTTTTGGGATGAACCGGAGTTTTGTATGCAAGCGTTTTGGCTTGAACTAGAGTTTTGCATGCAAGATTTTTGGAATGCTTTCCGGAACAACGACGTTTTTGAAGGATTTATTGCTTGGCGCCACAATTCCATTGAGTAATATGAGAATCATTTATATATATGGGTCATTGTGCATAAGTGAAGTGTGGTTAGAGAAATTAAGTGCGTAGAGATAAAGCAGAGTAGAAGAGCTGAGTCTTCTGAGAAGGGTTACAGCCACCACGAGTGAACGACAGAGACTGGACAACTAAGCCGAGCGAGGAATAGAACATGTATGATCTGAATGACAGATTAAGTGTCTACAAAAGATCATTTTTCTTATTGTGTGAAGCTCGTAAAAATCCCTTTATCAGGGTGAACCCTAACAGGTTCCATTGTATAAATCCCTTATCTGGGTGACATCTTGATTGATGTATAAGTCCTCTGGTGAGGCGACTCCTCACAGGGTCAAGATCTTAACCGATCTATATCAAATCCCTTCATAGGGTAGCACTCTGACAAGTGTTGTTGTAAGCCTTTAACAAGGCAACTTTATTACTACAGTAGTGAACATTGTGGGTTTTGTCCCACTGTGGTTTTCTCCCTCTAACCGAGGGTTTCCACATATAAATCCTGTGTTAGCTTATGCATGTGATTTCTGTTCAAGTTACTTAAACATGCATTACATTTTTAGTATCACAAAGTAGCTGTATTCAGTTTAATAGGATAAAAAGATAAATAAGTTGAGTTGACTGATTCACCCCCCCCTCTCAGTCACCGGTTAGGATTAACAATTGGTATCAGAGCCAAGTTCTCAGGTAAGAAAGCTTAACCGCTTGAGTAACGATCATGGAGGGTTACCGATCTCAGAAGCAATTAGAGGAAGCAAATGAAAGGATTGCTTCTCTTGAAAACAGACTGAGAAGATCTCTTGCAAGAGAAAAGAACAGGCTTTACAGCTAAGTGAAAGTCAGGACACACTAGATGAACTATCTGAATAGAGTAGTTTAGATGAAGCAGTTTTTGAACTCGTGGAGAGAAACCAGAACCTGACCGATCAAATCTCTAATCTGAAAAGAGAACATGAAGGTCATGCACTGAGAATGACTGAACTCATCGAAGCAAGCATCCAAGCTAAGGATGAGACAAATAGTGCTAAAGATGCACTATAGACTGCTGCGAGAGCAAGGAACTTAGCTGAAGATGCTCTAAGAGAGAGGTCTTCTCTAAGAGAGAGCGATGCACTCATATTGCAACTACAAGCAGACATGCAGGGCATAACTCAAGAAAATGCCATCATGCATGAACACCTGCACGATAAAGATGAAGCAAGGAGAGAAATGGCCTCTCAAGTTGAAAAACTAAAACTGTAGCTAAAAACTGTTGAGAGAAATGATAAGCTCAAAAAATACAATGAGAGTTCTGAGAAGCTGGATGAGCAACTGAAAGCTTAGAGAAGGCACAAGGACCCCATAGGACATGGTTACAATGACCAAGGCACCAAAGAAACCGGTGAGTCCTCAAATCTCAATGGAATCAAGGAGGACAAGAAGAAACCAACCAGAGAAAAAGGTAAGAGACTCTCCAAATCATCTTGCAAACATTGTGGCAAACCGGGTCATAAGTCTAATGATTGCAGGAATGCACTGGTGAAACCCTTCACTGCCAACAATTACTGCAATAACAGTTATAAGTATGGACATAGGACCTTGGAATGGAGGTCACGATCAAAAAGTGTGTCCAGTGGAAGCTTTAAAGGCTATTGCTATGCATGCAATAAATTTGGACATAAGGCTGAAGAGTGTAGGTCTACAACCATGGCATTCTAATCTCCATTGAGACTAGTATTCAATAACAGGAACGCAAACCAAGGCATGTCTATGTGGGCTTTGTGTGGACAATCAGGGCATAGAGCTACTGAGTGTCATTCACCCATGGACAAAGGAAAAATAGCAAATCCATGGAGAGGTACCGAGATGACTTGTTACAATTGTAACAAGATTGGGCATTTGACTAGAGATTGCAGGAGCCGGTCAATAAACAAAGGAAAAGGACAAGAAAAACCGGTCAAGAGGAACGAGACTCCCAATCAGAAGAGAAACATAACTCAAGAGACCAAGAAAGAAGTGAAGAAGATATGGTCCAAAAAGGGGACAAAGAGCTCTGAAGGAGAAAAATCAGAGACAAAGTCATCATCTATTGATGATGATATCTCTTCATCAAATTAAGCCATTAGGGCTTAAGGGGGAACAGGTAGAAATGCTACTGTCCCCGGAGTAACTAGTGAGATTTGCTCTCACTAAGTGGAAGTTGTTACTGAGAAGCACTCATCGATCTAAGACCAAAGAACCGGTCAAAGGAGTATGCAGTGTGCTTTGGTTAATTACCTTCTTAGTGATAGGTTGATGTAACACGGTTGAAGTATCAATTGAGGATGTTGTGACAAAACAGGTAAAGCATTGATTATTGATGAATCGGTCAACAAAGGTGAAGTTAGGTAAAAACCAATAAGGCTCATATATGCGATAACCATTAACCAAATGTTACCGTTTTCTAATTACCATTGGAGCCCAAGGATATAAAAGGGAAAGCGTATTACTCATTTCACTTTACTTTACTTTTTGTGTAAAATTTTCTTTAGGCTTGAGTAATCTATCTATCTGTGTTCGTGATCTTTGCTTTTCAAAATCCGCGAATTCAACAGAGTTTTGTGTGCTTTCTCTTACCAACAAAATGACATCATCATCATCAGTTGCAACCCTTATTGACATTAATCAGCAAGATTGACCCGATTATGATGTAATGCAAGTTCCAAACAGGTCAAATGATATGTCTGGTTCCCTATCATCAATACCAGATGGCGTGCTATTGACTGAAGACGTAATTGCCTTCATTCACTGTAAACAAGATGAGTTGGGCGAAACTTTCATTAAGAGAGAATTTCTAGGGCTCTGCAAGGACAGGAAGCTGAAGGCAAACTATGCTTGACTCGAAATAGCTAGATTGACCAATGGGGTTAAATACCCTACCGTGTTTCAACTCGACTGGATTCGAATGGTACTCAGTCGTGTACATGATCCAGGTATGTGGTTGGGAAAGGGTGTTGTTACACCTATTACAAAGGAAGACTTGAGGAGAGTGATAGGGTTCAATGCCATAGGGGAAGCCCTCACCCTGAGAATGATATCTAATAGTGAAGTCAACCGCCTCACAAAGTCGAGGTATGAGAGTCACATGATGATTGTTACAGATATTGAAGATGAAGGTGTTAGCAATTTAAGTTGTCATTAGTGTGAATTTACAAACATCATGCACTGGTAAAAGTTCACCGGTCACTCACGTTACTTAGAAGCCACCAGTAGACTATAAATAGAGTGTATGCACCGGTAGATAAAGAAGGGTATACACCGGTAGACCGATCTAGATACTCAATACCGGTCTCAGAGTACATGCAGAGTTGGAACTGGGTACAATTATACTGGTTGAACTACCTAAAGATCCGCACCAGATTTTGCAGAAGCAGTTTGAGTTAAAACCAAATTATACGGGATATCCACCGCTGAGAAGTGAAGTTATCTTTATTTCTTCGGATAATCTCATGGTAAACTCCAGATCATAACGCATAGCTTTTTGCTAGTTGCATGATTTATTGGTGAGTTTACAGCCTGATGGTTCTATGAGTTAAGGGTTTCATTACGGTGAACTCTTGCATAAATACAGGTCATAGGATGCAAGAAAGTTGTTGTTGATTGTTGGTGATTGCATAGAGCAGAGGAGAGACATCTTCTGAGAGAAGAGCTACAGACACAGAGGTAGCAGAGATCAACAGCCAGGCAAACCAGGAAAGAGGTCTGATCTAATCAAACATTTAGTGTCATAACAGATCATTGCTTTTATCAGTAGTGAAAGCACATTGAAATCCCTTTATTAGGGTGGACCTAATCGGTTAACAAGGTAACATCTTGATGTTCAAAGTCCTGTAACTAGACAGCTCCTAACAGGGTTTAGATCTTAACAGATCTCTTGTAAAATCCCTTAACCGGGTACCACCTTAACCAGTGCTTTGTAAGCTCCTAACAGGGCACCTTCATTTTGCAGTAGTAAAGTTGTGAGCTCTGTCTCATTGTGGTTTTTTCCTTCTAATGGAGGGTTTCCACGTATATATCTGGTGTTGATCTATGTACTTACTTTTATGCTTTCATATGATTGATTGTTTTTGAAGAATATTGTTCAAACAAGTATTAAAAGTAAAGAAATAGATTCTACTAATTCACCCCCCCCCCCTCAGTAATCAGTCGGTATTAATAGAAGGTGTCGGGTTTGCTGCTGTGGTGATCGATTAAAAAATCTATCAATTGAGCTGTCTCAACACATATTTGGAGGAGCTATTCATGCAGCTCACAAAATCATGCACGACAATGCCAAATACGACCTATGCGCAATGTTGAGAAGTCAAATCTTTGAAAAAATGAAGAAGCTCGGGATGGAAAGAAGAAATTCTTAAAGTATGGAACGTTAATGGTATGTCTTTTCTTCTATTATCAAAAGTTCTTTCTAGGGGTGGGAAATGTTATGTGGGTAACAAATAGAGTGGTCATGGTCCAAATAGGAGAAATGATCAATTACCTAGGAAATCGCTTTAATAAGGTTATGTTAGGTTATTTCCAAGATTTTCAATCTAAAATGCATGAAAGGGAAAGGATCCCATCTTCAATTGTAAATGAATATAAGGATGATGTTTGTTTCCTTGTAAGTACTGATCATTGTATAATCTGGACTGTTGAGGCAAGAACAAAATTTGCACTAGAGCTAGGTTACGAAATATCATCAAAGACTGCCAAAGCATATGTTGAGGCACTTCAGGAGAGCAACCTAGACCTATCAGCCAACTGGTTTGGCACTTATGATGAGATAAGTGGAAATTTGAAGAAGAGTGAACCTTCAAAGATAGAAAATAAGGTAACTGCTAAAGTTTCCAAACGGTCTCCTACACCAAAGAAAAGAAAGGTAGCTGTACTAGAACCTTAAGTTCAAAGGAAGAAGGTGCAATCGGTCACAACTGAGAAATCTCAAGAAGTAGACTCAGAAGAAACTGAGATAGAGAAAACTGCCACTTACATAAGAAGAAAGAAGACTGGGAAACTGGTAAAGGAGGAACCAAAATCAAGAAGGCCAACCATTGATGAAATGGTTGAAGGCATAAAGACTACAGGTGGGATGGCATCGGTTGAGAGAAGATATAATTTGTCTAATGACGAAGACAGAAGAAAAATCGAAGATGTTGTAGTATACAACCTATACGAATTCAAGAGAATGCCTACCGAGATTCATGGCTCGGTTCCTGCAGAACTACATGAGCTTATTGAAGTAGGGTGGAAATTCTCAATAGAAAAAGAGAAAGAGCTCATAATCAAGGAACTACTGGACGTGCAAAGCCACTTAAGCCTTGAAGAAGCAACCAATTAGGCAGATGCTCATAAACAAAATTTTCAGAGCAGAAAAATGATTGGTCAAGTATTAATTGGAGAAGTTGAAGCGGTTCATGACGAAGGAGTTGTCATCTGGACAAACATACTAGAGAAGCAACACAAGGATGAAGCTGAATGTCGGCAGTCCTCGTTCAAATAGAAAAGGACACTGGGAGAGGCAAATACATTCTGGGCATAGACACACCAGTCTACCAAAAGCCAGCAAAATAACCAATTATTGTGAACATCACTGAAGACACTGGTGGTGATCTAACTCCAACTATTTGAGCATCTCCAGTAAAAGGTAAGGCTAAAACGCTTACTGTTGATGATATAGTTGATGAAATATTAGATTTTGGTAAAGTTAGCAATGCTGCAAAATGGTTCAGTGCCTTAGGCGTTGATGATAAGGCTAAAATAGAATTAACCTTGCTAGAAAGTTTTCTTTAGTTCAATTGGGGACCCAAGGATTACAGATCCATTTTCCCAGCTGAACTTAATAAAAGGCCCCTAACAAAATGAAGAGTAGCAAAAGATGCAAAAATCATAAGGGAAGTTCTAGAACAAGTAGAACCGGGTCTAGATGAAGAAGAAATCAAGATTCTCATTGAAGCAAAAGTACAGAACTCGGATTCTCAAGATAGAGTGGCCAAAATTATAAATGGCCAAGAACAAGAAGTTTATGAAGAAACATTGAAATTATGGAAAAATCCTGATTTCACCACTCCAACAAAAAGACAAGAAAAATTGACATCGGAACATGTATTTACTGAGACACCTCATTCAATAGGTCCGCAGAATAAATCACAAGTTCAACAGACAGAGGACACGGTCCTACCATAAAAATCAATGGACACTGAGGTATCTAAGAAAAAAGGTGATGAGACAAAAAGTCACAACTGGTGAGCAAGTAACAACCGGTGAGTAGGACAAAATCAGTGAGCAAGACACAACCGACAAGCAAACCCCAATCGGTGAGCAGGCTACACCAATCAGACCGGAAGACCAAGAAACAAGTGAATCATTAGCAAAGACGGCTGAAGGAAAAGACACCGATAACGCCCAGAAGACCAAAGTCACCCTACAGGTCAGCGAAGAGGTCAATAAAGACGAAGCAGAAGCAACAAGAAGAAAAGGTAGAGGAAGAGAAGCAACAAGAAGAAAAGGTGGAGGAAGAGAAGCAACAAGAAGAAAAGGTGGAAGAAGAGAAGCAACTAGAAGAAGAGCACAAATTAGGAGAAAAGGGCACTAAACAAAAACAGCCAGCAGATATACCAAGCTCCTCTTCACTGAACAGGAATCTATCCTTCACAACAGAACCTGATCCCAAGAAAGAAAAAATGGAAACTCCACAAACATGGAAATCATTGATTGACATTAGAAAAATGTCAACAAAGCAACTCAAGTTGCTCACAAAGAGGAAACAAGATATGGTTCTAAATAATGTAAAAAATATTCTATACAATTTTGCTCCAGATGCAGATATTGATGAAGAAGAATCGATAATAGATCAGCTAGAAATTCTGGCACAGACAATCGGAGAAGACATAATTGATCCAGAAGTCGTAGTTGTTGATCATTATGAAACAAAAAGAATCAATATCCTACATCAACAGATTGTTGTCATCAAAGCAACTGTGTCTACCAACACCGGGGAACTAAAGAAACATGTTCAAGACGTAGGAAAATTAATAATAAAAACATCAAATTTTGAAGATTTTGTCAAGGATATCATAGAAAGAACCAGTTGGACAACACAAGAGCTAAAAGAGACAACAACACGTTTCAATCCTTTGACCTCTTTAGCATCAGAGTACAATCGTGAGCTCACCAGTTTAGCACTCACGTTGAGAAAAACATCTGAGGAGCATACTAAGAGAACCCAAGATCTCATTGGATTTCAGCTGTACATAGCTCCTACTTTTGATATGATGCAAAAAGCAACAAAAGACGTTGACACACTTCTAAGTGAGCCAAACTACAAAACAATTGAGGACATGCAAAACCTAATAATTTCTCTACAAGAAATGAAGTATAACCTTGACCAAGTCATAGTTGCATGGAAACCATTCCTCGTTTCAACCAGGAAAATCTACAAGGACATCTTTAACCGGCTTCAATTATGAGTTCTCACACCCTTTGTCCCTTGGAGGCAAAAAGGGGAAGATTAATGTCCTTTGATATGGTAGAGACTGGTCAGTAGAGACTGGTCAGTAGAGACAGACACAAGGGTTGCCAAAGCATAGGGGAAGTAATGACATGATGATACCTGATAGGGAAAGTCTTATGATGAGAGCTTCATATGTATATGCTCCTTTGCAAGTTGTGATATGTTTTGCCACCAATGCCAAAGGGGAAGATTGTTGGCATTTATGCTTCATTGTTATCATTGGAAAACATCTTACACACCGGTCTTTATGTTAGAGCAGCAGTGGTGAATCGGTAGTTGTCCCAGTCGACAACCATCAAACTTGCTAAGTAACCAGTGTAATTTCACTGGTCATGACAATACCGGTCTAGCAAAAGACCACAGAAGGCAGATGACTCAACCGACAACACGCCGGTTTTCACGCAATAGTATCAGACCTACCGGTCCATGCTTATAGATTTCCTATCCATCTTTAATGGGAATCCGATTTGGTTTTTGTGAAGCGCTTTCGGATGAATTTGAGTTTTGTATGCGAACGTTTTGGGATGAACTGGAATTCTGTATGCGAGTGTTTTGGCTTGAACTAGAGTTTTGCATGCAAGATTTTTGGAATGTTTTCTGCAACAACGACATTTTTGAAGGATTTATTGCTTGGCGCCACAATTCCATTGAGTAATATGAGAATCATCTATATATATGGGTCATTGTGCATAAGTGAAGTGTGGTTGGAGAAATTAAGTGCGTAGAGATAAAGCAGAGCAAAAGAGCCGAGTCTTTTGAGAAGGGTTACAGTCTCCACGAGTAAAGGACAAAGACTGAACAACTTAGCCGAGTGAGAAATATAACACGTATGATCTGAATGACAAATTAAGTGTCTACAGAAGATCATTTTTCTTATTGTGTGAAGCTCGTAAAAATCCCTTTATCAAGGTGAACCCTAATAGGTTCCATTGTATAAATCCCTTAACTGGGTGACATCTTGATTGATGTTCTTAAGTCCTCTGGCGAGGCGACTCCTCATAGGGTCAAGATCTTAACCGATTTATGTCAAATCCCTTCACAAGGTAGCACTTTGACAAGTGTTGTTGTAAGCCTTTAATAGGGAAACTTTATTACTGCAGTAGTGAAGATTGTGGGTTCTGTCCCACCATGGTTTTCTCCCTCTAATCGAGGGTTTCCACGTATAAATCCCGTGTTAGCTTATGTATGTGATTTCTGTTCAAGTTACTTAAACATGCATTACATAGTAGCTGTATTCAGTTTAATAGGATAAAAAGATAAATAAGTTGAGTTGACTAATTCATCTCTGCTCTCAGTCACCGGTTAGGATTAACATAGCCATGATGGACCCACCCTATGGGAGTAGCCATGGTAGATATTACTACATAACTCAGATATCAAGATGGATTCCTCCCTAGCTAAGAGGGAGTGTTAATGTTATTGTAGCTATAATCAGATTCCTTCAAGCCAACATAGATAACATAAAGGTTGTGATAATATAATTATATATTAATTATATAATTAATTAATATATAATTTATTATATGATATATTGTTGTCCTCAATTTTGACATCACAAAATTGTGGCAACCCTACGCAATTTTCTTATGAATTCGTAGGTGTATCCTCTACGTTTTTTATGTTTTGGATAATGTGTTATAAAGACAATTCATCATCCCTGAAATGCTCTTTATTTTGCACATTTCATGCATCCTTTTTGAGAGTTCCCGTCAACTTAATCACCTTATTGCTTGTCAGGATGAGTTTTTCTTCTCCGGCTACAAGCGCTTGATTTTTGGTAACTTTTAAGTCTTTTTTTTTCGTTTTTCTCTTTCTTGTTAGCAATTTTTAGTCTTGATTTTCTCTCGAGTCAATAGCTCTTTGAAATACGCTCATTCCGAGCTATCTTAGACATCAAACGGAGTTGTATAACTCAAGTTATGATGCAAAATGTGGCATTTTTCAGGCTGATTGCATATTCTTTAAAAATCCTTTAAAAGGTGGGTTTTCAATGTCGATTGCATGAGTTCGAATTATATTTAATATATAAAATGGATTTTATGTCCATTTTCAAATTTCAACTCATTTCGAGTTGATTTAGCTATAGTTTTTAATGTTTTTGTGAAATTAGCTTTAAAATAATCTAATTTCATGTTACTTTATTAAAACTATAGTTATATATTAAATTAATTTAAAATTAAAACACTTAAGTTCAAAAAGGTGCGGTTTTTATTCTTCATTTCATATCGTCAACATTCAAAACACTTTTTAAAACCCACCTCTTGAAATTAAGTCTTTTATACATTAAATATGTTGTTTTTATATGCAACTGCCTATATAAAACATGTAAAAGTGGTTTTTTCTAAGCCAAAAACATGTTTTATAAGAATGTGCAGTTGAACTCAAAAAGAAAGTATTTAATCCTCTTATGAGTGTTGTTTTTATATGCAACTGCATATATAAAACAACGTATTTAAAAGGACTTCAAGTGGCTTTTTCCTCATTAAAGACATTCTATTTGATGTGTAATTGCACTTGAAAAGTGCATTTTTAATGGAGAACCACTTAAGGTGTTGTTTTTGAACACAAATACATATCTTTTTATGTATTATTACATGTGCAAACACCCAACTAAAACAGCATTTTTAATATTCCTCCTTAGGGCGTTGAATTTGGAGAGGATTACATATCTTTTAAAACATGTAAAGACACATGAAAAACAACGTATTCAACCAAATAGCCATGGACGTCGATTTTGAAGGCATTTACATGTCTTTTTAAACATGCATTTGCATCTTAAAAATGTGTTTTAACTTCCCTTTGGCTATGTTTTTGAGAAGTGGCGATTTTTGAGAGGAAAACATATGTTTTTGACTTTAAAAAACCCACTTATTTTGGGGGTTTTTGAGAAAAACGGGATTTTGAGACAAGAAAACACATGAAAAATGGTCAAAACTTAACTGTTTTGGCTGCTTGTAGGGTCAATTTTGCACTAAATTGCCCAAGGATCATTCTTGGATCATCAAAATTGCATTTTAGAAGATATTTTACTCTCAAAACAGCCCATTTAGGGTATGTTTTTGGGCGTTTTTGCCCAAAAACGGCCCATTTTTGGCCATTTTCTTCCACCAAATCCAAACGTTTGCTATTGAAGGTGAGTTCTTTGGCATTACTTATCATTTTCAGCTTGTTTATCATTCTCTTCAAGTTGTATTTGATGCCTTGGCCGTCATTTTTTATATGCATTACATTGCATTTGATTTAGTCAATACGGTTGCTATTCTTATGCATTTTAATCCTCTTGCTTGTCACACTTGGCAAGCAACGAATCTTGACTCTAAATGGCATTCATTTCAAGAGGATTGAGTCAAGATTCAAAGTCTATATAAGTCTCTTTGCTGCAATCTTTTCTAAATACGAAAATCTTCTTGGATTTATTTCAGATTTTGGATAGAGATTTGAAGAAACTTCTTTGCTTTTTCTAGAAAAGAGGTAATATTTCTTGTGATTTTCATAGGGATCTGTTGTATATATTTTTGTTTTTGTTCATGTTTGCCAATCCTCCATTTCATTTTCAGATTTGCACATGTTTTATTTTATGTGATGTGCTCCTATCTTCTGTCTTCAATTCTCCAAGTTGCATATGCAAGAGTCTCCACTTGCTTACATATGCAGTTGGGATTAAAAACCCCGTTCTTGAAAGAAACTGTCAAAGAAAGAAAGATCATTGATATGCACATGCAAATCCATTTCAAAATCCCACTTTCATGCTTACACGCACTCCATCCGCGCTTGTTATATCGCTGCCATGTGACTTAAAAACTCATGATGGTGGTTGCTTGCATATGCTTGCGCATTTACTTATAATGAAAACACAATATCTCATTATATGTGGATGTTTTTCCATTCAATTCCATGCATTTTTCATATAATATCCTTGCTGTCTGCATATGCTTTCACATTCCAAAAACCCGTTTTTGGGTTTTTCACCATAAAAATGCTTGTTTTTGAGCTCAAACATTTGCATCCATTCGCTGTCCCACAAATTTCCAGCTATTTTCATATGCTCACAATACCCCAGGTTCACTCCTTTGCATCAAAAAGAATGCAATGGATCCATCTCATAAAGATGTTCTCACCTTGTGGAATTTTCATGTCACATGCTACATGATTGGAGATTCAAAGAAGGATTTTTGGCTTCAAAAGTTTGTGATTGTATTGTTTCCAGAAACAATGTGAGTTCTACCCAAGAAGAAGGTTCCTCCTCATCAAGTAAATGCAAGCTAAAAGCTCACCTCCAAGCATTCACATACAGTTTTCTCACTTTCCCAAAAGCTGCAAATGGACCTCTAAACTCCGTTTGTGGATGACAAGTGCTCTCCAAAATGGCATGCAATGGGATTCAAAAACCCCATTTACAAGAGAGAAATCATCCCATGCTAAGTGCAAAGAGTTGAAGAATGGAATGATGGGGGCATCGAATACTTTTAGGAAAAGATACTTTCCAAGGAAATGACCATTATAATACAAGACAACCAAGGATGCAGGTTCCTATTCTAGATCAAGATGCTTTCACCAAACTAGAGCATATCAACCATCACGCATCCTGTAGCAGCATGAAGACAAATGGAGGATGATGTAATAGGTGTCGTGCCTTGTCAGGCACTTAGAATATTTTCATCATGTCTTTGTAATTTGTATTTGACATATGTAATTGCATGTGATAGTATCACGTGCAAAGTTGTAACATTTAATCAAGTTACAAGTGTATTAGGCATGCAACTTTGAAAAATTCAAAATTAGTTAGTTAGTTAGGGAATAAGTCAAGGTGGTTAAGGGTTTTCCCCTTCTTTTTCCACCTTTCTCTCCACTCTTTTCCTATATAAAGGAGGGAGATCATTATAAATAATTATCTTTTGGCAAGGCAAGAAAATTCTGCCAGTTTGTATTGTGCACTCTAAGACTTTGTGCTTGGATGTAAATCAGATTGCTTTCAATAAAAGAGGCAGATTGTTTTGAGACTTCGTGCCAATTCAAACTGTTATGTGACGACATTTTCTTGAGTTGATTGTGAGTTTTAATGCTTTGATTCGAGAGGGATTTGAATTCAATTGCGCAGACTTTGAGCTGCCTGTTGTATTCAGAGCCAATTTGAACTTTTCAGACTTTGTGCCGTAGAAGGACAAATTGTGATAGATAGTAGTGGCTGCAATTGCTTAGAGCTTAAGACTTTGGGCTTCAGTTGTAAATGTTTTTATTAAATTTGAGAGTATCCAGTAAGAGATTTTGTGCCTTACTGGTTATTCTGCTTGAATCCTCATGAGACAAGCGCATGAGACTTTGGGTTCCTGTTTTTGTTTCACAAAATATAAAAAAGAAAGCTGCTGCCCCTGGTATTGTTCTTACGTCAACTCCAGGGTCACCAGTATTATCATAGCAATAAGGCACTTTTTGTTAAGTTAGAAAGTAGTAGTATGTAAATCGTTTCTGAAAAAAAAGGAATTGATTAAGAGAACCGCCCTTTTGTAATTTCAGTTAAGTTCCTATTGAAACCACATACGGTAAGAAGGGAGCCTCCCCTATTGCTGAGAGGAGAGAGAAATCTTATGAGACATTACCTAAAGTTACAATTTTGTAAGGTGTAGTCTTAGAGGCTTACAAATTTTTTAGCCAACATATATATATATATATATATATATATATATATATATATATATATATATATATATATATATAATTAATTATATGAGATATATAAAATTAATTATTGGGGCCAATTTGGAAGAGTGGTGTATTAATCCTAACCGGTTATTGAGAGGGAAGGGGGGTGAATCGGTAAACACAATTTCTACCTCTATTTAGCCTTACATATATATTCTTGCATAATTAAAAGAATATGATCAACATTCATAAACAAAAATAGAAATACATAGGTCAACACAGCATATATACGTGGAAACCCTAGGTTAGAAGGAGAAAACCATGGTGAGACAGAACCCACAACTTTACTACTGCAGTAATAAAGATGCCCTGTTAAAGGCTTACAAAGCACTTATAAAAGTGCTACCTAGTAAAGAGATTTGATAGAAGACTTGTTACGATCTTGACCCTGTTGAGAGTCGCCTTGTTAAAGGACTTTCAACACCAATGAAGATGTTACCCGGTGAAGAGATTTATACAAGAACCTGTTAGGGTTCACCCTGATTGAAGGATTTTAATTTGCTCTTACAATTCAAAGCAATGATCCATTATGACACCTTTTGTCTGATCAGATCATACCTGGTAACCTTTTGCTCTGCTCGGTTTGTTGAACCCTTCTCTGTCTTTCTCCTTCTCCTGCTCTATGCGCTCTCAACATTCAACAACAACTCTTGTGTATACTATGACCTGTATTTATAAGACATTATTCTTATTAAAAATACTTCTCATAGTTCTGCCAAGCTATAAACTCACCCATAAATCATGCATGCAAAAAGCTTGCAAAATGATCTTGAGTTTACCTTGAAACATTCGTATAGAAATAAAGCTAACTCCAGTTAAAAAGATAACTCCAGTTTCAACTGTGAATGCCCCGTATAATCTGATTTTAACTGAGACAGCTACTCATAATCCGGTTCGGATTATCATGCACTCGACCGGTATGAAACTTATACCCGGTTGGTCATACATTCCCTGTATGTCCCATAAGACCAGTTGAAAACACTCTGTTTGGTCTACCGGTGCATATTAAAGAGTATGATTAGTCTACCGATGCTCTGGTGGGATTGATGTTTGCTTTTAACTTAACCAATGACAGCTTAAATATGTCAACAATTTTCCCCTTTGGCATTGGTGGCAAAACATCACCTTACATTCCCTGTCTTGTAGAGTTCCCCTGTGTTGTCTATTGTCTTTCATCTGATATTGTTCTTTTCTTCTTCTTTCTTCCTCTATATCTGTATCTGCCTACCAGTATCCTGATCTTCTTCCCATCTTGTATTCTGATCTTCTTCAAGTCCTAATCTTTTCCCCCTTTTTGCCGCCAGAGGACAAATGGTAGTTACAGAATGTCCTGGTTTATATCTATAGCTTTGTGAAGATATCCTTATATATTTTCTTCGCTGATTGAAGAAATGGATTCCATAGACCGGTGACATGCTCTAGATTTTTCTGTACTACTTGCAGCGATACAATTATGTTTTCCATGTCTTCAACGGTTTTGTAGTCTGGTTCCTTGATCAGGTTGTCTGCCTTGGTTGCAGTCATTTGCATGAGATTAAATGTGGGGGTAAGAAATAATTGGAATCCAATGTGGTTGTTCATGAGCAGTGAACTCTACCGGTGGTTCTAATTCTTTCTCAGGTTCATCTTGTGGACCTGTTTGCTTCAGAGCACTGAAGTCATAAGTCTGCCAAAATTCAAGGGTTTCCTTATGTACCTCCTTTTCATATCCATTGATTATCTTGGGGACTCTATTCTTTGTATCCAAATTCATTGACACTTCCTCCATTAGAAGTTTGGTTGTCTCTTCACTGAGACCTGGTTTTACCTGTGCCAATGTTTCCTTTGTAATCTTATTGTTGGCAGCTAGACCAGTTCACCATTTTGCCATAAGTCTTTGGTTCAGTTCTGGAGGATATTTAGCCCTATAATCTCTAGGACTTCTGTTGAAATCTAGGAAAGTTTCTAATAGAGTAGCCTTTACTTTTTGCTTATCCTCTTCTGCTAACACACTGAACCATTTGGATGTGTTTGATACTTCGCTCCCAGTATACCCTTATCTTCCTGTTCTTTCCCTTGCTTACTAGACACCGGTTGTGCTTTTCTCCTTTGTATTTCGGGATCTTTTGTTACTGGTTTCTTCCTTGGTGTGGGAGACCTCTTCACATATACCTTTTTAGGTTCTTTTACTGAAGACTTCTTCTTCAGATTTTCTAGTATTTCCTCATAAGTCCCAAACTGGTATGAAGAGAGATCTAGATCACTCTCTTGTAAAGCATCTGCATATGCCTTGGCTGTCTTAGTGGAGATTTCATAACCGAGCTCCAGTATATACCCAGTTGTCGGCTCCACAGCTTGAATATTGCAGTGATTGGTGGTGATACGAAAACACACCTCATCCTTGTATGAATCAACAATAGTTGAGGGAATTCTTTCCCTAGCGTGCATCCTCAGCTGGAAGGCCTCAAAGTAATCGGTCATAACTTTACTAAACTGATTTCCCAGTCTGTTAGCCATATCACTTATTTGTATCATTACTAGTCTATCTGTTTGCCATGTTACTTTGCCTATTCTTGGAAAGAAATTTTGATAATAAAAGAATAGACATACTAGTAGGGTTCCATATTTCAGGAACTTCTTCACAAGACCGAGCTTCTTTAAATTTTCAAAAATCTGCCCTCGTAGCATGGCGCAAATATCATACTACGCGTTGTCGTGCATGATCCGGTGTGCGGCATGAATGACTCTTCCTGGCACACTGTTGAGGTTGCTCAATTGATAGATTTTGTACCCTATCATCGTAGACACAAACTGAACTCCTTCGTCCTCTATATCATTGACAGTCATCAACCGACTGTCGGACTTTGATTTTGTTAACCTTGCAACAACATTCGTAATGGTTCAAAGGGTAAGAGCTTCCCCTTGCTGCTATATCCGGTTACCCTTCGCAGATCCTCCTTAGTGATTGGTGTGCATGTGCCTTTTGCTAGCCAGAACCCTGGTTCGTGTACCCGACTTAGAACCATTCTTATCCAATCCGTTCGAAACACGGTTGGATAACAAACACCATTGATCAATCCTGAAGTTACCAGCTTTGCATACTTATCCTGAGGCTTTCCATCATGGCATAGTGAGAGATACTCGCTCTGGATGAATTTTTCACCCAACTCTTCTTGTTTAGTGTGAATAAATGCAGTAAAATCTTCAGTCAGAAGAACTCCATCAGGCACCGATGATAGAGCCACCTGTCATGTCATTTTCCCTGTTTTGCACTAGCATGATGTCATAAATGGGTTGGTCAAATTGGTCTCCTTGAATAAGCTTGACGACAGAAGATGATGATGCCATCATATCTTGACTGGTTTACATAGAGAACTCTTGATCGGATTTACAAAGATTACTTAGCAAGAACTGTAAATCAAAGCAAGAGAAGATTACTCAGTCATAAAAAGTCAAAAATCACAATTCGCAAGGTACAGTGAAAAGAGTAATCAACCTTCCCTTATATAGATTTAGGGTATAACAGTAATTACCAAACAATAACATTTGTTAACGGCTATAGCATTAATTACCTTACCTAATCTTTTCTTCAACAATTGGTTTTCAAGTATTTATCTGTTGATCAAACCTCGGTTGAGATGTCATCACTTACCTGTCTGGTTCATATGATAGACCGGCAACTTCTTCGGGTTTAACTTTATGACTGTGAGTTCATTGCTCACTAGCCCTACCGAGAATAGTAGGCAGACTACCGGTTCCCTCTAAGCCTTTTGGGCTTAGTTTGTTGAAGAGATATCACCATCAGCAGATGATGATCTTACTTCTGTCTTCTCCTCAGTGGAGCTCTTTGATTCCTTCTTGAACCAAATCTTCTTGACTTCTTTCTCAGTCTCTTTTCCCTTGTTTCCCTTTTGATTGGGAGAAAAGGTCTTATTCACCGGTTTGACCGATCCTCTTCTTTTGTTCTTTGGCGGGTTCCTGCATTCCTTGGCCAAATGCCGGATCTTGTTACAGTTGTAATAGGTCATCCCGGTTTCTCTCCATGGATTCACCCTTCGGTTCTTAGGTGAATGACACCAGGAGTTATTGTGGCCATGTATACCATAGTTAACACTATTGGTTGTGCTCTGGTTTTCATTCCTCTTTGGGAATATCGGTCTTGGTGGGGATTTGAATGCCATAGTTTTAGATCTGCATTCATCAACCTTGTGTCCAAACTTGTTGCATGCATAGCAGTAACCTTTGAAGCTTCCCCTGCTTCCACTGGACACACAATTGGGACGAGACCTACATTCAGAAGTCTTGTGGCCATACTTGTAACAATTTCTACAGTAATTGCTAGAAGTAGTTGGTTTTAATGGTGCATTTCTGCAGTCATTTGTTTTATGACCCAGTTTACCACAGTGATGGCAAGAGGTTTTGAAGGTATTCTTACCTTTGACTTCCGTTGATTTCTCCCTCTTTTCCATCTTACCTTTCTTGACTCCAGAGGACTCACCGGTTTCCTTGCTGCTTTGACCAGTGAACCCAAGTCCTGTGGGATCCTTGTGCTTTCTTTGAGCCCTCAGTTGCTCATCAAGCTTTTCTGAGCTCTCATTGTATCTTCTAAGTGTCTCATTCCTTTCTTCAAGAATTTTCACCTATTTCTTTAGTTGATACAATTCAATAGCCAACCTTTTGCATGCATCATCTTTATCATGCCAATTCTTTTGCGTGTTTGCATTTTCTTGTTTAATTATCTGCACGTCTTCTTGAAGTTGTAGAACAATAAGATCACTTTTCCTTATTGCGTCTTTTGCTAGATTTCTTGCTCTTTCAGAGGCTGCCAGTGATTTCACGGCATTGTTCCTTCCATCCTCAGCTTTCCTCTTTTCCTCAATGATTTCAGTCATTCTTAGAGCATTGCCTTCCAGCTCCCTTTTAAGGTTGGAGATCTGATCGGTTAGAATCTGATTCTTCTCCATGAGATCAGAGACCGCCTCCTTTGCTTCATCAGATCCACTTTGTCCAGAGATCTCTTCAATTGTTTCATTGCTCTCACTGAGTTGTAGAGCTAGCTCCTTTCTTTTTGCAAGGGACCTTCTCAGCCTATTCTCAAGAGAGGCAATGATGTCATTGGCTTCCTCAAGTTGCTTCTGATACCTGTAATCCTCCATGATCTTTCCTCAAGCGGTTAAGCTTTATATCTTTGAGAACCTAATGCTCTGATACCAATTGTTAATCCTAATCGGTTACTGAGAGGGGGGGTGAATCAGTAAACACAATTTCTACCTCTATTTAGCCTTACATATATATTCTTGCAGAATTAAAAGAATGTGATCAACATTCATAAACATAAATAGAAATACACAGGTCAACACAACATATATACGTGGAAACCCTTGGTTAGAAGGAGGAAACCACGGTGGGACAGAACCCACAACTTTACTACTGCAGTAATAAAGATGCCCTGTTAAAGGCTTACAAAGCACTTGTAAAAGTGCTACCCGGTAAAGGGATTTGGTAGAAGACCTGTTAGGATCTTGACCCTGTTAGGAGTCGCCTTGTGAAAGGACTTTCAACACCAATGAAGATGTTACCTGGTGAAGGGATTTATACAAGAATTTGTTAGGGTTCACCCTGATTGAGGGATTTGAATCTACTCTTACAATTCAAAGCAATGATCTATTATGACACCTTTTGTCTGATCAGATCATACTTGTTAAGCTTTTGCTCTTCTCGGCTGTTAAACCCTTCTCTGTCTTTCTCCTTCTCCTGCTCTATGCGCTCTCAACATTCAACAACAACTCTTGTGTATATTATGACCTATATTTATAAGACATTATTCTTATTAAAAATATTTCTCATAGTTCTGCCAAGCTGTAAACTCCCACAAATCATGCATGCAAAAAGATTGCAAAATGATCTGTACAATGTTAACTATTATTTGGACGCATTTTTTGTGGAGTGACTGCTTGTGAATGATTATTTTCTGCCGCACAACTCACATTAAGAGGACTCCAACCACCACACAACCTTTCTAACCCTACCACGCCGTACAAATCCTTGCCACAACCATACTATTCAATCATCAGCTGTACAACAATTAGTAAAGGACTATTTTCACCTGAGTGGTTGTACAAGTCTGAAACTCATTCATTATTGCTTAGATTGCTATCCATTCAACTTACTAAGTTTGCTAGTGAAAATAATTCATTTGCAAATCTGAACTTGTCAGTGTTACACTGGGTTTTGGGGACAGGGGGATGGCAAGGACGGGTTTCTGGGATGGGGGGATAGAGGGCCTCAATTGGGGGGGAAGGGGGGTGCTGTATATACTATATACTATACATATAGTACCTGAAATGCTAGTTATGAAAACATGTTTAACAGTATAAGTAAAATAACAAAATTGCAACTGCCAAATACTAAATATTTGAACATTGAACAATGAACAATGGAACATTGACAATCTAATTACTAATTAGAAATTAGAATACTAAATAAAATTGTCGAATTGGTGAATGAAAGATTTCTATTACATCAAAAATATTATAAAGATGATTAGAATGAGTAGCATGATATCAAAACAAGTACAAAATGCCCAAATGTAGTGAAGGGAGGCCTCTAATCATCCCTCAAGGAAAACTCCTCATCATTGGAACTTAGTAAAGTGGATATAAAAACATCAACTTGATTTGATGCAATTTCCCCATCAATTTCTTCTTTTTAAAAAAAAATCGAAAGCAAGGGTTTCGGGGTGCTAGCCCTCGATGAGGTCAAGGGGCAACACCAAACACATTTTCCCTCTTGTGCGGCCTTTGGATTCTTCATTTTTTTTAAAGCATTTTCTCCCAAAATTGATGTGTTTGAACAAAATTTGATAACATGCAATTTTTTTAAAAATTCACTTCTATGGTCGTCCACTGATAGGGGACATGCAAACGTCCTTGGAACAGTTGAGGGATGGTTGGGCATCCCCACGTCTATTGCAAGGATGTCGTGTCCTCTTGGTGTCTTGGTGCCGTCCTAATGGCGCAGTGGTGGCCAAAAGCCAGTGGTGGGAGGACATCCCGTCCCCATCCCCGTCCCAAGAACACAGGGGTCCAAGGGGGGACGCATCCCCATGTAACACTGTAATTTGTGTTTTCAATGCATTACATCAATCAATGTAATTGTTTCGGCTCTTGTAAATCTAATAAAATTAATTTTCAGAGGGTTTCAAGTTGATGTTTGATTGTTCAATTTATATTTGAATATATTTGATACCGTAGGTTTCATAATTGCTGTTCATTTGCACTACAAGGATAAAAATGTTCATTTATGTTCTCATTTTGTTTTAAAAATCATGAACTTTAGGAAATTCTAAGAAAATGGACATAAATTATAAAACACTTGCACACCCAATGAGTGCACATCCAAAGCAAGATGAAAGAATTGTCCAATATATATATATATATATATATATATATATATATCTTTCTTTGTATTAGATAATAAAATGGACAATACTTATGGATGAGAGATCCTCTATAAAGAAACTTCATATGACTGACCCTTTTTCTAAACCACCATGGTATCTCACCTTAAGTAATTGCACAAACAATATGACACCACTGGCATACAATATTACATTTTAATTTTTCCCATTAGATATATGACCTTGAGATTAGTGCCACAACTAATAACAAAATGACCTAGTTCAGGATACCTATCATTCTCTTGTAAAATGAAGTTCACTATTCAATTATGCCTATCATCAGGTCTTGAGTAGAGTTGCATACCTATAAGATCCTTGCAGTCATATTAGGACATAAAGGTTGGGTATCTCTCTGCTATTTTGTTTTTCTTTTGTTATCTCTTCCAGTTAGAGGAAGAAGAGATGCAATAAAAGTTATTTACGGATACTAACAAGGTAAATGCATATAGACTACTGTAAAAATAGGAGTGTCACAAACAGATATATCGGATCCAATTGAGATTTCAAGTTCTTACCTGTGCAGTGAGTGCGAGATTTGCCTCAAAAAAAGATTTAATGGTACCAATATCTTCCCAATAATCATCAAATAAATATGCCTGTTCACATTAAGTAAGCTTGTCAGTTGTCAGGTGGAAATGACCTTTAAATTGCCAATGAAAATGTATTATTTAACTATACTTTCATATGCTGATTTACAAAATATCCCAATGAACATAAAACCCTGATAGCAAAGGAAGGATGTAACCAGTATCCATGAATCTAGAGTTATGCATAGACAAAACAACCAGCTAGTTTCTGATAGACTTAGAAGATGAATCCAGATTAATGGAGCTAATGGCCAAGGGAAAGCCTCCACTGAATATGTTAGATCTATAAGTTAATCCTATATATGCTAGTCAAAATCTAGTTTTTTGATTCTATATTTTTTTCCAATTTGAAACACAGGCCTTGTAGACTGCACAACTTAAGACTTTTGTACAACTATTCTTCACAACTTATCCTGAATGTAAGGCTTCCAGAAAGGATGCAAATTGTATAAGAGAAACATTGCAGATGATCTCAAAAGTTGTATAAGATTTTAGAAAAAGTCACCAATAAATAGTACAAAACTGCTATCAATTTCAGAAATAAATTTGATATGTATAAGCTGCCCTTGACGCAAATGAATTGTTAAATCAAAAAATAAATAAGTATAATGAGCAGTTTTTGGTTTCCTTAATCTTATAATATCATCAAATGTACAATTGCAAACAGGTAGTTCATGAGAAAATTAGTAACTTCCAAATTTCATTTCTTGTAATTTCAAATAAGTTGTAATCTACGTTACCACATTCGCCTGGCTGACCCCAAAGTCGAAAGTCGGTTCGCATCAAATTCGTAACAGTGCAGATTCGCTCCAAATTCAATTTTTTGCTGGTGAATTCTCTGTAAATTTGTTGAGCAAGATCCTGGTCGAATTTCACCCCATTTTGACCGAATTTTGAATTAGTCGCGCGAGCCCAGAGCGAATTTGGATGAATTTGGGCGAATGTCAAGCGAATGTCATTTTGTTGACTTTTCATTAAAGTTTTTAAACATTTGTTTTTTGCAAACTAAACCTAAAAGGCTAAAAGTGACCTGATATAACATTTTTTGGTCTCACACAACATTCTCACACGGCATTTCGCACATGGCAGGTGTTTTTTGAGAAAATACACAACATTATCTCCCTTCCTTGACATGCACATACCCATGACAATATCAGATTTATCAGACTGTATTCAAACACAGATGGATTAGATAATACTCTAATTGAAGTAAGAACAATTCTATCAATAACTAAACACTAAAATGAATGCACAAATTGATACATTTATGTAGAATTTTAGTCATGCTTAGTAGTTAAATAACATCTGTAGAAAATGATTTTAATTTCCCAAATCATGAGATTTAATTTGATGTGTAGCAGTTCAAATTATTTGAATAGCTAATGAAAAGGAAACCTATTGGTTTGTTGTTTGTAGATTCGAAGAATGGCTACAAGTGCTTCTAGCACTGGAAAATCCTGCTTCAAAATAAACAGATATAGAAATATGTGGAAATGGTTCAACCAATGCCAGGTGGAGGAGGTTATCTATGGATTTGCAGCCATTGCAAAGAAGAATTTAGTAGCTCTTATAGTAGAGTGAAAGCACATTTGTGCTTTATTCCTCAAAAGGGCATTAAATTTTGTACAAGGAAGCCAAAAGTTAATGGGGTACTACCTAAATCCCTTCTTCCAAACCACATGGTGAACAAATATATTCAAGAGAAAAAACAAGCATACGAAGCAGCTGGGTGTGGTAATTCTTATCCTTTGCAAAATGCTAGAAAAAAAACAAAAACATCATCTATGGCTTCAATTTCTACTCCCAATGAACCACCCACAGAGGGCCATCCATTCTTGCATTCTCCTCAAGAACCGGTTGCAAATAAGAGAGCAAAGGGGCCCTTGGAAATATCATTTTAGAATGAAGCTAGAGACATTGCTGAGGAAGACACAGCGACATGCATATATGCAAATGGATTGTCATTTAATGTTGTTGGCTCACCGTATTGGCAAAAAATGGTGAGATCAATTAATGAGGCTCCAAAAGGGTTCAAGGGCCCGGGTTATGAGAAGGTGCGCACCACTTTATTGGATAGAGAGGTGATCAATGTAGAGGCTTCCATACAGCCCATCAAGGATTTATGGATCGAAATAGGTGTGACCATAGTATCTGATGGATGGAAAGATGCAAGAAATCGTCCTTTGGTCAATATTATTGCAGTGTCCACAAGAGGTGCAATGTTTTTGAAACTTGTGGATTGTGAATGGGAGGTGAAGGATGGTCTTTTTATTGCAAGCATTCTCATCCAAGCCATTGAGAAAGTTGGCCTTCAAAATGTTGTTCAGGTAATAACTGACAATGCCAAGAATTGTAGGGCTGCCGGGTTATTGGTTGAGCGCTTCGAACACATTTTTTGGACACCTTGTGCTGTGCACTCACTCAACCTAATGCTGCAAAAAATTGGCACTAAGATTGAGTGGATTAAAAAAATGTATGAAGATGCACATGAGATCCAGATGTTCATCACAAACCACTATATGATGCAAGCCATATTTAGACAATTCTCGAAATTGGAGCTCTTGAAGGTAAGTTAAATTATTTAAAATTTAAATATGTTTTGGAAATTTAGTCACTTTAGTTTAATAAACTTTCTATGTTTTTAAATTTTAAATTTTAATTTTAATCTTGATTTTAATTTATTATTGTTTTGATTTTAAAATAGGTTGCCGAGACCCGCTTTGCCTCCAACACTAATGTTTTGAGACACCTTGTCAAGGTTAAAGAGGCATTGTCTAGAATGGTAATCATTGCAAATTGGAGCATATGGAGGCAATCTAATAGTGCCAGGGCAGCTGCCATTAAGGCAATGATACTAGATGACTTTTGGTGGGATCGTGGTGAGTACCTCCTCAGGTTCACTACCTATATTGAGGATGATCCGATACACTGGCATGGATAGGCTTTGTTTGGGTGAGGTATATGATGGCATAGACTCCATGATTGAGGATATTAGAAATATCATAAATGAGAGAGCAAGATCTTGATGAAAAGTTCTTCAAGGAACTACAGATAATCATGGTAGAGAGATGGAACAAAATGACTACCCCTTTGCATCTACTTGCCTTTGCATTGAACCTCAGGTTCTATAGTCAATTGGTCCTCAGGGGGAGTACCACTAGAGTTGCTCCATACAGAGATCTTGAAGTTGCTCAAGGGTACAAGGCAGCCCTTCGAAGACTCTTTCCCGAGCACATACGACCTAGAGTGAGGTCTGAATTCATGAGTTTCGCAACCATTGATGATTGTAGTATTGACGCTCTTGAAGACAAGAACAATGCTGATGCTCATAAATGGTGGTACTTCCATGGACAAATGTACTAGCACTTGCAACCCATTGCCATCAAAATTTTATCACAAGTTCTTAACTCTTAAGATTCTAATTTCTAAATTCTTGTTGATGAATATTAAATTTATATTTTAAATTTTTTTATTCAAAACTCTTCTCTTTAATTTCAAAATTGTAAATCTTGATAGGTTGCTAGTTCATCATCATCTGAGAGGAACTAGAGCACGTACTCCTTGATCCACTCAATAAAATGCAACAGACTAAATTCCAAGAAGACAAATAACTTGGTCTTTGTGCATTCAAACTTGAGGCTCACAACACACAAATATGATGCTTACAAAAAAGGAGAGGCAAAGAATTGAGATGTTGAACTAGAGCGTGCAGAGTTGGAAGCCCAATTTGATGCATTTGCAAATGATGATGGTGATCTCGAGATACATAGTGATATTGAGGCTGGGCTTGAGGCTGCTAGTACTGATGCTAGTGGCACTTTTTGTGCTTCTAATATGCTACAACAAAATAATGATGATATGTTTGATGGTTTTTGATGATATTTGATCACTGATGGCTGATTATAAATGTTGACATTGTTTTTGAACCAAAACATTGATATAGTGGTTTATTTTGGCATTTTGTTAAGTCATTTGAACTAAAATGACAATATATGTGGTGGTGTATTTTGCTATGTTGCTTTATTATTAGCATAGTAATGTATGAACTGTTAGCAATTTAAGTTGTCATTAGTGTAAATTCACAAACACCATGCACCGGTAAAAGATCACCGGTCACTCATGTTACTTAGAAGACACCGGTAGACTAGAAACAGAGTGTATGCACCGGTAGATGAAGCAAAGGGGATACACTGGTAGACTGATCTAAGTACACCATAAAGGTCTTGGAGTGCATACAGAGATGAACTGGGTATAAGATATACCGGTCTAACTGCCTAAAGATCCGCACCGGATTATGCGGAGTAGTTTGAGTTAAAACCGGATTATACGGGACATCCACAACTTTGAAGTGGAGTTAGCTTTATTTCTACAGATGTTTTATAGGTAAACTCCAGATCATAACGCATAGCTTTTTGCTAGTTGCATGATTTATTGTTGAGTTTACAGCTTGGTGGTTCTATGAGTTAAGGGTTTCATTACGGTGAACTCTTGTATAAATACAGGTTATAGGATGCAAGAAAAGTGTTGTTGAGAGTTGTCCGAAAAACAGAGCAGTAAAGAGAAATCTGTGAAGAGATCACAGTCTCTAGAAGTGAGAGGATAGAACCAGAAAAGACTCAACAGCCAGGCAAACCGGGAAGAGATCAATAGGTATGATCTAATCAGACATTCGGTGTCATATAAGATCATTGCTTTTATAAGGTGTCAAAGCAAATTGAAATCCCTCTATCAGGGTGGACCTAATCGGTTCTTTGTAAAATCCCCTAATAGGGTAACATCTTTGTTGATGTTGAAAGACCTCTAACCAGGTGACTTTTAACAGGGTTAAGATCTTAACCGATCTTTTGTAAAATCCCTTAACTGGGTAGCACCTTAACTAGTGCTTTGTAAGCTCCTAACAGGGCACCTTCATTCTGCAGTAGTGAAGTTGTGAGCTCTGTCTCACTATGGTTTTTTCCTTCTAACCGAGGGTTTCCACGTATATATCTTGTGTTGATCTGTGTACTTTTACAGTTGTGAATGTTTGCTTTACACTTTGCTTAGATTACAATAAGTATTAAACAAGATTGAAATTATAGTAGCAAATAGTTCTTATTGATTCAGCCCCCGTCTCAGTAACCGGTTGGTAATAACATGAACTTATTTGTTGTTGCATATGTATTCATATATATATATATATATATTTTTATAAAAAAAAAAAATCTTGTACGGACGAACCCAAAACGAATTGAACCTAGACCAAAAAGATTTTGAACGAATTTCGAACCCACATCTGAACTGGCAACTTAGGTTGGAATGTATAAATATAAACAATTAATATATAACAAAAGTAGACAGAAAAGGCACAAAAAGTAATTAATCATTGTCTATCTTGTAGCACGTGGACTAAAATGCGGCTCCCACAAGGGTAGAGCCCAACGTGCTACAGGAACCCCAAAATGAGGCTATAGAATGACGCCAATGCAATCAGGGATGCAAGAACAACACATTTGGAGGGCAGAAGATTATACCAATGAAGGTAGTTTCCCCGATGACGACACTTAAGTGAAATAGCAAAGGGTGATCAGGATCACATATGTCGTTTGAGCGGAGCACTACAAAAAAGGTCCATGTCGGTGTAGGTTATGTCGATGACATCAAATGAACAAAGGGAAAGCGACTCATCGGCATGACATTCGCTAGTGGCGAAGACACTTTTTTGTCCTACCGATACCCAATGTGTGTTGACATAAAGTTAGTTGTCATTGGCAAACAAACATCAATCACATTGGTACATCACACCGGTACTCATGATAGTGTAATAATTGTGAACCGGGTAGAATGAACAAGTGAGTAGTGTACCTTAACCGGTCATGCTTATACTGATCCAGGTTTGTCCAACCGGTCTTGGCAAACACATAGGGTACAAATGACTAACCGGATACAACTCACACACCGGTCAAGTGCATGATAATTTGAATTGGATTATGCGGAGCATTTTTAAGTAAAACTGGAGTTAGCTTTTTCAGTGGAACTAGAGTTAGCTTTGTTTTTTTTCGAGTGTTTCAAGGTAAACTAAAGATTAGTTTGCAAGCTTTTTGATCAAGAGTTTTGCATGCGCGATCTTTTGGGAGAGTTTACAGCTTGGCGGAATTGTTAGATGTATTTTTAATAAGATAATTTCTTATAAATACAGGTCATAAGACATGAGAATTGTGTTGTTGAAAATCAAGAGCACAGAGTGAAAGAGAGCAGGAGAGCAAAAACTTTTGAGAGGAAACACAGTCACAGAGGGTGAAAGGGAGAGAAAGATTCAACAACCAAGCAGAGGAAAGAGTGAACAAGTATGATGCAAGTGCATACATGCTTCCTTCATTCATGCCAATTCATCCTTCATTCCCCAACACATGCGATTGCATCTCCCAAGCCCATTACATGTAAAAAACATGTCATTTTCACTACATGTTATTACCTTTAAAGAACTCGATTTTGGTAAAAGATCATTCTTTTAGATACCAAAATTATGATTTACACATGTCCATATGCATCCAACTTGCATTTTTGACCATACAAACAAAGCCCCACATGCAATCCATCTCTATAAGTTTGATTTTGCCCTTTTTGCCCACATACATGTGCTATTTGTTTCACTTCCAGCCAACACGTGTTCTATGAGTATCTAATCAATACTCTAAACACCTTGTTCTTCATAGATCTATCATTGCAAACCAAAGCCTAACCCTCTCATGGATCTAATCTCCTCAGATGATGTATTTACCCTTTGGGATTTCCATGTTGCAGCATAGGATATGTCAGCACCATCAAAAATCAAAGGAAAGATGAAATATCAATATGACAAAGAGTTGGCTCATACCACAACCTCACTTGTTTCATCAACTCTTGATCAAATCTCAGATACAAAGATTGGGTATGTTGACATGACCAATTTCTTGCGAAGGCTTGGTTCGAAGAAATTGTCTTAGAAGGAGTTCAATCAATCAAAGATGCGCACAAAATCCTTGAATGTATCAAAGAAGTTGAAGAAAGATTCCATGGCATGATTGCTTCCCTCGGCCAAGATATCAGTATCCTGAAAGAAGACCTAAGCACTTAGGAGCAAATGGCGAACAATGATTTATATATTTTTGTCTCATATGCCATCATTCCATGAACATGTTCTACCGATATCAGAGACTCATGGAACACAAAGTCTAGGGAATGGAAAAGCTTTTGGCAAGGCTACAAGGGGATCTAGAGAGCTGTCAAGCAGTAGAAGTGGACATCACTAGTAATCTTAGGCAAATAGGATGCAGGGTTCTTATTAGAGATGATAACCTCTTCAATGAAGAGCAAATGACTACAAAATACACTGACAGAATTAATGCTGATTTTGATTCTGAAGAATTTGGAGCGCATACGATGAACAAATTTGCTGCATATAAATTTGTGGAAAAACAATTAAGGGATTATCTTGCAGATGATTACAAAATTGTGAAATCAGCACATACGAATGCAATCAGGGTTGAGGCCATTTCAGAGACAATGAAGATTCCAGATCTTCCTATGGTTCATGATTGTATTGTCAAATATAAGGCCTTCCTTGACAATTCCAAGGATTGATTCACTTTTCTTCACCTTTTTGTTTTAGTTTTCATACTTTGTAGATTGGAGAAGATGAATTGCATGTGATGCAATTGCATGTAATTCGATTGCATCTCCTCATGACATGTAATCCAATAATTCTTCTCACCTAGTTTTACCAAGTCAAAGTGGTTGAGTTGCTCCCACTTTTTCCTCCTTTTTCTCATTTCTTTTCCTATAGAAGGAATGCCCCTCTTATTGTAAAAACCATCTTTATTTTTATGCAAGAAAGATCTGCCAAACTTGTGCAAGCATAATTGTGATTGTGTAGTACTATTCTGGAGAAAAGTGAATAGAAAGAAACAATTGATATTGAAGCTGTGATTGAGTGTAACTGTGGTGAATCAAATTGGAAGCTATGATTGCAATTTGGTTTTACTGTCTTTATATTTATGTTAGTCTTGTGTTTTATTAAGAGCAAAGTGAATATCAGAAACAATCGGAGCCGAAACTGTGACGGGGAGCAGTTGTGGTAATATAAAACTAGAAGCTGTAACTGTAGGTTATATTACCATCTTATTTTCACGCACTTTGTTAGAATAGTTAGAAAGTCTCTACTTTTGGAAGTCTATGCGCCCCAATGGTAGAGGTATTTCTTATAGATTAGAATAAGCTGGTCCTAGAGCCAAGCCGGTATGCTTTTCAACCAGCCTGTGAGTTGGTGTTGGTTTATCGGTATCATTGTTTCCAGCTTTAGATATAACTGTAGTTTAGAGATTAAAGTTTTGCCCATTACTCACTCCTCGGGTAAGTGGATTCCTTCTTGAAAGATAAGAAGAAGGAATATTTGTAACATCCTATTTGATAATCTCTTAACTTCTTGCTTACCTTGAGTTGATCCAAGGAACGGTGAGAAGGGGGAGCCTTCCCTTTAAGGTAGGAGAGACATTGTCTCATATGCTGTGGCTGGTATACCTATTTTGTATTAAGATAATATCTTTAATATCTTTATTAAGATATTATCTCCTTAGTTAAATACTTTCTATAATGGTCAACTACTTGTTTGCAGTCCGCCTTTCAGTCTAGATAGGAATGTTTCCTATCCTGTCTCTTTCGTCTTCAGTCCAGATAGGAATGTTTCCTATCCTCTCTTCAGTCTTGTTTCTAATTTCGTCTTCAGTCTACGTTGTTTCTTTTAGAAACAACGTTCTTGTAATTCTTTATAAGGAGCTTATTTGTTCCTCTGTTCATCAATCAATCATCCAGAAATCCGTTAATTTGCCAATTCTTGAATCTTGTAACATGGTATCAGAGCCATTACTTTAAATTTTTTTGAAAAATTTATAATTTCTTTCAAAATTATTTGCTCAAATTTTTTGAATAAATTTTTGTTTATTCCCACATTGTGGGATCTGCTGCTGCTCACGCCTAGGCTTTGTGAGTTTGGCCAGTTTTCGGCCCTGTTCAGTGATGTTTTTTCTGCAAATCTGCCATTAATTTTTGGAGGTTTTTGCAGCAGGCCGTTTTTTTCGAAACCCTAATTTTTTGGGCTCGAAATTTTTTTTGATTACAGATTCTTGGTGGGTTTTTCGAGAGCTCAACTGGGTTGTCTGTTTTTTCTGGGTACCTCAATTTTCGAGCTAGCGGATCTAGATTTTGACAACATATTCTTTCTGGGTTTTTCGAGCTCTCTTCTGGGTACTTCTCAATTTTTTTTAGGTCTTCCAATTTTTTGCCTCGAAGTACGTGTCAGCGCCTCTTCTATATATCTTCATTTTCCGTGCATTAGGAAACGTGCAAGATGGCATGACTGACTAATCTGATGTTGGAGGGCAATCAATGATTCAACTGTCACAAGTTTGGCCATATCAAGTTTGAGTGCCAGAAATGTTTGGCTGCCCATGCAAAGCAAAATGCTTCCCAGCCAACAGCACAAGCCGTCGAGCTTCCTGATCAAGGCGAAGCTGCACTTTTTGCCTTCTGAATCTGTTTCTGTTTTTGTTTTTGGGTTTGTTGATTTTCTCCTTAAAAATCATTTCATGTTGTTTGTAATATGCAAGGTTGCGTGGGATTCTGGGTTTTTTACTGTTTCTTCCACAAAAACAAAGTTTTGTAATTGCAGTCTGTTTTGAGTCATAGCACTCTTCTAGAAAAGCTTCTTGGTTTCAACATTCTGTAGATCCAGGGAGGGTCTCAGTTATCACAGAATGTTCCGACATCCGTACGTTGACTATTAAGGGAGGGTATTAAGATAATATCTTTAATATCTTTATTAAGATATTATCTCCTTAGTTAAATACTTTCTATAATGGTCAACTACTTATCTGCAGTCCGCCTTTCAGTCTAGATAGGAATGTTTCTTATCCTATCTCTTTCGTCTTCAGTCCAGATAGGAATGTTTCCTATCCTGTCTTCAGTCTTGTTTCTAATTTCGTCTTCAGTCTACGTTGTTTCTTTTAGAAACAATGTCCTTGTAATTCTTTATAAGGAACTCATTTGTTTCTCTGTTCATCAATCAATTATCCAGAAATCCGTTAATCTGCCAATTCTTGAATATTGTAACATTTTGCGACTGGATTTTTTTCCCAGAACTATCATCTGCAAAATATCCACCCAACAGGTCTCATTTCCAACTTTAAGGATATATTATAAAATCAAAATGCATAAGCCATAAACTTAAGAATCTTAAGTTTAACATATATTTCTACCTAGTTGTAATTATGTCTGAGTGTCTTTGCACATCTTGCTTTCGAAAACCACCCCTTCTTCATTATTATATGGATCCATCTCGTGTAGAGTAGTTTTGTCATTACTAGACATCTTTTGTAACACTGCATATAGGCCATTAAGAACCTCCTCATCCACCTTGAAGTTATCGCGGAAATGCATTGCCGGATTGAGGAAATCGTTGGCATTAACCGGTAAGGATGTAACTGGTACATGACAAAGAGGTGTTGGCATTGATGTTTAGGGATGCAAACATTGTTCAATCAGGATCAAGTAGGTACAGTTGACAATAATAAGTACACAAGAGACTGGTTATGAAACCGGTGACACAGTGAACATGAAGAAGTACTGTGAGATAAAGTGTAAAACCGATCATCATAGCAATCGGTAACCGAGGAAGGAGTAACCGGTAATCAAGGTTTTAGAAATGTGACTGATAAAGTGTATAACCAAAACCAAGGAACCAAATCAGTATAGACAGAGAAATGAAAAGTGACAGGTGATTTCTATGACCTGTCCATTGTTATTCCTAATCGGTTATTGAGAGGGGGGGTGAATCAGTAAATTCAATTTCTATTTCTCTTTTAAGAAATAAGATATTATTGTTAATACAAAAATTAAAAGAATACTATAACAACCATAAACATAAATTAATTGCACAGGTCAACACAACATTTATATGTGGAAACCCTTGGTTAGAAGGAAAAAACCACGGTGGGACAGAACCCACAAACTCCACTACTGTAGTAATAAAGTTGCCTTGTTAGAGGCTTACAAAGCACTGGTGAGAGTGCTACCCGGTTAAGGAATTTGATAGAAGACTTGTTAGGATTTTGACCCTGTTATAAGTCGCCTTATCAGAGGACTTAAAACACCAATAAAGATGTTACCTGGTAAAGGGATTTATAGAAAGAATTTGTAAGGGTTCACCCTGATCGAGGGATTTTAATTATGCTTCACAACTTAAAGCAATGATCTTATGATGACACTATTTGTCGAATGAAATCATACCTGTTCACCCTTTCCTTGCTTGGCTGTTGAATCTTTCTCTCCCTTTCACCTTTTGTGACTGTGTTTCCTCTCAGAAAATTTTGCTCTCCTGCTCTCCTTCGCTCTATGCTCTTGATATTCAACAACACATCTTTCATGTCTTTCGATCTGTATTCATAAGAAATTATCTTATTAAAAAATACATCTCATAATTCCGCCAAGCTGTAAACTATCCCATAAATCAAGCATGCAAAACCCTTGATTAAAAAGCTTGCAAACTGATCCTGAGTTTACCTCGAAATGCTCGCAGAAAAAACAAAGCTAACTTCAGTTCCACTGAAAAGCCTAACTCTAGTTTAATTGAAAAATGCTCTGCATAATCTGGTTCGTATTATCATGCACTTAATTGATGTAGAACTTGTATCTGGTTAGTCATCTGTTCCCTGTGTGTGTGCCAAGACCGGTTGGACAAAACTTGGACTGGTATAAGTGTGACTGGTTAAAGTACATTGCTTACTTGCTTAGTCTACCAGTTCACAATTAAGAGTACCGGTGTTCCGGTGGGATTGATGTTTACCAATGACTTTACCAATGACAACTAACTTTATGTCAACATACACTGCCTAAGGATGGAAACCGAAACTGTTGAACTGATGAAAGTCATAGTTGACAAACACTTGTGTGATTCTTTAATCGGGATTTGTTGCACAAAATCCGAACGACTTTGTGTTTTAAAGAAGATCGGTGCTAGGCGCAATTGAAGGTTTTAATGCCGGAGATTCTGGCATTAAAACATGGAGAAGTCTCAAGTAAAGGAAAGCATGCGACACACATTTGTCGTTTCCTTTATAAATCAGAAAAAGCATATGGCATGCATCTGATGTTTCCGCAGTGAACAAAGACTCAACTAGGTGATGGATCCGAAGGAGATCTTTATGGAGGTTGCACATGCAAAAAGCGGAAAGGGCAAGAAGACTATTTATTCTTCAGCCTATGAAGAATATTGTTTGCCTTCATTCTGCCAAGAAAAAAAAGAGTGAACCTGTATGCTGAGAGAAGCTACGAAAAGGTGAAAAATGTTAATACTTACCGGTTACTGAGAGGGGGGGGGTGAATCAGTAAATACTTGTTGTTATACCTTGTTAGTTTTGAACTTCTTAATCTTAACTGATAAACAGAATATAACAGTCATTCATAAGCACAAACAGAATCACACAGATCAATACAGGTATTTATATGTGGAAACCTTTGATTACAAGGGAAAAAACCACGGTGAGATAGAGCTCACAACTTCACTACTTCAGAATGAAGCCACCCTGTTAGGAGCTTACAAAGCACTCGTTAAGGTGCTACCCGGTTAAGGGTTTTTACAAGAGATCTGCTAAGATCTAAACACTGTTAGGAGCTGCCTGGTTACAGGACTTTGAACATCAACAAGAAATTACCCTGTTAGGGGAGTTTTACAACGAACCGATTAGGTCCACCCTAATAAAGGGATTTGAATATGCTTTAACTACTAATAGAATTGATGATCTGTTATGACACAGAATGTCTGATTAGATCATACCTCTTCTCTGGTTGCCTGACTGTTGATCTCTGCTACCTCTGTGTCTGCAGCTCTTCTCTTAGAAGATGTCTCTCCTTTTCCCCATGCAATCACCCACAATCAACAACTCTTTTTTGCGTTCTTATGACTTATATTTATATAAGAGTTCACCGTAATGAAACCCTTAACTCATAGAACCGCTAGGGTGTAAACTCACCAAAACATCATGCAACTAGCAAAAAGCTATGCGTTCTGATCTGGAGTTTACCTTGCGAAACATTCGAAGAAATAAAGCTAACTCCTGTTAAAAAAAGCTAACTCCACTTCAGAGTAGTGGATGTCTCGTATAATCCGGTGTTAATTCTAAACTGCTCCGCATAATCCGGTGCAGATCTTTAGGCAGTTTGGACCGGTGTAACCTTATACCCGGTTTAACTTTGTATGCACATTGAGACCGGTACTGTGTACCTAGATCGGTCTACCGGTGTGTTCAGTTTTCTTTATCTACCAGTGCATACAAACTGTTCCTTGTCTACCGGTGTCTTCTAAGCAATGTGAGTGACCGGTGAGCCCTTACCGGTGCATGGTGTTTGTGAATGTACACTAATGACAACTTAAATTGCTAACAAAAAGAAGAAAAGAAGAGTGTGAAAGGAAGCACAACGGTTTGAGGAGAGCATACCTGAGGCGCCTGGTGATGACTCTCAGTTGAGAAACACAGTGATCTTATCAGGCTCAGTAAAGCCATTTCAAGAAGATCAAACCCCCTATTGCTCTCTAACAATTGCAATAGCTAAATCCCAACATTTTGGGTGGACATTAACAAATCCCTTGTATTAAGTGACATCTGTGTAGATGTTCTAAGTCCTCTAACAAGGCAAGATTTAAAAGGCCTTATTTCCTATATCCCTTAATTGGGTTGCATCTAACAGTGCATTTGCAATCTTTTAACAAGGAAGGCTCCTAACAGGGCGCACTTCAGAATAGTGCAAAATTTGTGAGGTTTCCTCACACTGTGGTTTTTTCCCAATTTGGGTTTCCACGTGATAAATCTGGTGTTGTCTATTGCTTGAATTTTGTGATAGCTATTTCTGTGATAGAATCTGTTCTGCTTACAATTTTAGGTATATTATATCAGATTTGGTTTTTAACTTTTAGTGGGTGATGATTCACTCCTCGCCTTTCAGCACCAGTTGGGACCATAAAAAATAAGCCACTTCATGGATGGGTATGTGAAGCTGATTTTGCCATCACCTATCAATTATCTCCCAAATGGGGCCATTCTTATCCTCAACTCGTGCATATATGGATATAATGGCCTCCTTGGCCCTATCCATGCCCTCGTATATGTAACCCACAGAGTGTTTCTCCCCATCAACAACTTGTAGGAGAACTACTAGGAGCTCAATGACCTGTAGATGATATTAAACAAAAACAGTTAAGTCACAAGTGTGCATTAACATAAGAAAATTTGCAAAGTTGCAAACAAAACAAAAATGTAAGATCCCCTCTTGCTTTATGCACTATTTTTTATAGTTTGTGTGGTTTGACATTTTGTCAAACACTTGGCATGTATTCTTCTTAGAACTGATCTTTGAGTTTTCCTTGTTTTAGAGGCTTTAGATTGTGCAATGTTTGCGTGAAAAACAAGTTGCAATACACAGCCTAATGGATACCAATAATAAAGATAACAAACACAAGCTTATTTCAAATCTGATTCAAACTGGAAACAAAAATATCTCTTCAAATTTCACTCCTAATACAATCTGGAAATATCAAGTTTCTTCTATAATGGTGTGTCCAACACATGCACAAGTTTACATACCAGAAGTAGACTCCAAATGAAGGGTTACAACTAACAATGCTCAGCCCAGTTGGTAACAATGTTGAAATTAATGTTAATCCTAACCGGTTACTGAGAGGGGGGGTGAATCGGTAAATTCAATTTCTATTTCTCTCTTAAGCAAACAGATATTCTTGTTAACACAGAAATTAAAAGAATACTATGACACTCGTAAAAAAAAATTAAATGCACAGATCAACACAACATTTATATGTGGAAACCCACAGTTAGAAGGAAAAAAACCATGGTGGGACAAAACCCACAAACTCTACTACTGCAGTAATAAAGCTACCCTGTTAGAGGCTTACAAAGCACTGGTAAGAGTGCTACCCGGTTAAGGGATTTGATAGAAGACTCATTAGGATCTTGACCTTGTTAGGAGTCGCCTTGTATGAGGACTTAGAACAACAATGAAGATGTTACTTGGTAAAGGGATTTATACAAAGAACCTGGAAGGGTTCACCCTAATTGAGGGATTTTAATATGCTTCTCAATTTAAAGCAATGATCTTATGATGACACTATCTGTCGAATCAGATCATACCTGTTACCCTTTCCTCTGCTTGGCTGTTGAATCTTTCTCTCCCTTTCACCTCTCGTGACTGTGATTCCTCTCAGAAGATTCTGCTCTCCTCCTCTTCTTCGCTCTATGCTCTTGATATTCAACAACACATGTTTCATGTTGTTTGACCTATATTTATAAGAAATTATCTTATTAAAAATACATCTCATAGTTTCACCAAGCTGTAAACTCTCCCATAAATCATGTATGCAAAAAATCTTGCAAACTGATCCTGAGTTTTCCTCGAAATGCTTGCAGAAAAAACAAAGCTAACTTTCAGTTCCATTACCTGAAAAACGCTCCGCATAATCCGGTTTGGATTATCATGCACTTAACCGGTGTAGAACTTGTATCCGGTTAGTCATATGTTCCCTTTGCGTGTGTCAACATCGGTTGGAAAAACTTGGACCGGTATAAGCGTGACCGGTTAAAGTTCACTGCTTTCTTTCTTAGTCCACCGGTTCACAATTATGTTGCAAAATGGTCAGCGCTCCCCTCAGGATTCATGACATGGCTTAACCGCCTCCTGTGTCTTCTATAAGTCTAGTGGTTGTATCGGGCATTAACAGGTCGATCTTTTGGTGCAATGACAACCACTACTGGTAAAAAGTGGTATCAGAGCTTGGTCACAGGTTCGAATCCCCTCGGGTAACGCTGAGGGGGAGATTGTTGGCAAAATGGTCAGCGCTCCCCTCGGGATTTGTGACATGGCTTAACCGCCTCCTGTGTCTTCTATAAGTCTAGTGGTTGTATCGGGCATTAACAGGTCAATCTTTTGGTGCAACGACAACCACTACTTGTAACATGATGTTTGCCAATTATTTTACCAATGACAACTAAGTTATGTAAACAATCTTCCCCTTTGGTATTGGTGGCAAAACTTATCAATACATCACCTGTAGACTTCCCCTGTAGATCTGCTCATCTACCTGTAGCATGTATCTGACACACTGTCTCTGCACTTCTATAGACTTTGTTATTCTCTGCACTTCCATCTTCCTCATCTTCCCCTTTTTGCCTCCAAAGTACGAAGGGTTGTTACTCTTTATAGATTTGTTTTTAACTTCTACAACTGTAACTTATTGAAGATGTCTTTGTAGATCTTCCTGGCAGATTCTAGAAAAGGTTTCTAGATACTTGTTATATGATCGAAAGTTTTCTTTTCAGATTGCAGTGAGACAATGACATTTTCCATGTCTTCCACTGTTTTATAATTAGGTTCCTTCAGAAGTTTGTCCGTATTTGTTGCTGTTGTTTGCATTAGATCAAAAGTTGGTGCAATGAACAATTGAAATCCAATAAGATCTTGGATTCTTTTTGTATTTTCTTCTAAAGCTTTCCTTAAGGTGAGAGCAAGACTTGTAAGCTCCCGACTGTACTCAGTTGCAGAAAAGATTTTAGCATCAAATTTCGATGTTAAAACTATTATCTCTTCTGTTGTCCTGTTCATTCCCTCAGTTATATCCTTTACAAAATCTTCAAAATTAGAAGTCCTTGTAATCAACCTTCCTGCTTCCTGTATCTGTAATGCCCCCTTTCTAGAATAAAAATTAATAATTAAATAATGAAAATAGTAAGAATTGAGTATAAGATTAAAGAATTAAATGATGAAAAATAAATAAATATAATTATAATTCAATCATAATAATAAATTATAATATATAACAAAAGAACATGTTATTAATAATATGATATATAATATTATAATTAATAAATAATATTATAATATTATTTATAAATAAATAAATATAATAATGTTAATACACTAATATTAATATAATACTATTATAAATAAAAAATTATTAAAATAACAAACAAGTTAAGTACATCGGAAGTATTAAAGGTTGGGAAGGCCACACAAGACTACGAGTACCTATCCTCTATAGCAATCATACTTTATGCATGACTTCACAGCCATCGCATACCATATGCCATCTAGAAACAAAATGGTATTAAGTGATATATAAACATATATTTTCGGATATATTTTGCATGCCATAATACAATAACAACTATTGCCTGCCAATTATTACGATAATAAGGGTGAAAGGAAAATAAGTTACGGAGGAGACTATTACTCGATAGATTACAAGTTTTGAATAAATTGATTAACTCAGAAGACATGCCCCTTGGTGACATCCCATTGTATGAGAGGCTATATAAGGCAATTGTGTTCGTGTAAGGAAGAGGAGGAAGAAAAGATAGGGAAACACGATATTCCAGAATTCGTATCCCTTCAGGCGGTAGATGCTTTGAACAAAGAGGAAGACAATAGACATCAGATTTACCGTGCGCTGGCAAATATAGCATTATAAATACCGTCCATGTCAACAAGGTTAGAATATCCAGTCATCAGAAACATTACACAGCCAAACATAGGGAAAAATCCCAATCAACATCTTCATATGTCAAAGAAAAGGATTGATCATCACATTGGTCATTGAGCGCACAACCAGTTCGTAGATCAATATTATATAACTCTAAATCTCAGAACGTTAGTTAAAGGAAGACTAAGTCATGAAATACCCCGGGATCATCCATGACTAATAGATGGAACGAGAATACTTACCAAGCTTCAAACATTCTAAATAAGCGATTTGAATACAGTCAACACTTGATCATCTAATCAAAATTTTATATAAAACGACTAGCAGCTACGTTAAAAGGAGCACAATAAGTAGTTATGGCCTAAAACAAATACTAGTTGTTGTTTCATAAGGAAATACTATTTCTGCTGGCTATTGGGAGTTGTAATAAGACTAAGTAGAGTTTTGGTGAGTGGTATCACAATTGAAGGATTCACATCCATAACAAATAAGGATATAAATAGTAGAGAACCATCGTTGGGCATTCAATATTGAATCTAAGAAATTAATTAGCAGAGACTTTGTTAACAGATCCTTAGAGGTGCAGCTGGGAGATATCTCAGAACATTTAAACAAACTAAAGAAACAATTGCTTAAGATCTGCATTTGTGAAGGGATTTCCATTGGGAAACTGTAATTATTAAGATGACAATGAAGGTTAAGTTACCAAAGATTGAGATTTTGGAACAAAATTTGAGGAAGATATTGTTATCCCTATTTGGGAACATTACAGTATCTATTCCTCTAGCTCTCCGGTTCTTGTAGATACAGTAGCTTTCAGTTCTTCAACCTGTGTGTGAAGAATATCTATTCTCTTCTTCTCATAGTGATCAATTGCAATTGTTTCTGGGTCAATGACATCTTCCCCAATTGCTTGCGCTAGTACCTCCAGTTGATCAATTACCAGTTCATCTTCATCTATATCTGTATCAGGTACAAAATTGTACAAGATATTTCTTACACTAGAGAAAACCATATCCTGTTTTTTCTTAGTGAGCTCCTTTAGCTGCCTTGTTGACATTTTGCTTGTGTCAACAACTGTTTCACTAACTTTGCTTTTCCTTGATTCAGAATCTGTTGCAAATGTTAGCTTTCTCTTTAATGAAGATGTACTTGGAACATCTATTGATTCCTTTTGCCTTGTTCCTGTTCCAGTTCTTCCTCTACGAGATTCTCTTGTTCTTCTGTAATAGGCAATTCCTGTTGTTAAGGTATTTGTTGCTGTTGTGTCTCCTTTGGACGTACCTCTTGTTCTGGATGGACTTGCTCTTCCGGAGGTTGTTCTGTTTGTTGCTCTTTAGCAACCTATTGATCGTTGCAAACAACTTCTACTTTATCTGTTCCTTTCTTTGTAGTCATCTTAGCTGATGACTCTCCCCGTTCTTGTTCTTCTGGTTGAGCTTGTTCTCCCGGACTAACTTGTTCATTGGCTGTGAACTATTCAGGTGTAACTTCCTTCTCACCGGTTGTTGCTTGTCCACATGTGGATGCTTGTTCACCAATTGTGAACTGTGTCAGTGGTACCAACTCTTTTTCAGGTTCATCTTGTGAGATGTCCAGTGGACCTGTAGACTTAACAATGTTGAAGTCATATTTTTGCCAAAAATCTAAAGAATCTTCATACACATGTTTTTCTTGTCCATTAATGATCTTGGAAACCCTATTCTTCGTGTCCAAATTGAGTGACACTGCTTCCATCAGAATTTTTATTGTCTCATCACTGAGACCTGGTCTTGTGTCAAAGTTTTCCTTATCATCTTATTGTTTTGGGATAGACTGGTTCTCCATTTCGCCATTAGCCTTTGATTCAATTGTGGCGAAAAGTGAGGCCTATAGTCCCTAGGACTTCTATTGAAATCTAAAAAGGTTTCTAACAAAGAAGTCTCAATTTTCTCCTTATCCTCTTCTACCAAAACACTGAACCATTTTGCAGCATTTGACACTTCACCGAAATCCATGATTTCATCAACTATATTATCTACATTTAAAGTTTGAGCTTTACCTTTAACTGGGGAAGCAAGTAGGGTTGGTGGAGTTAGATCACCACCAGTGTCAATTACTAGTGTTTCTGTGGTCTTTTGACATTCTGCTTCTCCTTGATGCTGTGGCTTCAGAACATTTGTCCATGTAGCAACCCCTTCATTGTGAACTTTATCCACTTGACCAATCAGAACCTGACCAGTTCTCTTTCTTATATTGAAACTCTTTTTGTACAGGTCAGCTTGATTGGTTACCTCTTCCAGGCTAAGATGATTTTTTACTTCGAGCAGAGCCCTTATCCTTAGCTCTCTTTCCTTTTCTAGAGGAAGATTTCCATCTTCCTTCAATTATTCCTACAAGATCTTTAGGAATTGCATGATGAAGTACAACAGGTGTTAGGTTAAACTTGTGAAGAAAGAAAACTACATCTTCTTCCAGCTGTCTCTTATCTTCCCCATCACCAAGCTCATATCTTCTTGTGACTCCACCCAATCCACCTGTTTCCTTTATTCCTTCAACCATTTCAGTGATGGTTGGTTTCCTTCCTCTCAGTGCATCCTCTTTTACCGGTTTCCCAGTCTTTCTCCTTCTGTGAAGAGTAGTTGTTTCTTTAGTTTCTGTTTCCTCCATTTCCTCACCTTGTGCACTGGATGCTTGTTGAGTCCTCTTTCTTTGAACCTTGGGTTCTTCAGCCACTGGACTCCTCTTCCTAGGTGTAGGAGTTCTCTTCACATAAACATTCTTAGGTTCCTTAGCCGATGCCTTTTTCTTCAAATTTGATTGAATCTCTTCATAGGTGCCAAACCGATATGCTGAGAGATCTAAGTTGCTTTCTTGAAGTGCATTAGCATATGCCTTTGCAATCTTAGAGGTAACCTCATAACCGAGCTCCAGTGCATACTCGGATCTTGGCTGCACAGCTTGGATAATACAATGATCAGTGCTCACTAGAAAACACAACTCTTCCTTGTATTCTTCAACAATGGTAGAGGGAATTCTTTCCCTGTTGTGCATTCTTAGTTGAAAGGCTTCAAAATAATATGTCATTACCTTATTAAACCGGTTCCCCAAGTTATTTGCTAACTCATCTATTTGAACCATCACCAGTTTATCTTCTTGCCATGTTACCTTGCCTATGTCCAGAAAGAAGTTTTGGTAATAAAAGAACAAACATACCAGCAATGTCCCATACTTTAGAAACTTCTTCTTGACCAAGTCGAGCTTCTTTAGGTTTTCGAAAATTTGGCTCCTTAGCATAGCGCATATGTTGTATTGCGCATTGTCGTGCATAATCTTGTGCGCCGCGTGTATCGCTCCTCCTGATATGCTATTTAGGTTACTTGGCTATATACTTTATAGCCAATAACCGCCGAGGCAAACCGAACGCCATCGTCTTCAATATCATTCACAGTCATCATCCGACTGTCATTCCTTGACTTTGTCAACATGTGACTTCTGTATTAACTATTGTCCTTAGGGTTAGAGCTTCCCCTACGACATTATAACTAGTCACCCTGCGTATGTCTTCTTTCGTGATTGGTGTGACCGCGCCTTTCGCAAGCCGCATCCCTGGGTCGTGAACCCTACTCAGAACTAGTCTAAACCATTTTGGTCGAAACACGGTTGGATATTTTACTCCATTGTTCAAACCTGATTATTCAAGCTTCGCATATTTTGATTGAAGCTTCTCGTCTTCACAAAGTGAGAGGTATTCACTCTGTATGAAAGTTTCACCTAGTTCCTCCTGTTTGCTGTGAATAAAAGCCATTACATCCTCAGTCAGCAATACTCTGTCAGGCACAGACGATAGAACTCCCGCCATATCATTCTCTCAGTTCTGAACTGCCATGATGTCGTAAACTGGTCTATCTAGTTGATTTGCACTAATTAGGCGCACCACAGAAGATGAAGATGCCATAATACTAGACCGGTATTAGCAAAAAGTTCTTGATAAGATTCACGAAATTCGCTAAGTAAAGAACCTAAATCACAACAAGAAAAGATTACTCGAGCTTATGAAATCAATAATCACAAATCCCAATGTAAAGTAAAATGAGTAATCGGCTTTCCCTTTTATAGACTTAGGTCGCAATAGTAATTAGCAAACGGTAACATTTGTTAATGGTTACTGTATTAATTACCCTTACCTAACCTTTCTTTTGACAACTGGTCCGTAGACTCGTTACCTGTTCACATATCCTCAGTTGCAATATCCATCTTGCTACGACAACAACACTTACCTGTCTGGTTCACATGTTAGACCGGTGACTCCTTCCCTGTTCCACTACATGATTGAGTGAGATCACAACTCACCAGTTCCTCCAAGAACAGTAGCCTTGCTACCTGTTCCTCTTAAGGCCTTAGGCTTAATTTGCTGAAGAGATATCACCATCAGTAGATGATGATCTTACCTCAGATTTCTCCTCAGCGAAACTCTTTGTCCCCTTTATTGGCCAAGTCTTCTTTACATCCCTATTGGTCTCTTTACTCACATTATCCTTCTAGTTGGGGGACAGTTCTTCTTGACAGGTTTGGCCGGTCCTTTGCCTTTGTTCATCGGCCGGTTCTTGCATTCCTTGGCCAGATGTCCAATCTTGTTACAGTTGTAACAGACCATTCCGGTTCCTCTCAATGGATTGACCCTTCTTTCCTTGTCCATGGGTGAGTGACAATCAGAGTTCCTATGAGAGAAGACACTTTTGAATTATAAAAGCAATGCTTTGTGAAAGGAAAATCATCCATTGTTGAATTATGAATTGATTGAAGTTTGTGAGAGAGACTACCCAGCTAGGGTTTTGAGGACTGATTCCTCTTTTGGCAATTTGAGCCATTACAGATTGATGCTGAATTTTGCAGCTGTATTTGAGATCATAATCCAGTGCTGAGGTATACTGAAATTCTGAGAAGTGTTTATCTACAGACAGATGATTGCATTCCAAGGGTTTTATTTATTTTATTTTTCATGCTGAGGTGAAGAATTCGATTTGAAAGGTTGATGTAATTTCATGCTGCGATTTATTGGGAAAGCTGAATACTGAATTTAATAGGCTGCGTGTCAAATTGAGGAAAGGCAGGGTGTTACACGGCATTGGTAATTCATCTACATGCTGTGTCAACCAACAAGATAAGTGCGTGGGGTTTTAGGAAGATGAAACGCTTCATCTGCAGCTCTCACGTTTTCCTTTGAGTGCCGTTTTTACACAGCAAAGGGCCTGCGTTTAGTCTTTCAGGCTACCACGTGACTCCTTAAGGTGGCAGCTATCTTAGTCTTGGTGCTGCGTCAGGCTTTGTTGGAGACTATAACAATTTGCAAGTAAACAATAAATTGCCAGGTGCCATTTATTTTCATGTTAATTAATTCTGAAATTTATACAAATTGCAGCCAGTGTAATAAATGTGTAAACTGAATGTGTAATAGAATTTATGTAGAGTTTCATATTGCTCTAGTTTAATATCTGAATTGGAGGAAGTTATTTTAAAATTGCAAATTAAAGTAAGTTTGAGCAAGTGTTTGCAAATATTTTAAATTCAAATTAAGTGGATTCAGAAGAACCATCCAAGGTTCTTTACATTTAAGCAATATGAGATGAAAGACAAGACGACTTAAAGTCATTTTCACTTTATAATATAACTTAATGTTATAAAGTGACTTTATAACATTTAAGTGTCTAACTTTAGGAAGCTCTAAAATCATTAATATTTCACTAATTAAAGCCAAATAAAATGTTGTGACTAGCTGGCATCCTCAAGAATAAATCCATTAGCCTATCTGGATGGAAAAATAGGCTAACCAAGCACCAAAATGGTCTAACAAGGAAAATGGGACATTACAATCCTCCCTTCTTGGGATTGCTTTCCCTCAAGCAATCTCAACGTGGGGTGATGCAAAATAGACTCACCTTCCCATGTAGCATCCTCAACCGGTAAGTCCTTCCAGCGAATCAAATATTCCTTTATCGTTCTATTCCTCAGCTGCCTTTCCCTGGTCTCTATCACCCCTAAAGGAACAAGCACCAATTTACCTTCCTCATCCAAAGGAGGCAATCCCATTAAATGCACTACCTGCTGCCCAATAGCCTTTTTAAGGCATGATATATGGAAGACATTATGAATCCGGTTGTTAGAAGGAAACTCTAACTCATATGCTACCTCACCAATCCTTCTAGCTATATGGTAAGGGCCATAAAACTTGGGCTTAAGCTTTTCTGAATCACTCTTCTTGAGCGAACTCTACGTGTAAGGTTAGAGATGAAGAAATACCATGTCTCCAATCTCAAAAGTCCTCTCTGTCCTACAATGATCAACATACATCTTCTGCTGATTCTGTGCCCACTAAATGTTATCCCTGAGAGCTCTAAGGATGTCTTGGTGATCTTGTAGCCAATCTTTAGCTTGGGGAACCTTGCTGTCCTGAAAAGCCAAATCAATAAAGGATAGGGGCTCGCTGCCATAGAGAGCTCGAAAGGGTGATATGCCAATAGTCATATGGTGTGTAGAATTGTAGAAATATTCCCCCAAGTATAACCACTTAACCCAAGCTCTCTTTTGCCCTGCCACATAATTGCGAAGGTACCCTTCCACCCATTTGTTAACAATTTTTGTTTGACCATCCGTTTGTGGGTGGTAGCTAGTGCTGGGAGTCAACTTTGTTCTTGCCAAAAGATGCTGAGGAATTTGTTGTCCCTGTCATTGACTATGGTCTTGGGTAGACCATGTAATCTTAAGATTTCCCTGAAAAATAATTCAGCCACCTGTGAGGTTGAGCAATCCGCTGCAATAGCATAGAAGTGAGCAAGTTTAGTCAATCTGTCAACAACCACAAATATGTTATCCTTGCCCTGGACCTAAGGCAAGCTTGTGATGAAATCCATAGAAATACTTTCCCCTTTCCGTTCAGGAATGGGTAGGGTCTGCAATAGTGCAGCAGGATACTCATGTCCCGACTTGTTCTGTTGGCAAGTCACACACTCCCTAACATGCTTAACGACATCATCCTTGAGGCCCTTCCATGAGAACCTTTCCCTAATCCACCTATAGGTTTTAAAATAACTTGGATGTCCTGCTAAAGGTGTATCATGAACAACATTCATAATTTTAGCCTTAAGCTTGGATTCTGGCACAAGGTAAATCCGGTCCTTATAGTAAATCACATCATTAATCACCTTATACTTGTCATCCTGAATCTGACCATCCATGATCTCACAGGCTAGATTGTTTTTAGAATACTCTACTAATAACTGAGACTTCCAATCCGTTGAAATCTCAGATATGGCGCAACAAGAAGTTGGTGGTGGCCTCCTTGAAAGGGCATCCACCACAATATTATTCTTTCCTTTCACATACTCAATGTCAAATTCGTATGCCTGAATTTTGTTGATCCACTTTTGTTGCCTTTCATTCAATTCTTTCTCTTCCAGGAAGTAATGCAAATTGTTATGATCTTTTTTAGCCACAAACCTGCCACCCACGAAATACTGCCTGAACTTTGCCAATGCGTGCATAATGGCAAGCATCTCCTTATCATAGGTAGAGTACAATCTCTCGTTCCCCTTAAGCTTCCTGCTCTCATAGGCAATAGGATTCCTAGCCTGCATAAGAACAACACCAATCCCTTCACAAGAAGCATCACACTCTAAAACAAAGGGTTGTGAGAAATCTGGGAGTGCCAACACCGGACAAGTACTAATGACTGTCTTAAGTTTGTCAAACACCACCTCTGATTCATATGTCCATTTGAAAGCCCCCTTCTGAGTAAGATCAGTGAGTGGAGTTGCAAGCTGAGAGAACCCCTTTACGAATCTCTTATAGTAAGAACATAAACCAAGGAAGCCTCTCAAATAAGATACGTTTCGCGGTGGCGGCCAATCTAAAATTGCTTGAATCTTTTCTTGGTGCACCTTAACTCCACCAACACCTATCACATTCCCCAAGTAAAGAATCTCAGTCAAGCCAAACTCACATTTGGATTCTTTCGCAAATAGAGACTGCTCCTCCATAATGCTTAGAACCTCATCCAAATGATGTAAGTGTTCCTCCCATGTCCTGCTGAATATCAAAATATCATCGAAGAACACTAAAACAAACTTCCGCAACTCCCTTTTAAAAATATTATTCATGTACGACTGAAAAGTATCTGGTGCATTGGTGAGACCAAATGGCATCACCAAAAACTTGTAGTGTTCGTAGTGGCATCTGAAAGTTGTCTTATGCACATCCTCCTCACAAACACGTATTTGATGGTATCCTGATCGAAGATCTATTTTTGAAAAATAAACTGCCCCATGCAACTCATCAAGTAACTCATCTATGCGGGGTATAGGATACCTATTCTTAATGGTCCTCTTATTTAGCACATGGTAATCAATACACATCCGTAGAGTACCATCCTTCTTGTTCACCAAAACTACTAAAGAAGTAAACGAGTTGGAATTGGGCTTGATGTGCCCCATATCAAGAAGTTCCTTGATTGTCTTCTCTATTTCTTCCTTATAGTGTCCGGGGTGACGATAAGGAGTAGTTATCACGGGCTTGGCGCCCTCTTCCAACTCAATGGTGTGCTCAAAACCTCTATCTGGAGGTATACCTGGAGGGATGTCCTCAAAAACTTGTTTGTGCTTATCAAGCACATTCTGGATATCAGTGTGAACTTGCTGCCCTAAATCTGGTGTGGGTTTAGAGGATATGAAACACTGGGCTGCCCACTCCATATCTCTATGCCTCATGATGGTCTCCATCCTGTGAGCCGAAACTAACCGGGACCCGCCATCTGGCATGGCCTTAAGTACAATCTGTGGATCACCCTGCATAAATTCCAACTATTTCAACTTATGATCAATAGTGTATCTTTCTAGGGTCTGTAACCACTGCATACCCAAAATGGCATCAAGACTATCCAAATCAATGACGTAAAAATTAGCCTCTAGAAGATAATCCCAAAGTGAATCGCAAGTCCGGAGATCTTCCCTGTACAGCTCAACAAATCTCCTCCGGCCACCTTAACCTCAAATTTGAGAATGTTATCTACCTGTAATCCCCTCCTAGAAACCATACCTGTGCTGATAAAGTTATGAGTAGCATCTGTATCTAGAAGGCAAATGATTTTCTGTCCTCTAACCACTCCCTTTAGACGGAATGGGTGACATGTGGGGATATTTGAAAGAGATGCTAAAGTAATAGGGGATTGCTCATGGGGGGCTTCCCTCTTCTTTTCTTCTGCTGATCGCTCTTCCTGAGCCTCGTCATCGCTGCCCTCATGTTGTTCACATTCACCATCAGAAGCCAACTCAATGTAATGTACTTGCCTTTTCCAAGGCACCTGTGGTCTAGAGTCCAAGGCTCTCTACATGTGAAGCATAATTTCCTCCTTCTCAGTTCATTTCTTGTCTCGAGATCCAATCTAGGGGGCATACTCTTATTCTGATTTTTGTTCTTTTGAAATGAAGAGGATCCCTTAAATGTTTTCTTAGGCAGATGCAATATAGAAGAAGGTGAATCCAAGTCATGTGCTAATTTAATAGCGTCATCCAAGGTGTTCGGCTTGAGGACTCTAACCAAATCTCTGAATCTATCTTGTAGGCCTTCAATAAACAACATCACTTTCCTCTGCTCAAACATATCAGGAACCATGATGGAAATCCCTTGAAACTCATCAATATAGTGGTCCAAAGACCCACACTATCTCAGCTGGGCTAACTCCCTGTAATAAACCTTTATGTCTTTCCTATCAAAACAGGTAATCAATTTCATGCTGAAGGTCTCATAAGAAGTAATCAGCCCATGATCATGGGTGACAAGACCATGATGCCACCAGTCATATTTTGCTCCCTCTAAATGCATGGTGGAAAATCTAATAGCCTCTGTTTCTGACATCGGTTTGAGGTTCAAGAAGGTGTCTAGCTTGTGAATCCAAGCTCTCACGGATGACTTATCGCTGCCATCAAACGTAGGAAGAGTTAATTTGTTCATTGCATGTTTTAAATCCCTGTTCCGACCCCTGGGTCTCCTATCTTGCTGAGCCTTGCCAAATTCTCTCTTCTAAGCCATATACTGGACAAAACTTAAATCAGCTTTGACATTATCCAGTAGCATATCCCACTCATCATGCATGGTCATCACATTCTCTGGAATTATGGCTGTTGTCTCAGGCAGTGCTATCTCTTCCTCTGCATTATTCTTTGCAAAGATAGGCATAAGGGGCCTATCTGAGGTACAAGTGGGGGCTCTAGCTGCCCTAGGTGATCCTTCTACACTGACTCTACCATTGTGAAGGCATTGGGGTCTCTTAGGTGCTACTGCCAACTGCTGAATAACCTTTGTAAGCTATTGTAATACATCGGCAATATGATCCTATCCGTTGCGTATGGACCTCAATGTTTCCCTGGCCTCTCTATCTGTATCCTTAGCCATATCTGTACCCCAAGTACCCTGTTCAAATACAATCTCCTCGTCTGCTTCGGTATGACTATCCTCTATATCAACCTGTACTGAATATCCTGGTTGTTCCTGTTCAACTCTATTATGTTTAAAGTTGTAAGATTTGCGCCTGCTATGCATGCCTACTCAACATTGTCACTCTTGTACCAACCTGTTATAATCTGAAAATCGAGCCCACTAGGATGGCAGGATCAAACGCTCTGATACCACTGGAGGATCCCCCCTGCTTTCTGCACTATTTTTTATAGTTTGTGGTTTGAGATTTTGTCAAACACTTGGCATGTATTCTTTGTAGAACTGATCTTTGAGTTTTCCTTGTTTCAGAGGCTTTAGATTGCGCAATGTTTGCGTGAAAAACGAGTTCAAATACACAGACTAATGGATGACAATAATAAAGATAACAAATACAAGCTTATTTCAAATCTGATTCAAACTGGAAACAGAAATATCTCTTCAAATTTCAGTCCTAATACAATCTGGAAATATCAAGTTTCCTCTATAATGGTGTGTCCAACACATGCACAAGTTTACATACCAGAAGGAGACTCCAAATGAAGGGTTACGACTAGCGATGCTCAGCCCAGCTGGTAACAATGCTGAAGTTAATGTTTGAAACTTCTTATGTAGGTCTGATATTTTCTACTCTCTTGGCTGAAGATTATAACAGCGTAAAATAGTCCCAAATTCCTCCAAAGATATGTGTCCAAACCTAGGAACAGGGCGCTGAAACTTAGATGCAAAAAGGGGTCAATGAAATACCAAGAAGATCAAAACCTTGTAAACAACAAACTGATGTGTTACTGCAGCAACACTGTTCACGTCACTGTTCATGCACTGTTCATGACCACTGTAGCAGCAACACTATTCACGTCTATTGTAGCTATGACATTGTAGCGACACTATTTACGACACTGTAGCAACACTATTCACAGCACTATTCATATCACCTTCAATCTGATTTATTTCTTCTTATTTGTACCATAACTTTCTCCATTAAATCCATATGTGAACTCTGTATGAATCCACCAATATCTGTGTTACCCAAATTTTCCTATGCATACAAATTTGGCTAAAATCTATCCCCAGGCCTCTGTTTTTACCCTGCCAAGCATCCCTGAAAATTCCATGGCTTTAGGTCTTGTCTCTTGGCCTCTGCAATTTTCTAAGTCCCTTGGTTTGCAGTCCAAAAAAAACTCATAAAAGTAGCCGTTGGTGTTCAAAACCCTGCAAACCCTAGCCTTCATTTTATTTGGTCGTTACTTTTTCGGCCACTTAGCCACTCAAAATGCATGTGCTTTATTAAAGGTGACCACTTCATGTGTTAGCCACTAGGTTGTCGAGCGGGTCCCTTTTTTAATACTTCCTGCAAAGCCTAAGTTTCCCAGCAAATCTTTCTAAAGTGCCTTCCCCTTAACTTGTGGCTGTCGCATGATCTCATGACTCTGGGTTGTCAGACTTTCTGATATGCGATCATGCGATAGGGTGACACCTGTCAGCAGGCCCAGCTTTTAAATCCAAGGCGGTGTTTTACTTCCTGATTAAGAAGGATAATCTGTTTAATCGGTCGGTTGTCGCATGTTCGCAAGGCTTAATCTTGTGCCTTGCGATCATGCGACGACCGTTGATCTTCCTCCCAACTCATCCCTTCCTAACGGTGGGTCCATTGTCATTTTTGCCGAGGTATTCACTTTTCATTGGTTGCGAGTTCGTGATGTGGAAGCCTGTCAGAGCGGGGCCCGGTGATCTGTCGTTCCTTAAGATCTTATGGTGGTCGCATGTTCGCATGGAATCTTCCGATTCCATGCGATCATGCGACAGGATGACTTTGTAGTGTGTAATGACCCTTGCTATAAAGGCCACTAAAAACCACTAATACTGAACTGAGAAAATTCGTCAAACAGTTGACATGCACTGAATTGTTTGTTTGCAATAATGTGTTTCAAGGTTGTAATTGTTTTGAGCATCAAGTACAATTGAGATAACAATACCAATATTGAAATGAACATTAACAGCACTAATAATAACATTCAGAGATTCCAATCACTTGGCACCTTACAATGACTATATCAACAAAGAGAAACTCTGCTATTAATGCAATGATCAATTTTCCCAAGACTGATTACTATGACTGAATTCTGAGAGTATAATGGGCTGTGACAACTATGTCAAATTCAGATTTCAACAATGAACTATGGTAATGACCAAACCATAGAATGCACTTCACTAAATCAATCCAATTACAATGAGAAATAACAGTGACTGTTCAAAGGAATTTTGGACTGCTATATAGTGACTGTACTTATGCAGATTTTTACCATTTTGGTACCCAAAACATCAATATCAAACAATGTATAAAAACCTGGAAATGCTGCACCAAATGTTGATCAAATCGATGATGAAGTATGCTGATGTAGACACCTCCAATTGCACCCGAACTGGTCCCAATTTACAGCTGATTGTAGATGGCTGCAATTCTGTTTTTTTTGCTTTGCTTTTTCGGGTCTGCTTTTTTCGGACTGCTTTTTCGGATTTGCTTTTTCGGACTGCTTTTTCGGATCTGCTTTTTCGGATCCGCTTTTTCGTTTTGCTTTTTCGGATTGTTTTTTCGGACTTGCTTTTTCTTCCTCTTACAACCAAAACTCAAACCCTCAGGTAAATCTGAGGATTCCAAATAAGCTCAACATGAAATGGCTGAATACCACTTCCAACGTGCAACCCTTCAGAAGATATCTCACTTCCTCAGTTATGCAAATCAAGGGAGTTTTCGTTCCCAAAGATCTAATGAAAATTTGTAGACCAAATGACTACAAATTGCTCCAATATGGAAAAGTAGAAGAATCCTCAAATCAGCTTGTCCAAATGAATGCCCAAACCCCCTATTTATTCACTTTTTGAGAAGTTACTAAGAACTTCTAGAAGCATCCATTATAAAATCCCATTATAATGCACTTTTATAATAATATAACTTTATAAAATAAAAAGTGCAACTCAACTTAAAATTATAACATGTGGGGCCCGCATAACTCATAATAATAAAAATAAGCTCTAAATCACTTCTCCAAGAGCAAATACGACCACTGATCTACAAAATGACTCTCTCCACATCGCCACCAGTCTACGAGAGCCTGTGATAGACTGATTCGGCACGCTAAACGATGTCAGCCAGAATGGGGACATGACAGTCTGCCCTTCCTGAAATTGCTTGTCCCCAAGCAATGATTGAGCAATAAACCAATCAATCCACCAGGATCCCAAATGTAGTCATGAACTGTACTGCTGTCAACCAACGCAAGCTCCTGCAATATTCTCTGCAATATAACCAAGAGGAATCCATGGATGAATCGTGAACCACTGCTCAACTGAACTCCAACTCCATGACTGCCACAGTCAGGAACCCACGAGACACCAATTCTGAAAATATCAGAACCCAAGTAAAAACAACTCAAACTGCCAACACAGTAAATACCATCAACGCATCCCACTGGCCTACGCAGAGTGCACAATCCAACTCTGCAACAGTGGTGAACACTCCCGAATGAAACTGCACCAAGTATGGAAAATCCACACATTGTACAACTCCTGCAGTCAACACAACTCTGCAGATCACCGGCCACTGTCCCATAACTATAACTCCCATGCACCGCTGATGGCGAATAGTCATCACTTGATAGATAGCAAGAACTAGAACCCAAACCAAATCTGACGGCCATCAACTCCTCAATGCAAGGATCAAATGCAAACTGATGAACATACCCTGCAGTATAATGCTGATAAAAAGAACCACCCTCGATCAACAGCTCACCATGCACAGGTGATACAACCCACTGCGACTGATCACCAGCTAAGTCAAGAGTTGTCATAGCCAAAGGAGTAGAATCAGTAACAACCACTGAAGCAACACTCCCAAACTCCTGCTCAAAGTCATGTACTCTCAAGCTATCGACCGCATATCCTATCGCCATGTTATGCCCATCACAACTCTCATCTCGTGGCGTCAAACCATCCCATAACTGATGACAAATACTAGAGCCCAAAGTACATCTCCGTATCATCATCTCATCAACATATGGATCAAAAGTAAACTGATGAGCATACCTCACAGTGTAAGGCCGATAGAATGTGTCAATCTCAGTCAGTGGCTCAGACTGCAATACAGATGAAACTAACTGCAACTGATCACTAACCAAGCCCGAACCAACTACTACCTCCGAAGACACCTCCAAAGGAGTAGTATCACAAACAGGAACCAGGCCAACTGCTGGCTCACCAACATCAAACATGATCCCTGGTACAACATCACTAGTCTCCGTGCCATCAGTAGTAGAGACCACCACCAAGTTAAACATACCACAATGCTCAGCGCCCAACTCCACTGAACCTGACTGTAGTGGAAAAGAACTCGATGTGCCAATGCTAGTATCGAGGACAGATATATCCTCATCTCCACTGCCTCTATCAATCTCAACCATGGACATCCTCGAATCACCAGACACCACAACCCGTGACTGTACAGAATTTGGTAAAGACTGTAGTTGCTCTAACTCCATGGTCACCTCAGCCAAATGAAACTGTGACTCCTCGAAAGCCAACTGTGTACTCTCAAGAATCTCAGAAGTCACCTCGAGCTGCTGAGTAAGCTCACTCACCTCATCTTCCTTGACTAGTAATGCATCATATGCTGTACTGCCCCACTCCATAAGATAATCTCTATCAGCTACCAACTGCATATAATTCTGTCTCAAAATCCGGATAGCCTCCCATAAAGAGTGGATCTCTGTCAAGGAAAGATAACTGCCTCCCTGCTTGTCACTAGTAGGAGAACCCCATCCGTAAACTGCTAACAACTGACGAGCAGCATCGAAATGCTGGCAAGCAATAGCAATGTCTCGCTCACTAACTCTCAGCTGACTAGACACATGATGGTGCTGGCTAGACTGTCTCCTACAATCTTCCTCTGCCACACTATCCAAAGGAGTATCCTCAAAGTCACTAATCTCTGGAGTAATACCATCCATACTCTGCAAGTCAACTCCAAAGCTCACATCATCATATGGAGTATCAAAAACTGTAACATCACTGTCCAACTCCGCTGTAACAAATGAATCTGCCGAGGAAGCTAAATCCTCAAAACTGTCCGCAGTAGACTCCTGGATGTCATCAAGGCCAGTGCGATCCTGGGACTCATCTGTAATCACTAACACCTCAGATGTGCCTAAATTATCACAAACCCACTGCACCCTGAGTGGTCGACTGGAAATGTACACTACTCCTAACATCGGTGTATAAAGACTAATACCAACATCTGACAAGCTGCTGGTATGAATGAGAACAACACCGTGTAATCTGCTAATCAAATCCATGATAGCACTCAAACAATCACTGCTACCAATAGATGATAAAGATCTCCACTCAACAGAATCCCAAACGCCAATGTAACAATCCTGAGTCCTCATCCGTAAACTGGAACCGACTGACACCTCAAGCAAAATCCGTACCTGAGTAGCTTGCTCAATCCCAATATCAGCTGATCCCACATCCATGTCTGCCATAATTGACACTATCCCTGAATCCTAGATGCAAAGTGAACTCTCACAACTATCATCAACCACATGTGATCCGCATGTCGCAGAAAGCTGAGTATCAGGTGTGTAGGATGGAGCTGAACTCAACTCCACGCCATACCCATCCACATGTCTCTCTGAGTCCTGTAATGCCAATGGAGTACTCAACAAAGAGGCTCGAGTGTCCTCGAACTCTCGAGAAAGCCGGCCAACTTCCTCCTCCTTCCTCCTCAAGGCATCTAAATGATCTCTGGCAAGGCTAAGAAGATGGTCATGATCTGAAAGAAGATGTAAATAACTCATCTTCATCGCTCCCATTCCTTCCCTGATCGCCTGTAAGTCAACACAAGAAGACTCTGCTTGAACTCCCTTATGTCTGTCCTGTAACTGAATCATCCGGATGTGATCCTCTATCATCTCCCGCATCTTGTCATGATGAGATAATGAAGTCACAATCCCATCCTCGCTTACCCTAAGCTGACTGCACAAAACATGTGAAGTACTATGTGCCTCAATCTCGTGTGATGTAGCATCTAACTGTGCCTGATACTCTCTATCAGCAAAGTCCTGAATACTCAATGTCTGCTCATCGCTGATAGGTATCTCATCATCATGCACAACAACCTCCTCACAATCATCATCTGAATCCACTGTGCTGTAGTTACTATTTTGAGCACTTGTGACATCATCAAGACCAACTGTACCACAATCACTGTCAGTGTCACTCATGCCATCCGGTGTGCCTGTGATATCACCTTCTAATGCAACTGGCTCAACCTGTACAACATTTGTAACCACTTCTACCTGTGAAGATGATGCAAATAAATCATTACGTGAAGATGTGCTAACATCTCCCAATACCGGATCAGCATGTCTGTCAAACTCATCATACAAGTTTCTGCCTGTCATAGGGGAGGTACTTCGATCCTTAAGCCTATTAATCAGGCTCTTCAACCACGTACATGCCATAGGTGACACATTCCTCTCTTTTGTCCAAACATGCCATAAATCTTCTGCCAAAAGTTTAGAAATTTCATCCTTCTCCTCAAACAAGATTGTGAACATGATGGAGTGCATTGATGCTAATACATCGCTGGAATGAAACTCATCCAAAATATTCCAAAATGTGTTAAACATTCTACGAATGTCATCAATACAACCTATTGACAACATAATGTTTTCAAACCTACACCATGCAAATACTTCAAGTAATCTTGCCCTCTTTGTGAAATGAGGGTCCTTGATGTCATCCAACCTTTCGAAGCTTTTCACCATGGCATGAAGTACCTCTCTCATAATCTGATCATCATAAGAATTAAAGCCAGCTATTATCCTCATGATTTCACTAATGCAAGAGAGAGCTGCAAGTCTTACCACCTCATCATGATGTCTCAATAATCGGGGCTTCACCAAAGAACCAAATACTGGAGATAAAGTTGTTTGCATAGCATAGGAATCTGACTGATCAACCTTGCCTAAATAAGTTTCCAACTCCTCCAAAGTTCTTAGGAGGTCCTTTGTTCGCTGAAATGGATGATCTAGTTTCTTCAATGCAGTGTGCATTCTCTCTTTCAATTCCTTGTCTCCTGTTAAAGCCATGCTGACAGTTGAATTCAATCTAAACTAACCTAATCAGGTTGGCAGGAAACCGCTCTGATACCACTGTAATGACCCTTGCTATAAAGGCCACTAAAAACCACTAATACTGAACTGAGAAAATTCGTCAAACAGTTGACATGCATTGAATTGTTTGTTTGCAATAATGTGTTTCAAGGTTGTAATTGTTTTGAGCATCAAGTACAATTGAGATAACAAAACCAATATTGAAATGAACATTAACAGCACTAATAATAACATTCAGAGATTCCAATCACTTGGCACCTTACAATGACTATATCAACAAAGAGAAACTCTGCTATTAATGCAATGATCAATTTTCCCAAGACTGATTACTATGACTGAATTCTGAGAGTATAATGGGCTGTGACAACTATGTCAAATTCAGATTTCAACAATGAACTATGGTAATGACCAAACCATAGAATGCACTTCACTAAATCAATCCAATTACAATGAGAAATAACAGTGACTGTTCAAAGGAATTCTGGATTGCTATATAGTGACTGTACTTATGCAGATTTTTACCATTTTGGTACCCAAAACATCAATATCAAACAATGTATAAAAACCTGGAAATGCTGCACCAAATGTTGATCAAATCGATGATGAAGTATGCTGATGTAGACACCTCCAATTGCACCCGAACTGATCCCAATTTACAGCTGATTGTAGATGGCTGCAATTCTGTTTTTTTTGCTTTGCTTTTTCGGGTCTGCTTTTTTCGGACTGCTTTTTCGGATTTGCTTTTTCGGACTGCTTTTTCGGATCTGCTTTTTCGGACCCGCTTTTTTGTTTTGCTTTTTCGGATTGTTTTTTCGGACCTGCTTTTTCTTCCTCTTACAACCAAAACTCAAACCCTCAGGTAAATCTGAGGATTCCAAATAAGCTCAACATGAAATGGCTGAATACCACTTCCAACGTGCAACCCTTCAGAAGATATCTCACTTCCTCAGTTATGCAAATCCAAGGGAGTTTTCGTTCCCAAAGATCTAATGAAAATTTGTAGACCAAATGACTACAAATTGCTCCAATATGGAAAAGTAGAAGAATCTTCAAATCAGCTTGTCCAAATGAATGCCCAAACCCCCTATTTATTCACTTTTTGAGAAGTTACTAAGAACTTCTAGAAGCATCCATTATAATGCACTTTTATAATAATATAACTTTATAAAATAAAAAGTGCAACTCAACTTAAAATTATAACATGTGGGGCCCGCATAACTCATAATAATAAAAATAAGCTCTAAATCACTTCTCCAAGAGCAAATACGACCACTGATCTACAAAATGACTCTCTCCACATCGCCACCAGCCTACGAGAACCTGTGATAGACTGATCCGGCACGCTAAACGATGTCAGCCAGAATGGGGACATGACATAGTGGACTCAAGGTGCACGGTAGGCCCCAGTTGATCTAAGATCTACGGTGATCGTATGTTCGCATGGAATCTTCCGATCCCATACGATCATGCGATACCCGTTAGATCCATTTTATTGCTAAGTCTCCGGTGGTGGGTCCTTAGGTGGCGACGTGTTCATTTTTTAGTGGCTAGCCGAGTGATATCAGGGCTATTTGTGGGTCCGATGGTCAGTGGTTCTGTAGAAGCGCCAGTTGATCCAACATCAATGGTTGTGGCATGATCTCATGGGATCTTCCGATCCCATGCGATCATGCGACCACCGTCCGATGCAAGGTCCAGATTCTCTTGACTTCTGAGGTGTTGGTCGACTGTGACGTGCTCGTTTTCTATTGGCTCTTGACTGATGATGTGGCCTTTGACCTTTTCAAAAGGGATTGCAATATCTTTCGCGGGTTTCTTGCTGGTTTGTTCCTGTTGGTCGAATGCGAGGGCGCGAGTAGTTCAAATTTATGTTTTCAGAGGCGGTTGCAGTTGGAAGGGTGATGCAGAGATCTAGACAGCCGTTTCGGTGGATTTTCCTTTTGAAAGTACCAGATTTGATAGTTATGGCGACTTGAGTTGCAGGGAGGTAGTTGGATAAAGGTTTTTGTCTGCCGACAGTTTCAGTACGGGGATGGGCACTCAAACAAAATATCTGATTGGCCATGATGTTGCAGAGATACATTTATGATCAGACTTGACAAAATTAGGGTTGTGATTATTATATGGAAATTTATGTAACCCTAGTTAGGTTTTTACTCCTGCCTGCGTGCAGTTGAGTATGTATATAATGTTTTTTGGAGCTTTTGAAGCTCAGAGTTCACATTTTGTAAAGAAGAAGGTCTCTTTCTTAGAAGGCTATCTGTGGCATTTTTTTGCCCTCTGGTTTTCTACATTTTGTAATCTCCCATTGATGATTCAGATATTGTAGAGGTATTTTGTGACAATACTTCATGTCCCTATGCTTCCTTGCCTAAATTATCTCTTATTGAATCGAAGTATATGTATGTTTTGAGTGATATCTCAAGTTTCCTGATCCCTCTCTCTTTTTGCAATTATTGTGTGTTATTGTGGATGATTTGATGTGAATGCTTTTGTGGGTATACCTCAACCCCTTAACAATCTTGTCTCATTCCTATGCCGAGTTGCAGAGGTGAATGTTTGTCTGCAGGTTGTAGATTGTGTCTAAACTTTTAGGAATACTATTGTTTGTGAAAGCTCTTTCTCTTTCCCTGAATAGTCTCTTTTCTATTGCAGACCCTTCTATGAAATATTTATGCAGGCCTATTTAGTGAGTTGTGATCTCCTATATCTGAGTTGTTCATTATTTTCATCCTCTATACTGAGATTCAAACCCTTCATTTCGGTGTATCACCTAGTAGGTAGTTTGCTTTCAGTCATTTCCCTTTCAAGCATTCCTTCTATCCCTTTCCCTCAAAAGATTTACTTTCATGTCTAGAAGCAAATTAAGGTGATTATCCAAGAGGAACCAGCCTAGAACCTGGAGGTCTCATCTCAGTTAGGATAGGTCCCACAACCTGGAGATGATTCCCATGTTATACTAGGTTATCAAGACTACGAGAGCTTAAGACAAGGGTGCAAACTTAGTGTATAACAATCTGAAGGAATGGGTTTTTGTCCAAACCTTCTTGGTTCCAAGGGTTTCGATCCTTAGAACTTTTCAGTCATTGTATCCCAAGTTTCAACAACAAGAGAAATAGCTTCAATGAAATAATCTCATAACATAACCCAGGAAAGAGGTGACATACACATTTATAACTTTTTTCCCAGCTTGTGCACGCACTTTTAAGCAATGTGGGATGAAAGACAAGACGACTTAAAGTCACTTAAAGTCACTTTCACTTTATAATATAACTTAATGTTATAAAGTGACTTTATAGTTTAACTTTATAACATTTAAGTGTCTAACTTTAGGAAGCTCTAAAATCATTAATATATCCCCGACTAAAGCCAAATAAAATGTTGTGACTGGCTGGCATCCTCAAGAATAAATCCATTAGCCTATCCATATGGAAAAATAGGTTAACCAGGCACCAAAATGGTCTAACAAGGAAAAGGGGACGTTACAAAAAATATATTTACCTGCATGATCTTGGCACAAGGGGTCCAAAAACCCGCCTCATCAAAAATACAATTTGTCACATCCATCCCTGCAGTGCTCGTAGCATAGGATAAGGCAGTCCACTGCTCACTAACAAAAATGGGTCTCAAAGATGCCTTTGATTTCATCAAGGATTTTAGTGTGAGAAAATTTGAGGCAAATCTCGTGATACCAAGATGAGCCAACCTCTTTTGCCCCGTGTATTGCCTCATAATGCTAAAGACCAATGCATGATTGTAGATAAATTTGCAGATATTTTTGGCCCTTTCAACACACAATTTCACCCATTCAAGCTTACCAATATCCTCCAACATGAGGTCAAGGCAATGGGCCACTCATGGAGACCAAAATTTTTTCGGGTGCCTCTCCATCAAAACTTTACCTATGACAATTTTAAATTAATTAGAAATTTAGATGTGATTGTTAATACTTTACTGGTTATTGAGAGGGCGGGGTGGGGGGGGGGGGGGTGGGGTTAATTAGTAAAAACTAACCCTTAAGTAATTTAAAAATTGTAAACAAATTCTCGAATGTAAACAGTCATTCACAAGCATAAATAGAATCACACACGTCAAGACAAGTATTTATACGTGGAAACCCTCGGTTAGAAGAAAAAAACCACGGTGAGATAGAGCTCACAACTTCACTACAATAGAATGAAGGAGCCCTGTTAGGAGCTTACAAAAGCACGGATTACAGTGCTACCCGGTTAAGGGATTTTGCAAAAGATCTGTTAAGATTTAAGCTCTGTTAGGAGTTGCCTAGTTATAGGACTTTGAACATCAACAAAGATGTAACCTTGTAAGGGGATTTTACAAAGAACCAATTAGGTTCACCCTGATAGAGGGATTTCAATATGCTTTCACTTCTTATAAAAGCAATGATCTATATTGACACTGATTGTCTGATTAAATCATACTTGTTGATCTCATCTCTGGTTAGCCTGGCTGTTGATCTCTCTTTCTTTCTTCACCTCTGTGCCTGAAGCACTCCTCAGAAGATATCACTCCTCTACTCTTATGCAATCATCAATTATCAACAACAACCCACTTTGCGTCCTATGACCTGTATTTATATAATAGTACATCGTAAGGAAACCCTTAACTCATAGAACCGCTAGGCTGCAAACTCCGCACTAAATCATGCAATAGCTACGCGCTTTGATCTGGAGTTTACCTTACAGACATCCTTAGGAATAAAGCTAACTCTAGTTCAAAGCAGTGGATGTCCCGTACAATCCGGCTTTCAACTCAAACTGATCCACTAAATCCGGATCGGATCTATCTTGCAGTTAGATCGGTATATCCTTGTACCCGGTTTGTCCTTGTATGCTTCACAAGATCGGTACTGAGTACTTAGTTTGGTCTACCGGTGCATCTATTGAAATAGTCAACTGGTGCATACACTCTGTTGCTTGTCTATCGGTGTTTTGTAAGTGTTGTGAGCGACCGATGATCCCTTACCAGTGCATAGTGTTTGTGGATGTACACTAATGAAAATTTATTATTGCTAACAATCTTCCCCTTTGTCATTGGTGGCAAAACTATGCACAAACTTTTCACTACTTACAAATCACAGTGCCTTGTACCAATAGAACACTGCTTCCCTTGTTTCGAACTTCCCCTGACTAAATGCTCCGGGTGAAAGTTCTGCACTTATCTTGTCTGCTCATTCTTAATCCAGTTTGCTCATTCTTTGTGTATCTTCTTCCCCTTTTTGCCTCCATAGGACAAAGAGTAATGCATTTCTTCACAGTTGAAGCTTAGTGAAGATATCCTTATATGTTGTTCTGGCAGAGTGAAGGAATGGTGCCCACTGAACGGTTACATATTCTGTATTCTTTTGGGCTGCTGTTAGAGAAATAATGATATTCTCCATGTCTTCCACAATTTTGTAGGTTGGTTCATTAATTAGAGCTTCTGTAGAATTCGCTGTTAGATTCATGATGTCAAATGTTGGAGCTAAAAACATTTGAAATCCAATGATATCTTGGATCCGCTTATTTTTCTCTTCAGAAATTTTTCTCAGTGCAAGAGTTAAACTTGTCATCTCTCTGCTATAGAATGTTGCAGTTTTGTTCTTAATATCAAACTGAGAGGACAATGCTTTAATCTCTTCTGTTATCTTGGCAGACTTTTTTGATAGGTCTTGCAAAAATACTTCAAAGTTTGATGTTTGGCTCATCAAACGTCCTGCATCTTGGAGTTGTTGCTGTAGAATTCTCAGGTTGGTTGTCAAATGCACTTTGATATCTTCAACTTGTTTGTGGAGTGTCTCCACTCTTTTCTTCTCGTAGTGGTCGATCACCATTGTTTCCGGATCTGTGAGATCTTCACCGATTGCCTGTGCCAACACTTCTAGCTAATCGATGACCGGTTCATCGCTGTCTACATCAGTATCAGGAATGAAGTTGCACGGAATGTTCTTTACAGTGGTTAGGACCATGTCTTGTTTTCTTTTGGTCAGCTCTTTGAGCTGCCTAGTTGACATCTTGTTGATGTCTACCACTGTCTCGGTGATTTTACTTCTTTTTGCTTCCTTCTCCTCGGCAAATGACAACTTCCTTTTAGAAGAGGAGCTTGGAATGTCTTCTTGTTCTTGTTGTCTTTGCTCTTGCTCCGGTTTGAGTTGCTCGGTGTGGACTGGGATGTTTTCGTCTTGTCCCTTATTATTTTTTGTATCTTGATGAGCTCTGTTCTCCGGTTGAAGTTCTCCTTCTAGTAGAGTTTTTTCTGCAGGAGGTTTTTCCTTGGTCTGAGCTTCTTTCGGTTGCTTATTGACTTCAGCATCTTGTTCTTGTTCTCCCAGTGGGACTTCCTTTTGTTGTTGCTCCTTAGCTGTATGAAGTTCTCCCATGGGTATATCAATTTCTGCCTCTTGCTCAACATTTATTTGTACATTAGTTATGAACTCTTCTGTTTGGGCTTTTTCCTTTTCAGTAGAAGATGCTTCACCAGTTGTGGATTTGACCGGTGGTGCTTGTATTTGTGCAGTTTGATCCTGAGGACCTAGTTTATCCAAAGCACTGAAGTCATACTTAAGCCAGTAGTCTAGAGTCGCTTTGTAGACTTGATTCTTATATCCATTTAATATCTCTGTAACTCTGTCTAATGTCTTTAGGTTCATGTATGCTTCTTCTAATAGAAGCTTTATTCTCTCTTCACTGAATCCAGGTCTGACCTTAAGCAATGTTTCCCTTGTGATTCCGGTGTTTATGCCTAGACCGGTTCACCATTTTGATTGTAGCCTGTTATTTAGTTCTAGTGGGAACTTGGACCTGTAGTCCCTTGGAGTCCTATGATAGTACATGAAAGTCTCTACTATCCCTACAATTAGCTTTTGCTTGTCCTCTTCGTTTAGTACACTGTACCACTTTGCAACATTGTCCACTTCTCCAAAGTCCATTACCTCAGTAATTATATCATCAACATGCATAGGTTTAATGTTACCTTTGCTTGTAGAAATGAAAACTGTTGGGTTTGCTACCTGATCTTTGGTTAAGTCCACTAATACCGGTGCTTCTTCTCCAAGTATTCCTTTCCCTTTACCGGTGTCTGTTGCCGGTTTAGCTATTGTTCTTTGAGCTGCTTCTTGTTCTGCTTGCTGCTGGGTCTGAAGAAGTTTGGTCCATATTGCTACTTCTTCACTATGTACTTTCTCAACTTCTCCAATAAGCATGAGGCCTATCCTTCTTATAGTTGTGAAAGTTTTCTGATGAAGTTCAACTTGTTCTATGGCTTCTTCTAGAGTAAGGTGATTCTGGACATCTAGAAGAGCTTTTATCCTTAGCTCTTTTTCTCTAACTTTTGAGGCTTATCACAGGTCTTCAATATTTTATAGAAGCTGTTCAGGTAGAGTTGTGTGAAGTCCACCGGGATGAAGATTGAATTTATGAAGGTAGAACGCTATGACTTCTTCAATCTTTCCTTTGTCTTCATCATTGGCTAGTTCATATTTCCTTCTAACAAAACCTAAATTCCCAAATTCTTTCAGTCCTGCCACAATTTCGTCAATTGTGGGCTTGGCTTTTCTAGGTGGATCCTCCTTTGCTATTTTACCGGTTTTCTTCTTTCTAATCAGGGGAATTGTTTCCTCGGTCTTTGTCTCTTCTTCATCTGTCTCTTGGGTACTCTGTACTTGTTCAGCTTTCTTCCCTCTATCCTTGGGTTGCTCTGACGACTTCTTTTTAGATGTGGGGGTCCTTTTGTAGACAATCTTGATTGGTGCCTTTTTTGACAGATTCTGAAGAATCCAGTATACGTACCAAACCGATTGGCACCGAGATCCAAATTTGCATCATTTAAGGCATCGACATATGCCTTAGCAACTTTGGCAAAGATCTCGTAACCCAGCTCAGGAGCATAAACATCTCTCGGTTCCACTGCTTGAATGATGCAATTATTGGTGGTAACCAAGAAGCATACATCGTCCTTGTAGTGCTCAACTATAGTTGACAACACCCTTTCTCTTGCGTGCATTTTCAGTTGAAATTCTTCAAAGTGTTTAGTCATTGCACCTCTTAACTGGTCTCCCAGTTGATTGGCCATCTCTGTGATTTGATGCATAACCGGTCTATTAGTTTTCCATACAACTTCACCAAATCCCGGGAAAAAGTTATAGTAGAAATAGAGACATACCGGTAGGATCCCGTACTTCATTGACTTCTTCCTCATGACTTTTAAGGTTCTTCATATTTTCAAATATTTGGCTTTGGAGCATTGCACAGATGTCGTATTGGGCATTTTCGTGCATTATGCGGTGTGCAACATGAATTGCACCACTTGGTATGCTGTTGAAGTTGCTTGACTGATACACCTTGTATCCAAGAACAACAGACGCAAACCGAACTCCATCATCCTAAATGTCGTTTACAGTCATGACTCGACCATCAGGCTTGGACTTAGTCAATTTGTTGACGACGACATTGGTGATGGTCCTTAGGTTTAGAGCTTGCCCTCGATTGATGTATCCAGTCACTCTGTGCAAATCGCCTTTGGTGATAGGAACACATACACCTCTATTGAGCCAGAAACCTGGTTTGTGAAGTCGACTGAGAACAAGTTGGATCACATCTTCATGGAAGATGGACGGGTAGTATACTCCATTGATGAGTCCAGATGATGTCAGCTTGGCATACTTATCTGGGAGTTTCCCCTCTTCACATAGTGACACATATTCTCCTTGAATATACATTTCGCCCAATTCTTCCTATTTTGCGTGAATGAATGTTGTAACGTCTTTAGTTAGGAGGACTCCTTTTGGTACAGACGAGAGCGCCCTTGCCATGTTGTTTTCTCTATTCTGAATTGGCGCAATATCACAAGCAGGTCGTTCAATTTGATCTCCCTTGATCAGCTCTACGTTAGCGAATGATGAGGCCATTCTTGCTAGCCGGTAATTTGCAGAAAGTAGCTTGGATTGGTTTTGCAAATAGTAATTCTTAGTGATCAAAGCATGAGAATAATACTAAGCACAAGAATTCGTAAATCAAAAAGTAAGTAAAGTGAAGACTTGTGAGTAATTCTCCTTTTTTTTTATAGAGTTAGGTTATAACAGTAATTACCAAACGGTAACTATTTGTTAAACGGCTATAGTAATAAATGCTTTACCTAACTCTTCTTTCTGTTTACCCGACCGGTTGATTATATTTTGCCTTACCGATTTTCTCTTGTAGACTGAGTGAGTCCGACTCTCATCGGTCATACCGGGAATGGTAGAGGATCTACCGGTTCCCTCTAAGCCTTCACGACTCAGTTTGCTAATGAAATATCGCCATCAGCAGATGGTGATCTTTCCTCTGTCTTCTCTTCCGCGGAGCTCTTTGATTCTTTTACGAACCAAATCTGTTTAACTGTTTTCACAGTCTTCTCTCCCTTGTTGGACTTCTCTTCAGGTTTGACCAGTTCCTTTTCCTTACCGGATAACCGGTTCCTGCACTCTTTGGCTTTGTGTCCAACTTTGTTGCAGTGATAGCAAACTATCTTGGTTGTCTTCCCTTGGTTCATTCTTCTTGTGTTGGTTGGCTTGTCCCAAGAGTTCATACAGTTGACTGTACTCCGGTTCTTGTTTCTCTTGGTGAATACCGGCTTTTGGGATCTGAATGCCATTGTCTTGGATCTGCATTTTTTTGCCTTGTGTCCAAATTTGTTGCATGCATAGCAGTAGCCCTTGAAGCTTCCCTTGCTACTACTGGACACAGATATGGGACTGGACCAGCACTCACTGGTCATATGGCTATTTTTACAGCAGTTCTTGCAGTGACAGTTGTTGGTCCTTATCGGTGCACTTCTGTAGTTATTAGTTTTATGACCCGGTTTCCCACAATGCTTGCAAGATGCGTTAAACATATTCTTACCTTTTCGTGCTAGCATTTTATTCTTATCCTTTTTTATCGCTTTTACCTTGGAGGACTCACCATTCTCTTTGGTAACTCCACCGGTGAATCCAAGACCGGTTTGATCTTTATGCCTTATTTGAGCTTTAAGTTGCTCATCAAGCTTGGTCGAACTTTCATTGTATTTTCTCAGAATTTCATTTGTTTCTTCAAGTTCATTCATCTGTCCCCTCAATTGATACAATTCTAGAGACAATCTATCATGCTTCATTTCTGTCATGCCAACCTTTCTACATGTGAGCATTTTCTTGGCTAACACTCTGCATGTCTTCTTGAAGTTGTAGAATGATAAGTTCATTCGCCCCTACCGCTTCCACTGCCCGATCCCTTTCTTTCTCAGAGGCTGTCAAAGACTTGACTGCTGAGTTCCTTTCATCTTCGGCTTTTCTCATTTTCTCGATCAGTTCAGTCATCCTCAGGGCATTGTCCTCTTGGTCTCTTTTTAAGATTAGAGATTTGATCAGTCAGGATCTGATTCTTTTCCACGAGTTCAGATACTGCCTCCTCAGCTTCATCAGATCAACTCTGCCCAGAGAGTTCATCAATGGTTTCATTGCTCTCATTTAACTATAGCGCTAGCTCCTTTCTCTTTGCAAGAGATCTCCTCAATCTATTCTCCAGAGATGCAATGATGTCATTGGCTTCCTCAAGCTGTTTCTAGTACCGCTAAACTTTCATGATCTTTCTCTCAAGCTGTTAGGCTCAATAGTAGAGAACCGATGGCTTTGATACCAATTGTTAATACTTTACCGGTTACTGAGAGGTGGGGGGTGAATCAATAAAAACTAAACCTAAAGTAATTTAAAACTTGTAAACAGATTCTTGAATGTAAAACAGAATGTAAACAGTCATTGACAAGCATAAACAGAATCACACAGGTCAACACAAGTATTTATAAGTGGAAACCCTCGGTTAGAAGGAAAAAACCACGGTGAGACAGAGCTCACAACTTCAATACAGCAGAATGAAGTCACCCTGTTAGGAGCTTACAAAAGCACGGATTACAGTGCTACTCGGTTAAGGGATTTTGCAAAAGATCTGTTAAGATTTAAGCCCTATTAGGAGCTGTCTAGTTATAGGACTTTGAACATCAACAAAGATGCCACCCTGTAAGGGGATTTTACAAAGAACCAATTAGGTTCACCCTGATAGAGGGATTTCAATAGCTTTCACTTCTTATAAAAGCAATGATCTATATTGGCACTAACTGTCTGATTAGATCATACCTGTTGAACTCATCTCCGGTTTGCCTGGCTGTTGATCTCTCTTTCTTTCTTCACCTCTGTGCCTGAAGCACTCCTCAGAAGATATCACTCCTCTGCTCTTATGCAATCATCAACTATCAACAACAACCCACTTTGCATCCTATGACCTGTATTTATATAACAGTACATCGTAAGGAAACCCTCAACTCATAGAACCGCCAGGGTGCAAACTCCGCACTAAATCATGCAATAGCTACACGCTTTGATCTTGAGTTTACCTTACAGAACATCCATAGGAATAAAGCTAACTCTAGTTCAAAGCAGTGGATGTCCCGTACAATCCGGCTTTCAACTCAAACTGATCCACTAAATCTGGATCGGATCTATATTGCAATTAGATCGGTATATCGTTATACCTGGTTTGTCCTTGTATGCTTCACAAGACCGGTACTGAGTACTTAGTTTGGTCTACCGGTGCATCTATCGAAATAGTCAACCGGTGCATACACTTTGTTGCTTGTCTACCGGTGTTTTGTAAGTGTTGTGAGCGACCGGTGACCCCTCACCAGTGCATAGTGTTTGTGGATGTACACTAATGACAATTTAATATTGCTAACAGTGATAAGAAAATTTTAAATAAATTCATAGATACCTCTCCATCAAAACTTAAAAAGTTAAAAGTTTACTTGCAGCAACATAACTTCCTGCATTATCCGTCATGTAATGTCCCCTTTTCGGGGCACATTATTTCGTGCCGTGTCGTTAGCCTTTTCATCATGGTCCGGTGGGCTAATTGAGGTTTGACAGTGATGAGAGGGGCGTTTGGCCTAGGAGATTTCAGTTTCAGGCCAATCGGAGCAGTTTGCATAGGGTTTCCAGGGTACTTACTATTTATGGTAAGTCCGCAGAACTCAGTTTTCTTGGCATTTCAGTAGTGGACTTGGAGTGTCTTGCTGAGAGATTTTAGACAAGCTATCACACGTCATCATTCGAGTTCGTTTGGTCCTCCGTTTTAATGCCAGAAGATTACTTACTTTATTTATTATGTCACTTTATAACTTAACGGTTATATTTATTTAAAAGTGACTTCAAGTGGAATATGAAGAGACAAAGTGGGGAAACTGAAGAGTCATAGCTGCAGCTTTAAGGAAGGCTTGGAGTCTCATTTGAGGATGCTCAGTTTATGAATTTATTTCTCTTGGAGAATCTAGGAAGCTTCAACTTTTGATTCTAAAACTTGAGGACGGAAACCTTCAGGCCTTCTCGGTGGATTGGACGGAAACCCAGTTCATCTCCGGTGTGGATTCACAGTAGAGTTCGCCATTAGTTTACAAGTTCTTGATCATCTGATCTTACTATTGTTTTCTGTATTTTAGATTGGAATATTTGTAGTTCATGGTTATTGTATTGCTGTTGTATAATACGATACCATTTTCTAAGAAGTTTTATGAGAATATATTGCTGGTTATTGTTGTTGGATCAATGGTTTATTGCATGTATTTATTTGTTTAAATCTGCATGAGATATATTTGTGGAATTTTGGGAAAAGAATGGTTCGGGTCATTACAGTGGTATTAGAGCTAAAAATCTTGCCAGTTTGTGAGGTTTTCCTTCAAAAACAACAATTATTTACAGAGAAATTTATACTTTGAACAAGTAGTTCGAACCTTAAGTTTGGTTGATATCGCAGTGATATAGGTAGATTTTATTATTCATTGTTATTAGTACTTCTTACAGATCAAGCTTTGTGCATACTCCAAACAGTGCGATTCAGTTGTGATTGTACGACAACAGGATGGTGTGGGATAACGTTGTAAGTGTGAAACACTTGGTATTCAAGCAATAAACTCTGGCTTAATACCGTAAATAGTGAAGGGAGCTGTATATCTTACAGCAGCTGGCTCGTCTTGGAAATAAACTGACGCTTTGAGTGTATTTTCCCTTGGCAGCACTTAGGCTAGCTACAACAGTGTCGTTCAATTATACGACAACATTCAACTGCAGGCGCTCTTGTGTACTCACGTTTCCTTGCACCAGCGCGAGCCATCTTCGAATGCAGGCTAGCATTGCTGGAAGGACATACTCCTAGCGCGCTAAGCCATTGCATAAAATCCACTCCAAAGGTGTCGCTGCTTTCAAAATGTCAGCGCGCGTGCTCAGTTTGGGGAGGTCGTGACCTCTACACAAAGGAAAACAGTTCATGCGAACTCCCTTCAGGAGTCTCCACATTGTCATTGTCGAGAGCAATAGCGTCTGAAGCTTCTGCAGTCACCTCTTGCCACATTACATATCTGTTACGTGCCGAGGAAGGTAGATTTTAATTTGGGGCAATGATCTAGCTACTTGCCGGCAAGAATGCTAATGACATTACATTGAATCGAAGGAAACACTAAATTTCTTAAGTCGCATGCTTCTTGGATGGCTGGGTTATGAGCCGCTGGCAATCTTATACCTTTTCACTGACTGGTGGAGAGTTTAGGAGGCCTGAAAAGTGCAGTAACAGGAGTTGTGGACGTGACTGGAGGTCACTTTGTTCTTGTGGAAATAGCACGGAGCCAGACGCGGGTGGCTTGGACACTCAGTGCCATGCGCACCTCTCAACTGTGACCAGACGTGAACTTCTTGTGCCATGAGTAGACCCCATTTTGGGAGTTCCCAATCGGCTATGTGAGTTATCTCAGGCTTATGCCATAAGGTGGAATGAACGCATTCCCTGGTGTTGAGATGGGTGTTCGAATGTGGGTGTTGAGCTGGGTGTAGAGCAACAGGCAGCGTGTGAATCAGTTTGGACTTAAATTCAACACTTGAAGATCAAACAAGTATTTTTGAAGATTGTTTTTTGTGTAATAATTTTGGGAATGCACATGTTTGAATTAATTGCTTGAAGGAAACACACCCCTTAATTAAAAGTGGCAATTTGAAGCAATGTTCTAAGAGAAAACGGATTTAAACCAGACAACATTTCATTGAAGTAAAGACTGGAATTGCAGTGGTCTGTTTAGAAAGACATATATTTGGTATTCCCTGTTAAAGTGCAGATCCATTTGCAATTCAGTTTTTTTGGAAATGAGTATTGATCAAATGACAGTGATTAAGCTTGGGTATAAATTGTTCTCTGCCTGGAGTTGTATCTTTCATGATTGAATATATATGCTGAATGATTATTTGTAGAATCTCTGTACTTTGCCATCAGTGATTATACTGATTGAAGAGTTTATGAGAAGTTGAATCCGGTACTAGTATACATGGAGAAGAGTTGCTTGTTCATGGTAATATTAGACAATCTAGAATCATAAAACAAACTCCTGCTTCCCGATATTATTTAGAAAAATTTCAGCAGAGATTGGCTTGGGTTGGTACGTATTTTCCTTGGAGAGTATTTCTACATAACTGAGAATTCTTGCACAATGAGTAATCGTGGGAAGAGTCACATTTCAGTCTTATTAACTCAGCAAATTTACAAGGACAGGGAATTATTTGATCATCTTCAGCTAGAATAATCAGAATTATTATTGTGATAACAACATTTCGCAGTTGCAGGAATCAATTCAGTCCTTGCGGGAAACTTAGAGAAAATTAAACAATGGAGACCTTGGAAAGCCCAATATTCTCGAAGGAATTTAATGACACGTTTTACAGTGTGCAGCTAGGAGATATTCGGAAGGAAATTGAGATAGGAAATAAGTTATGTTGTCTTGGATGGCAATTGGAGAGCAGGAAATTAAGAGAAGCATGCTTGCCAAATTAGATGAAATAAATTCGTATCTATCTAGGATAGATCAATCTGATTGCAGGCTTTTCAATTGGGCCATGCATCCCTCAATGGTTGCCTTGGTACAACGTAGGTTTATGGGACATCCACATAGAGATGTTAGGCTTGGAGTCGCCTCGTGTCTCAGTGAGATCAATCGAATTACAGCTCCTATTATTCCTTATACCGATCACATATGGAGACAAGTTTTACAGTTGATTGTGGATAATTTAGGTGGATTGAAATATGACAAAGATTCTACCTTTGGTAAGCAAGTAAAAATCTTGGAGTTAATGGCAAGTACTCGGATTTTCAGTCACATGTTGAATCTAGGATGTGATAAAATGGTTCAGCAATTATTTTAGTGCCTCCTAAGTAATTTCAGGAAGCGTCAGCCAGACGAGGTGAAGACGTGCATTAAGACTATCTTATCCTTGATCTTAGATCAGGACAATGACATATGCAAACAATTGCAATCAAAATTGTTGGCGATTTGGAGAGGAGAAATAAAATACTCAGTCGTGGCATGTGAGCTCTCAGCTGAATTGATTAAGCTTCAAGCTGAAAGATTCAAGGATTTATTGACAGAAAATGAACAAGTATCATTAGGCTAACAGGTTGCAGGATCTTCGGTAATGGTCAAGGACCAAGCAAGAACAGGTCAGATCTATTTTTTATGCCAAGAGGGCTGGTCACAGGAGCATGTGTGCAGTATGGATCAAGGGGAAGATAAATTACAGCCTAATGATAAAGAAAATACAGTGGTGACTACATCTCTTTCCGGACATAGTGGAGAGTTTTCAGAATTCTACTTTGGTGACTTGGTGGCTGAGTTTGACAAATCCATGGTTATAGGTTGTGGTAACCAGTTGGAGGCCTTTAGCGATTCATGTAATGAGGAATCATGTGACTTCTTTAGCAGCATCTCACTCATGCATCATGATGATATGGATGACCTATTTTGAAGTACATCCCAGAATAACATTGATGAGAAGCGTGCCTTGAAAGGTCAGCGGAAAGTTAGTGATGATGCCATTATAGCAGCTCTTGTTTGCCATGATAGCACTCACCAAGTTATTAATGATCTCTACAGGAAGGCTTAGAGGGATAAAGGGCAAGACGGTATAAGGATTGGATCCTATGTTGCAAATTTACAGGGGGTTAGAACAGCATTTGAGGATTGGAAATCAGAATATCTGAGTTTACTTATAGACTGTGACCACCTGTTACAAGTTGCCGGGAAATATGCTGAGCAGCTGAGGGAAAAGGAGGATGAGGTCAATAAGCTCAATAGGGAGCTTAGTGCTACTCAGGGCACTTTGGAGCATACCCATATTGCTCTACAGGAGGCAAGAAATCAAATTGTGGTCTCTAGCTAGTACAGGGAGTAGGACGACAAGGAAAGGTCTGAATTCTTTCAGGAGGTGATTCAAGAGCTTGATAGCATACAATAGACCTATGACTTGGATAGTTGTCCAAAAAGATCTTTGAGTCACTTAGCATTTCTTAATGAGTTAGACCACTTTCAGGCAGTTGATACTTCCTTGTTTGAGATGGGTGCTGATTTGATGTTTGATAATCCCCTCTTTGAGATAGACGAGGGAGATACTTCCTATTCCCAGGATGAGGATGAGGTTGGTTGTAGGATTTGGGACCCAAGTTCAGTTATTAGAGACGAGTCTTGGTCACCAGGTTGGAGTAGTGGGATGAGCTCAGGTGTTGATCAGTTTAGTCTCTACATCAGTGGTTCAGGATGGGCGATTATGTCTTATTGCATGATGGGTGATATGCCTTTCCTTGCACTACCTCTCACTGATGGTGAAATATCTCGTGTTGGTGAGAGTCCCTTGATTTATTCCTCTCTTCACATAGCTGTGACACCACTACATTATCATACCGATTCATCCAGTGCTTATGGTAATTCTACCACCACATATTTTGGGCATGATGATGATTGGGTAGAGATTTTTCAGTATGGGGTTATTGAGCTTGGGATGATGAGTATGCTGGTTGGTGTGAATTTTCACGCAACAGTGTGCCTTGTATGACTCCGGGTTTAGAGAGACATTTATGGAATCCTAATGCTGATTCAAGATTTCCAGTAGAGTTGATCAGTGCATCGCATGTTGGCCACATCATATGGGATGCATTTTGTTTTCCATTCAGCCCACCTACAAAGGATTTTCTTTTTTGATTATTGCATAGGAGTGGGATGAGTGATTGGTTGGGTACGCTTCTGCTTGTAGGAGGAAGCCTTGTCTGACAGTCTTGGTAGCTTGCCTCTTCAGTACAATTTCCGGTTCGGGCTACAGATCAGAGGGGCAGTGTTATGGTAGTTGGACAGTTTTGGTGATTCACTCAATGTGGGCATGGAGCAACAGGATATTCCAGTCACCAGGGGAGATGGATCGCCCTTTTGTTTATGGGATCCAGAAGGGACATCCTCACAATTGGTTATTATTCAGAGAGCTAATTGGTACGATGGTTGGTCTCCCCTTCATCTGACCATAGAGGTGTTGGTGACCTCAGTTGGATTGAGGATTTTCTCACAGATGATGGCAGCACAAGGTAGATTGATTCAACTGATCCTGCGGTGATTTGGGATCCTGGCACTGGTTGTTGTATTATTGTTGTGTGAATGGCTTCATAGGTCAGGGCATAATGTTTGTTTCAGTTTTACATGACAGATTGGTGGAGCAGCTTGCTTGAGGTTGGTACGGGATCTAGGTATTATGATCACAACATCCAAATACTGATTGCTTGAGGGAAAGCAATCTTCAGGAGGGGATGATTTGTAATGTCCCCTTTTCGGGGCACATTATTTCGTGCCGTGTCGTTAGCCTTTTCATCATGGTTCAGTAGGCTAACCGAGGTTTGACAGTGATCAGAGGTGCGTTTGGCCTAGAAGATTTCAGTTTTAGGCCAATCGGAGCAGTTTCCACAGGGTTTCTAGGGCACTTACTATTTATAGTAAGTTGACAAAACTCAGTTTTCTTGGCATTTCAGTAGTGGACTTGGAGCATCTTGCTGAGAGCTTGTTGGCAAGCTATCACACATCATCATCCGAGTTCGTTTGGTCCTCCGTTTTAATGCCAGAAGATTCTTTTATTTATTATGTCACTTTATAACTTAAAAGTGACTTTAGGTGGAATATGAAGAGACAGAGTGGGGAGACTGAAGAGTCACAGCTGTAGCTTTAAAGGAAGGCTTGGAGTCTCATTTGAGGATGCTCAGTTTATGAATTTATTTCTCTTGGAGAATCCAGAAAGCTTCAGCTTTCGATTCTAAAACTTGAGGACGGAAACCTTCAGGCTTTCTCGGTGGATTGGACGGAAACCCAGGTCATCTCCGGTGCGGATTCACAACAGATTTCGCCATTGGTTTATAGGTTCTTGATCATCCGATCTTACTGTTGTTTTCTGTATTTCAGATTGGAATATTTGTAGTTCATGGTTATTGTATTGTTGTTGTATAATACGATACCATTTTCTAAGAAGTTATATGAGAATATATTGCTGGTTATTGTTGTTGGATCAATGGTTTATTGCATGTATTTATTTGTTTAAATCTGCATGAGATATATTTGTGGAATTTTGGGAAAAGACTGGTTCGGGTCATTACACGTCACTACCTGTAACACATTTTCTTCCCCCATCTCATGTATGACTTCCTCAATAGCCTCGCATAAGTATGTGGCATTTTTCACATGTGAGGAAGCCTCAATGGACTTCAAGAACATGGTGCATCTTAAATATAAAGCAAAATAATTATAAGTGATCAATCGATATATCAAATTCAAATTATTCAATGCATTTATAGAAGTAGAATGATCAATCATCTGCAAAGGAAACAAGAAAGTTTAGGAGTGTCCTATTCCTCCAATCCGCCCAACCATCTTTCATGATGGTGCAATCCTTTTGGCTTCAAGACTGTCGGTGGTCCTCTAGCTCAACTTTCATATCATTAACCATTTCTAACAAGAGGGGCCACTTAACTCAGCATCAGTAGGGGCTTTAAACCCTGCCTCACAAATGGTTATGGCATCTACCATGCCTTGCTAGTAAGGAGACTTGTCACAAATAGATCTTATGATTAGACAAAGTAGAGTTCAACTTCAAACTATAAATTTTAAAATTTAATTTTAAACTTAAAGCAATCAAATAAAAAAGAATTACCTGGCTGCAACAAATGGAATGTTGCAAAAGTACCAAAACTTACAACCCATGCTCTCAAGTGAGGGCTATACACTAGGAGTACTGTGTGCCACAAAATAACTATCCAACTTGGATTTCCGGATTCTATGGCCAAGGGTAAGAGTACCAGTAGGAGGAGTAGAAGTAGAAGCACTAGCACTAGCAAAAGCACTAGGACGAAAGGGAGGCATGGAAGAACCCTCTCCAACACAGTCTACGAATGCGGATGAATGGGAGCCAATAGCATTTAACTCTTCCCGTTGCCTCTTCTTAGTTTTCTTTTCTTGTCCATATGCTTATAACCAGACATAACAGAAACAAATTGCCTCAACAATTGCGAGTGTACATGGCTCAACATCATTGCCACTTATGCCGACAATATGGTATTTAAATCTATTGATGTCACCTTGATTAATTTATTTACAAAACATACATTTTGTTTGATTTTTTTGTCTACTAGGAAACTCTTCAATATATTTCCAAGCTTCGTCCTTTGGAGGCATTGGGAAAAATTAATGTTTTCAAAACGTGAAGGCTGCTGCAATAAGACACTTTTATGAAAAAATTACCATTTGTGCATTGTATTTTACAAAGTTATAAACTAACAGAAAAAATCAGCAATCTCTACATTTGTGGATTGTGTTTTTTCTTCAAAATTTTCAAATTTCAAAGGAAGAATTTGTTGTGAGGTTTTTACAACATCGCCCCATCCATGGGGACCCCCTAGCTTCGACCTTTTAGACTTAGCCGAGTTTAGCCTTGCCCCGTCCTCGTGGTTTTAATTGCCTGGATTGATTCAGTGAATGCAATGCGATGTGTTTGACATGCATTCGATTTTTTTTTATTTGAATTTTGATTTTGGTTTGAATTGAGGATCTTGACGATGTGGTGATTTTGAATTGAAGATTTCATGAATTGATTTGAAATGGAAAATTTGATGAAAGATGAAGTTGGAATTTGTTTGATTATTTGAAATGTAATTTTGCGATCTTAAAAATTCTTGGCGTTATGGCAATCTTGATGGAATTGAATTTCAATTTTATTTAATTGCTAATTTTATGATTTTTGGAAATGATTTTGGGGTTTGCAAATTTCAAACTATCCTTTCAAATTTCGATTTCATGATGATTTTGGATTGCAAATTTCGATTGGCTAATTTTATTTTATTTTATTTTTGAATTGCCATGGTGATGATTTATTGATATTGTTGATGGATCCAATGATAAATTCGAAAATCCTTGTTTGGATTAATGGTATTTCAAATTTTGAAAAATCTGAATGGCAATTCAAAATTCATTATTTATTTTGGCCAATTGTAAATTTTGGTTGGAGAATCATTGCCATTTTCGAAATTATCTTGGGCTTATTCTTGATCTTTCAATTTAAATTTTGTTATGCATTGAGCATTGCATCTTGGAAAATCAAAATTCTAAATGCCTGGGATTTAATTGGATTTTTTTTTATGTGTGCAAATCGAAAAATTCATGTAATATTGTGCTAGGTCGGCCTGCATCCTTCAACATTTAATGATTTTTTCTTTTGCAAAATCGAAAATATCTGGTTCCTTGGCCAAGTCGGCCCTGATTTCATGTTAATTTAATTGTTTTTTGCAATTTTGTGCTAGGTCGGCCCTCTAGGGGCAATGCTCTTGGCAGGTATAAAATGGAGCGGCTCCTCTCCTCTCCTCATTCATTCTTCATCCCTTCCAACACCAGTGAGCTCTAAGGAACAGAGCGAAATTGTTTGAGCAGCGAACTAAAGGCAGTCATTAGCGAAAGTGTTTAGTTGAGCAGATCTAAATGTTAGAGGGCGGCGGCATTGCCGAAGGCTGACAGCAGACTGTTGGGTGTTAAGGAGTAGAGCGAAGCATAAAGGGAGCAGATTTTGAGGCAGACTTAAAGGCAGCCCTGTTCATATTCAGACCTGGGCATGTTTCGGCCATTTTGAAGGCATCAAAGGGCAGATTTTTGGGGCAATTTCTGAATTTGGAGGGCAGTTCGAACCAGACTTGATTGAAGGCAGCCAGTGCCTAGGGATAATCTCGGACTTTTGAAGGCTTTTTGGGCCTGTCTCTACGCATTTGCAGCATTAGAAAGATCAGTGTTTAGTTGGGCAGCATTTGAGGGCCTCTTCTCCACGCTCTTGATACCCAAATTTGAGGATTTGAAGTTCTTGTTCGTGGTATTTTTTGTCCAAATCCGAAAATTTGAAAGCAAGATTTTCAATTTCATAATTTGATTGGGGGGGAGAGCTTGTGGATTTGAGGTAGTCAGATTTGTGAAGAAGGAGTTTATTGATAGAAGATTCATAGCAAAATTTTGAAAGTGAGTTGTGGAAAGAGGAGATTCTCTTGTGGACTTGGAGGATTTTGGAGGCTAAGCTCAGCTAATTGCATTGACAAGGGACTCCTAGCTTCGTTGTACTTGGGTGAGTGGCCTATCTTTTCCTCTCTCTTTAATTGTTTTCATTTCATTGGTGCTAGTTTAGGTGTTGAAAACCAATTTCAAGAGTAGAGTTAGGTATTTGGATATTAAGTTGATTACTCGATTGTCTTGATTGACTTTTTTCCCTCAAATTCTTGCTTGCATTTCATCATTGCATTTCATCTTAGGCGAAGATTTGGAGTGATAAGTGTAGTTCATCTTAAGGCAAAGGCGGGGAGTGATAAGTGTAGTATTCCACCCCTAGGCGAAGATTGGAGTGATAAGTGTAGTCCATCTTAAGGCAAAGGCGGGGTGTGATAAGTGTAGTATTCCACCCCTAGGCGAAGATTGGAGTGATAAGTGTAGTCCATCTTAAGGAAAAGGCGGGGAGTGATAAGTGTAGTTTGCATCATTGCATTGCATTTTAGGGAGAAGATTGGAGTGATAAGTGTAGTCCATTTTAAGGTATTGGCGGGGAGTGATAAGTGTAGTATTCCACCCCTAGGCGAAGACTGGAGTGATAAGTGTAGTTTCACCAGCATTGTAGAAAAGGCGGGGAGTGATAAGTGTTTAGGATGGCTGATGCTAATGCAAGCAAGCGACCCAAAGGAACTAATGCTAAAATAGGAGACAAAGAAGTCATGATACCCAATTCCAACTTCCGCTCAAAATTGAAATACGTTGGAGACACCAACATTGGTGCCCTTGATATGATTCAATTGAGAGATAGGTTGAGAGACAGCCAATCTCCTATTGCAAAGAAAGTCTACAAGTCCGGAGTTGTGCATGCAACTGCCTTCCCTCCTACCTTGCCCTGTCTAGATTTGATCATGGAGTGTGCATCTAGACTTAACATTCAGAGCAAGTCAGTCATGATGGATAGAGAGAAAGTTTTGGCAAACATCAGCGGTCCATTGATTGAGGATACATTTAACATACCTAAGCAGAATGGCACAGAGGCACTATCTATTGATCAGGCCACCAGATTATACCATGACAACCAGGACACATACTTTGCTCAGCTGAAACAGAATTGGTTACATGAAGGCAAGAAGGGAGTCACCAAGACCTCAAAGCTCACCAGGTCCGACTTCAAGTCAGAGTATGGCGACCTCATCATCCTCCTCAACAGAATCATGGGCTTAGCACAAGGTATGCAATTTGAAACTTGGATGTACTATTTCATTGATGGCATAGAAAGTGGAAAGAAGAAATTTGATTGGGCTGCAATAATTAGTGAAAATCTAGAGTTACAGCTTAGAACAGTGTTATCTCAAAAATAGTTTTACATGGGATCATATTTTTTTTACTTAATAGCAAGATTATTTAGACAACCGGGACTTAAGGCTAGGGGAGAAGTTGGTCATGGGCCTGGGCAATACTTGGTGTATGAGTGCTATCCACAGCTTCATTTGCGCAACACCAAGGATTACAAGATATTTTATGATGCCTTTGTCATGAAGTTAGTAAGGATGTTGCAAGGAACTCCTGTTCGGAGGCTTTCTCCGGAGGCAGAGGCTAAAGTTAAGAAGTTTGGGAGTTGGTTCATCCAATTTGAACGATTCACTTACATAAGAGTGGCTGGATGTACAGCTTGTCCCAAGAGGCTCCCAAGGTATCCACCCGATCGATTGGTTTTGATGGAGTTGGCTAGACAGCTTGAGCAATATGACAAAATGATGAAACAGAGAGGTGAAGCAGGGGTTACCCTCTCACTTGTGATAGGCAATGACAGTTGTCCCAACCATGTTGCCTTTGCATCTGCTGAAAAGGAGTTAGAACAATATCACCTGGCTTGGTATAAAGCAAGACAAGGGTTCGATCCTCATGGTCTAATCAAGTCCGCTCAAGGAGGAACATTTAGGCATGTGCCTACGATAGAGGATTTTTGGGCTAATGCACAAGATGACTTTCATGTGAGGAAGCTAGCTTTCTCAAGACTATTGCTAAGCCTGATGAGAACCATAAAATGGAAAAACCTTATGATCCCAGACCAGATGGAAGAAGACGAAGATGTGCTAAGAGAAGACTACCACACAGTAGAAGGAACAGAGTTAGATCCCGTCAATTGGAATGATCAGCAGGATCCATCCTTAGAGGCAATTAATAAGACAGTTGAACTGCACACTCAGGAGTGGTATAACAAGAAGTTAAGTCAGTTGCAAAGGTCAAGGGTACGCCTCACTTATGAGAAAATGAGGCCAGTGGAGGTCCAAGCAGAATCAGTTAGTCAGCAGGGTGAGGGCAGTGGCCGACAGCAACCACAGCAGCAACAGTAAGCCAGTATGGGCAAGAAGAAAGATATAGAAGTTGAGAAGGGTAAGGAAGATCCAAGGCCACCGGCAAAGAAACAGAACAAAGAACCATCTAGAGAAAGTATATATGAGGATAGAGGACAAGAGCATGGAGTCAGTAGACAAAGTGCAGCAGTTGAAGTGGGCTCAAGTTCAGAGTCAAGTAGTGAAGATAGCAGTAGTGGATATTCTCCTCTATCAGAAAATCAAGTAAGCGAGGATGTGGCAGTCTCTAGTGATGATGAAGATATGCAAGTTGATATTGAGGGTGAAGCAGTACAAAGCGAGGATCGGGCACCCAATGATGAGTATGTAGGGCTAGTTCAGCCAAATCCAGCAATGGGAGTTTTCACTGGGCCCGCTTGGATGTTGAAGATGCTCCAACCGATTATTCCGGAGCCACCCATCCAAGCAATTGAAGAAATTCAAAGGGATGCTGAAGGAGAGGATGATGTTAGACATAGGCAAGCAGAAACAGTAGCAAGGGTAATCAGGGATGGTGGTCACAGGAAAGTTCAAATTGCCATACCAAAGGTCACCAAGACAATGGAAGAAATTTCAATTCAAGACTATGATTTTCAAGAGCATGACTTGGGAACAGCGACAGATGAGATAGAGTGTGAAGAGCTTCAAGAGAGTGTAACTTCAGTCTTTGAGAAGCTAGCAAGGGCAAATGTTGCAAATGCTAAATTAAGAAGAGAAAATGAGTATTGGAAGGGCATTTATGATGGAACCAGTCAGCCAATCCAACAGGTGCCTAGGGCAGCTCTTCCCCAAGATGGTGAGGACAATTTTGAACAAGAGGCTAAGAAGTGGATCAATGACACCATCCAAGAAGGGCGAGATTTCCTGCTTCCTTTCACTGCCATTTTCAAGGCATTTATAACCATCAGGAACAAATTCAGAGAGTTTGAAGTAAGATGGAGGGATTTCCTTCCAATTCGTGAGTATATCATTCCTAGGTTGGAAGCAGTTATAAGAATATTAGAGGGAACGTTGGTGAAGGCCAAGGTGATAAATGAAGGAGAGAAAACAATGGTCGAGTCTTGGTTCATGGCCTTAATGTTCAGATTGGGAACGCTGGATGAAATACAGGACAAAATGGCACAGCACAGTTCAGACATAGAGGTTTTCATTTCAAACACAATGAATGATGCTAGAGTTGCACTAGATTTTGAAGAAATAACAGAGGAGGATTTCAATGAGACAAAGTTTGGATCGAGGCTGGATGATTTGGGAAAGATTGTCCCTTTAACAAAAAGATTTGACATCCTCGCCTCTCTCAAGGCCTTAGTTCAATTTGCAAAGGATGATGAGAGAGAGAATGAGCAGGTACTACAAGCAGCAAAGGACATGGTCACCACAGCTGAGCTCAAGATGAGGCATTCACCTTGCCCTCCTATGGAAGAAGTTGATAAAATGTTGGCTAAGTTCATTACTTATGCCAAAAAGATGAAAGAAAAGGGTAAAGTTATATTAGAAGACCATTTGATGTAAGCCCATGTGGCATTTTCCCCTTTCTTCTTGGGTAGGGTAGGTGTCAGTTTCGGATTGGCTACCATTTTTGGTGCCTTCTCATTGGTTACCATTATTCTTTTTCTCATTGGTCCATTGATGAGGTGGCATCTTTTCATTGGCCTGTGGGGTGGTAACCCTAATTAGGGTTTCTGGGATTCAATCTGGATCATTGGTTTTGCCTCTTAATCTTGGCCATTCATTGTAATTTCAAGCCTCTATATAAGGCTATGTACTCTCATTTGTAAAGGGTTGAAGAAAATTGTTGCTAATATAATACCAAAATTGCTTCTCTTATCATTGTTGTGTCTTGCATGGTGATTAAGAACACTTGGTGTTATTGCATGGTTTCTACTTCCAATTGTTAGAGATAGATTTCATTTCAATTGAGTTGTTAAAGTAGATTTTATTTTCAAGCAAGTGTTAAAGGAAGAGTAGTGATAGATGGTTAATTGCATGGTGATATTGGTAAATGTTTGATAGGGATCCTATACTAGGCCACTAGCATCTTGGCGGCTTGTCAAGGAGCCTTGTGTGGTAATCTAGTCTTCTTTCCTTAGAATCATTGCATCTGTGGAGGTAACACCGCTGGTATGTCTTCATTAGGTTGATTCCCGTCCATTTGCCAATCTTTCCATCCTTAGGAGTAGAGGTAATCAGCAACTTAGTAGTTGAAGTTGAGAATTAAAAGTTGGAAAGTGAAGTTTGAGAGTTTGAAAAGAGCAAAGTTGAAAGTGATATAAATTGAGAGATCATTTGAAAAGGTTGCAAAAGTCATAAGTCTTATCACCATCATAGTAAGAGTTAAGATATTTCCAAACAAAACATATGTAAGCCCGCCGAAGTGATTACCAGCAAATCACATCATTTTAACTGAGTTAGTATCCATAGGTGTAAGGAACCTTGGAGTATCCTTGTATACTTTTCAAGAGAGGGTTGAGTGTTTGGTACGCTGTATCAAGTCATTCGATTGCTATATGTTATGTAGTGGTACAAAACTCACATCAACAGAATTTAGAAAAATCAGCAAACCCTACATTTTTTAGGAAAAATTGTAAATACATGTTTACAATTTTTTTCTAAAAAAAATGTAAGGTTTGCTAAATTGTTCTACTTCTCTCATTGAAGTATGCAATTTATATTTTAATAGAAAATATTCAAGATTTGGAAAGTTAAACTAAAAACATTTAACAAAAAATTGAAAAATCCATAAACATACAAAAAAAATCAACAAAATCTACAAAATTTAACACTTGCCTCTTTCAAATGAGTTGAGAAGTCTTGAAACAGCTGCTATGGACTCCTTGACGCTCTCAATGCAAACCTATGGCCTCCCCAATGTGATTTGTGGACTCTTTGATACTCTTCTTCCCTGCTGGTTGCAAATAGAATGCCTTATAGGGCAAAATAGAAAACATAGGTAAAAAAAGGAAGGCAAAGAACTTTTTTTTTTTTTTGTGTGTTTTTGCAAGTGAATCACTTTGTTTCCTCACTAGCAGAATTCTTTGTTCGCTGGGGTAAGGCTCATGTGAAGACTTCATTTCTTCAAGTTGCATGGACTCTTGGACCCTCCTTTATTATTTGGCATATCTGGTTGGAGAGGAACTGTCGTATCTTTAAGGATGAGTTTTTGGAGGTTCCTCACTTATGGTGGAAAATTCTCCATTCTTTGGGGGAAACCGTTTCTGCAAAATGTGACACTTCTGAAGCCATGGAACCAGGGGAGGATATTTTCAATAATCGCCTGAATATTCCCCCCTCACATGGAAAACTGCTAAGAAAGATGTGTAGACATCCCTTGCGAAAGATCAATAGGGTGGGGAAGTGGAGTGCCCCTCTGTAGGGTGTTCTTAAAATCAACACGGATGGATCTTCCAAGGGCAATCCTGGCCCTGCTAGTATTGGTGGTGTTGGCAGAGATAGTAAGGGGGATGTTCAGTTTCTATTTTCAATTTATAAAGGTCATCACACTAACAATTTGATGGAGGCCATAGCTATTTTGTATGCTGTGAAGAATGCTTGTGACCGTGGTTGGAGAAGGGTTATTTGTGAATCCGACTCTCAAGTGGTGATACGTCTATTGAATCAGAACCATTTTGACATTGTTACTTGGAAGTTAGCTTTGATTGCGGACCAGATTCATAATTTGTGTACTTCTTTAGAGTCTGTTACTTTCACTCATATTCCCAGGGAATGGAATAGTGTTGCTGATTGTCTGGCGAAGTGGGCTTCTAACCATATGTGTAATTGGAACATTGTTGATAAGACTCAACTTCCGATGGGTTTGTCCCATCAATTTGATCACTTGGTTGATCTTGATAGGGCTGTTTGATGCCCTTTCTTTGTTTGTTCTTGTTTCTCTTTTAGTTTGAATAAATTTTCACCCCTCCTTTATTTCAAGTGAATCACTTGCTACCACGACACGGTTCATGACCATCGGGCTTGGCAGGTCACGACATGACCTGCTAACTGGGCAAGTCATGGTGGTCATGGTCCATGACCCGTCAATTCATGGCAACAAGTCATGAAAACCCATCACTAACACCACGACCCGCCTACTCGCATAACTCGGACGACTCGCAGCGAGTTATGGAACTATGAGATTGATAGATAGAATGCCCCATGAATTCCTCCAATCGACCCTTTTATAAAAATCCTTCAGCCCCAAAAAGCATTGACTTCCTTCTCCACTACTTTAACTTTGGTGATTTTAGGAATCAATGACATTTGTCTCTTATTTAATGAATCACATGAAGACTTAAGTCATAACTTAAGTGGCCCTATTCAATGATTGCTAATGAATAATTAAATTCATATTGAAAATAACTATATCTTTTTGGCCCCTAAATTCAACTATTAACTTATCCCCTTTATTAATGTAATGCCTTAGCCCATGGGAAGGAAAAATAATAGGCTAGCTTTATTATTTATTTTATTTATTGATGTGCTAGGAGAAAGCGGACATTACACCCACTCTCACAATTGGAACCACTTCTCACCACCTTCTTCTCAACAATGGGGTTGGGCTCTATCCTTGTAGGGGAAAGCTTCTAGGTAGTTATAAGATGATGATGAGGTTACTATTGTGCCTCCAACACTTAGTGGGGCAGTGTCAATGTTGCTCATAGACCAAGACCCTCAGGATGGCTCATAGGTCACATATGCTTAGCGGTGGTGGGTGTGTTTCTTGTTTTGGCTAGTAGTTATTAGTTCTACATTTCCATTGCTTCTGTTTTGATGAGTCATGCATACCTACTAGCTGATTTTTATTGTAAACATTCTATTATGTGCAAATGTTTTATGATTAATATATGATGCTCATAGAAGTGTTTCCAATAAAATACAAAGAATAAATGTTGTGTTCTAAGTTACTTGACAAAAAACATAGAGCCATAATTCATGGAGAGAAAAGGCCATGATCAAGGAATTTTGAGTAATTGGACTTTCTAAAAATATTCCTTTGAATGTTAGATTTATTTGTAACTTGAGCCATTAATGGAAACATTCCCATAACTGAAATATTTCAAACAATATTAGAATAGCAAAAAAATATGAAATATAATATATTATTTAGGACAATATAAATGTGGATTGAAGCTCAGTATAAGTCTTAGTTTGTGAACTGTTATATTCCATATGAATTCATCCCAATAAATGCTTCCACATGACATGTCTAAGGTAGAAGAATCTTTTTTGGATAAGATATGCCATCTTGTTTCGATAAAGTTTTTCAAACAAAATTTATATAGTTAAATTTTTAATATTTACTATCAATTCAAATAGCATGTCACACGAGCAAAAGAGAGATATGCTCTCACACCTTCACAACATACTCTTTTGCTGAGGCAGGAATAATTTCTGAGCCAAAGTCATTTGCTGTAGGAAAGCGCCATCTGAATTTAAAAACAAAATAAAAATTTACGGGTCTCTTAGAAAAGCAGTGCATTAGAAACAAATTTTCTTCCTTATAAATCATGAACCATAACATTCACAGGAGAATATACATCACTTTGGAAGACATAAATAAACAAATGATAAATGTCATTTTGTCGCAAAAATCATCTTTGATCAAAATGCAACTAAATACTAAATTCTATCACAAGAGAGCTCCATAAAGTTTTTGCTAAAAAAATAAATATAACAACTTGAGTTCTGGAATACATGAAACATTAACATTAATCACATCCCTCCATCCACTCCGAACACTGGATCCAATGTATGACAGGAATGAATGCATTTTACTTCAGTGAGCTGGTTTATGATATGTGAGAATATTTATACTCATCGATATGATCTCTGTACCATTAATGTCATGCACATTAAAATAAAAAGTCATAAATGCTTGTAATTATTGTCTCAGCTGCAGCCATGTATCACCAGCTTTGCAAATGAAGACTATAGACTGTTATGCATCATTCATGTAAGGGATCATGTCTTGAATGTGAAAAGCCCATATCATTCTATTAAAAAATGGTCCTCAACTACTTTACAGTTGTTAGTGATCGAATTACTTTTTATTTTCAACATGTTCTAAACTTCTATGCATATATTATGAATTCAAGAGTATCACATACTTGCAAGTATTGACACATAAGGGTTTGAGTCAAAGCATAGAGGCCATATAATCAAAGACCTAATATATTCATTACATTGTAATATATTTATGGCTGAAAGTTGGTATGAAATAAAAATGCCTCTTTCCCTTGGTAGCGGAAATTTGAGGCCTCTCATCTACATGGGAACATGAGGGAGTCAGACTCTGACCCTCCATGTCCAGCTTTGGACATAAGGGGGTCGGAATCCAACCCTTCCATGTCCAGGCCTGATTCTCTTTTCACATGGATTAGTACCTTAACTTCCCTTTTTGATTCTCAATCTGCAATTTCACTTCAAACCTCCTTGATCTTACAACAATTATTGCACCTCAAATTGCAAGTCTTGACCATGGACTCAGATCTGATCAATGGTCTGATCTGCATGTTTTATTGAAAAATTGATCTCCTTTATTCACTCAAACCAGACTTTACTTAGGAGAAACTTATTTACACCTTAAATCTTTCATATTTCCAAGCCACAAGAAGTTATTAGAAACTGATATTTAACCAAAGCAGAGGGCGGAAATTTGGGGGAGGACGTCCTATTGTGGACACCAGGTAGTCGGATTCTGACCTGCCCATGCCCAAGTTTGAACATGGGGTGGTCGGATTCCAACCACTCCAAGTCCACAGTGCAAGTCTCTTGACATGAAAAAGTTCTCTCCCTTAGCAATTTCGTGTGTTCTTCCTCTCTTTTCATGCTTTTATTCTTATTTCCTTTTCACCAAAACCTCCAAAACTCCATGTTTTTCATATTCAACTTCACATCATAGCTGGATCTTTTCCTTTAGATTGATTTCAATTTTCTTCTCCAAGTGGTTGCATCTACCCTTGCTTCCACTTTTTCTCAATGATAGGGACTTGGAATCAATTTGCCCCTATCACATCAGATTCCAAACTTTTTAAACCTTGGCTAAGTGTTGAGACCTTGCTAACAATTTCACTCCTCCCTAACTCGGCCATTCCTAAGACTTGACTCACAAGCGAGCATGCCTTCACCTAAAGTTTCTCAAACTCACCTCACTGGTTTGGAGATTACAAGACTACCACTAAATGAAGGCTAACTAAACCACCTACTCCTATTCCAAAGGAAAAGGAGGGGTCCCCATTTGCAATGGGGCGATGGAGTGAAACCTCACAATAGGTCTCAGATCTGATTGGAGAAGAAGGTAAAACATTCATCATTTCATTTCATTCTTGCTAAGTTGTGGGGATAGGTGTCTATAGTGAGTTGGTGCCAACAAATCTTGTAGAGGGGAATGATGTCTCTCATGGGTTGAAGCCTTCAAAATTATAAAAGTTACATATGAAAAGCAATATTTTTTCATGATTTTCTTCAGCAAGAGTTTCCATGTAAAATCATGTATGCATCTTGTGTTCTAATTTGCTAGATCTTACTTGCCGATGTTTTTCTTCTTGCTTAAGATCGTTAAAAGTTATAAATTGAAAAAGTTGTTCTTATACTAATTTACCCCCCAGTATAAGTTTGGCTTTTGCCTCCAATTGGTATTACAGCCAGTTCCTGAAATATCCCACCTGGATGTTTTTTTCACAACTCCAAAATTTCCAAAAATTATTCAATGATAAACTTTGTAACAAATACAGAGATTCCAGTAAATAACCAACAATTTACTCAATTCAAACCCTCAAAAATAATCATTATTGTATTTTACATCAGCAATACAATAACTAAGAAAATAATCCAATCTTATAAACAGAAAATACAGTCAGATTGAATGCAAGAAGAACCTGAAAACTCAATGGTGAATCCTGATGTGAATCCACTTTGCTGATGAACTGGGGCTACGTCCAATCCAGCTTTAAGCAAAAAGGGTTTCCGTCCTTAAGGCTGAAAGAAACTGAAGCTGAGAGCTTCCAATCTCCAAGAGACAAATCCAAAATCAATAGCCAAGCATATCCAAATGAGTCTCCTTTCCCTCTTTTAAAGCATCAAGTTGTGACTCTTCAGTTTCCCCTTCTCCGTTCTTTCATATTTTCTCTTTATGTCTTTAGTAAACCACTTTAAATTAATATATCCATTTTAATAATAGAGTGGCATAATCAAAGACTATTAAATCTTCTGGCATTAAAATAAATGATCAAACGAACTCAAAAGATGTAATGTCCCCGTTTTTTAGTCTTATGGGATTAGCTTGGTTTGGCGACCCTCGTAGGCTAATCAGGCGATCATAGGGTGTCAGTTGGTGGAGCCAGTGTTGGGATTCCATTCTGGAGGTTTAGATTATCAAGTCTGCTCTTCATTCGGGTCATTTTGGTCAACTTACTATTTTTAGTAAGTGGTATTTTGGGTATGGCCAGGATTAGCAAGGTGTCTACATGGAGCGTCAGATATCTCAGGATCGAGTTTCAGAGAATCTCCAGTTTGAGAGACTTACTATTTATAGTAAGTCTATTTTTAACAGTGGCTATTTCTGGCAGGGCAGTGCCTATTCCTAGCTGGGCAGTTGGACTTGGTGCTTTGTCAGAAGTTCGTTGATTGCAGTCAGAAAGTTCAGTGGCTTATATTTTAAATGTGTTATTAAATTGAATTATTTTGATTTAATTTAATAACTTATGACTTTATAACTTTATGTTATAAAGTGAGATTATTTTTAAAGCCAATTAAGTGAAAATATTAAAAAGTGCTTTTTCCAAAAAAAGCCTATATATTATACTCGAAAAAGAACTTTTCTCATCTTTATGCAATCATTATTTTTTCTTGGAATTTGGGAAGAAGACAAACCTGGCTAGGGTTTCGAGGACTGATTCCTCATTTCGCAATTTGAGCCATTGTCTGTTGATGGTGAATTTTACATCTGATTATCATTGAGTTTTCAATTCGGTGCTGCTGTATATCAAATTGGTGAAAGATTCAAAATTAGAATTCGAATCTGCTGATGAATTTGTGACTGAATTCATTAATCGAATTTTGGATTTAATACTTGGTGGCTGCTGTTATATATATTATGTTTATCATAACCTATGAGTGAAGAGGATTATCTGATTTCATGCTAGCCACACGTATAATCATGCTGCGTCTGCAAATGTATTGAAGATGTGTTTATCGTTTGAGGATTTGGTGTCTATTTGCTGCTGGCGTCAACCCACTACAGGTACGTGAGACCAAGGGAGAGCTGTATCTCTTAATTCCTGGTCACGTGATTGTTCAAGCAAGGCCGTTTGCAACTTTCCAGGACCCGCATACAATTCTGGGCCAGTCACGTGCTGATTGGAGCATTCACGTGGGGTAAATCTCAGGGTGGCCGATCATTTCTTGATATAGTGACAGCCAACAAGGTGGCGGCAGTATTTGTATGGAGACGTGACAGCATAAGGTGGATTTACGGTTACAGGTGCTTTAATAATGTTTTTCTCAGAATAAATAATTTATGTAATTTTTGTTAGACAATATGGTTTCCAAGTAATGAATGTTAAAAGGATGCTTTAATCTGATTTGGGTATTGTAAGTTGGTGATTAAAAATTTTAGAATTTGCTGCTAGTATGATTATTATTAAGATATAGTTGCAGTCATTCAAAGAATATTAGTAAACATCCAGGAAGAGCCAAGTTTGGTTCTTCACAGTGGTATTAGAGTATGTATCCTGCCATCCTATGGGGTCTGGATTCATTTTTTATTCAGAAGTTTTTATAAGTGATCAGCACTTCTATTTTCTAGCTATGGATAAATACAGGAGATCTAGTTCAGGGAGTCGTCATAGCAGTAAGATATAGTTGCAGTCATTCAAAGAATATTAGTAAACATCCAAGAAGAGCCAAGTTCGGTTCTTTACAGTGGTATTAGAGAGGAATTAAATGCTTTAGTAGAAAGCGTTGAGAGACTGAGACTGCATCAGCAGAGATTAGCAAAGAGTTTGTCGGATCCAATTATAATAGACAGGGCAGCGAGATATATGGTTTTTGCCTTTAGAAGGCCGACATCGAGTTTGCAAGGGAGAAGGCTAGAGTTTTCTCCGACAATTGTCTGTGATGCTGATGTTCCTGCATCTAGTTTAGCACCTGCTATTCCCATTCGCAGTGCTGATGATGGATTTATTGCACCGGAACCAGTGGATGTTTCAGTGCCATTGGTTGATAGCAGTACTAAGCATCACCAGGTTGAGGCTCCTAGAGCAGTCACTACAGATTGTATGGAGGCAGCTGATGTTGCAGTTATCACTGAGTGTTCAAACTCTTTCATGGAGGGAGTTATTATTGGAGATGTTTATGTCAGCTGTAGTAGTGTTGCTCCAGTTCAGGAGGCAGTTGCTTCCTCAGATGGGACCGAGTCATGTATGGAGTCTCCCAGTGGTGAGGTTGGAGATTTGGGCATTACAGCGGGGTCATATGACAGTTTGTGTTCCAGCATTACTGGTGCACAGCTTGACGTTGAGTCATGTGTGCAGAGACACGTGTCCGCAAATGAGATTTCAGTAGGAGATGTGGGAGCTGATAATATAGACACATCTGATGACACTTTTGAGGATGCTGTGAGTTGAATTGGAGATGACACCTCCTGTGAGATGTTGGGTGATTACTGTGAGGAGCGTATGAGCTCTGATAGCTCAGAGATTTATGATAGCAGTTGTAGTGTGGGATCAGTATAAGAGACAGTGGTTTTTTCCTGTATTGAGGATGTGAGCATGGAGCCTTCTAGTGATGACACTTAGGATGGGAATGTTGCAGTTGATTTGGGTGACGTAGTTTCATGCCATAGTTTAGTTGATTTACATGACGACATTGAGTCGTGTATGCAGCCAGAGTTAGTAGAGGAGATGTCGATAGATGATCTGTACACTACCATTGCAGATATCTCCGATGCTGAGAGCGAGGATGATGAGTGTTGTAGTGTTTCTGGCTTTCTATATCTGACTTTGGGCATTGATTCAACATTGTCATTTGGTGATGGTGAGTTCCAGGACTCTGTGTTACAGGGACCCACAGAGGAGGACAGGGAAGCTTATGAGTGGCAGGAGTTTGTTTTAGCCAGGGCTTCCATTTCTGGAGAGAGGGTTACTTCATCAGTGACTCATGAGGATGTGTCTCAGGATCTGGATTATCAGATAGTTGCAGAGGACGATGGAGTTGGAGATTGTTTTGAGTTAGTTTCAGCAGCAGCTTCCCCGAATTTAGATGAGGATGTGTCTAATGCCTGTACTCAGTTGGTAGAGGTGTACTCAGATGTAAGTACACAGGAAGAGGGTGATCTTGAGGGGAGTTTGTTGGCTACAGCTTCATCTCATAGTGTAGACAGTGCATTTGAGGTTGTTCATAGGAGGCCTGTTGTGTAGAGTCATCATGTGACTAGCCAGTTGCGAGTTGATGAGAGGGATATTTCTTCTACTCTCGAGCATTTTGATGCCGCTCATCAGTTGTTGGCTGTTTATGGTTGGGGTGCTCCTATGACAGAAGAGCCCAGTGGTGGTTACCCTTCTTTGACAGAGATTCATTCTTTGCGTGAGGCTATCAAGATTTTGAGACAGAACTACTTCCAGATGGTAGCCGACCGAGATCACCTGGTTGAGTGGGGGAGTACAGCTTATGAGGCACTGATGGACGGAGAGGAGGAGGTGAGTGAGCTTACCCAGGAGCTCACAGCGACTTCTGAGATTTTAGAGGACACTCAGTGGGCCCTTCAGGAGTCGCAGATCCAGTTAGAGGAGGTGACCGTGGAGTTGGAGCATTTACGGTCCACACCAGCCCTAGACCCAGTTCGATTGCACATTGAGGTGGTTGGTGGTGAGTTTGCTCCTACAGTTGGTGTTGAGGAACATGATGTTGTGGCAAACACATCTGTTCATGATATGGGAGCACTTGGTATGGTTGAGGTAGGAGTACGAGTGGAGTCGAGCTCTCAGGTTGATTTGCTTCCCTTAGCTGGGAGTGAATCCATTTCATCATCTCACATAGCTGATAGCATGGGATAGTTGGCTGTGCCACATTTGCGGGGGGATCAGCTGTGGATTGCGGGGGAGCGAGTTGATGCTTCCACGTATAATTTCTACTGCACCGAGTCATTTATGGAGTATCTACTTGAGAGTGCAGACGTGCGTCAGGATTCTTATAGAGTGTCTGAGGGTACTCTCATCTGAGGCTCTTGTGCTATTCGGAGGTTGGTCAGGAAGATTGTGGAGACTCTTTCTACTATGCTTCCCCACAGGGATTTTGAGGTTGGGTTTGTTGAGAGGGTTGCTCAGGTTCCTACCCAGCCTACAGTGATGCGGAGGCAAAGATTGGAGCCATCTTTTGATTCCCAGTTTGGTAATGATGAGCCATTGACAGAGATTGGGGATTCCTACCGACATTATATAGTGGGGTATGCTCATCATTTTTCTTTTGACCCACAGGTGGATGATTTGATCTCACGTAGGGGTAAACCGCCTCCAGTATCTTACCATCCATTATGGGATGGGTTGGCACCATCTTTTATAGATGGAAGTGGCAGTTGCAAGGTAGATTACTTGCAGTATCCACACACTCAGGACTATTTGTCAGAGGGCAGAGTTGATAACAGTGATTCAGGCACATTGGGTCATTGTTGTTTTCCTAGTACAGTTGGGTGAGTGCCGGATAGACAACGACTCAGGTTTTGACAGAGTTGTTATTTCAGTTGGGTTGAGTTCCACTGGGTTGTTTTCAGCATCGACATCTACAGTTGGTTTACAGATGTTGTTTTCAGTGGTGCTTGTTCGGTTGATGTTGGTTCTTTCTTCACAAAAGTTTGGTGAGGATCGAGACATTACTTGTGACCATACTTGGGATCCAGGTGGTGTATGATGTTGCTTGTTTTTCTTGATTGCTTGAGGACAAGCAATCTTGGGAAGGGAGGACTGTAATGTCCCCGTTTTTTAGTCTTACGGGATTAGCTTGGTTTGGCGACCCTCGCAGGCTAATCAGGCGATCATAGGGTGTCAATTGGTGGAGCCAGTGTTGGGATTCCATTCTGGAGGTTCAGATTATCAGGTTTGCTCTTCGTTCGGGTCATTTTGGTCAACTTACTATTTTTAGTAAGTGGTATTTTGGGTATGACCAGGATTAGCAGGGTGTCTGCATGGAGCGTCAGATATCTCAAGATCGAGTTTCAGAGAATCTCCAGTTTGAGAGACTTGCTATTTATAGTAAGTCTATTTTTAGCAGTGGCTATTTCTGGCAGGGCAGTGCCTATTCCTATCTGGGCAGTTGGACTTGGTGCTTTGTCAGAAGTTCGTTGATTGCAGTCAGACAAGTCAATGGCTTATATTTTAAATGTGTTATTAAATTGAATTATTTTGATTTAATTTAATAACTTATGACTTTATAACTTTATGTTATAAAGTGAGATTATTTTTCAAGCCAATTAAGTGAAAATATTAAAAAGTGCTTTTTCCAAAAAAAAGCCTATATATTCTACTTGAAAAAGCACTTTTCTCATCTTTATTCAATCATTATTTTTTCTTGGAATTTGGGAAGAAGACAAACCTGACTAGGGTTTCGAGGACTGATTCCTCATTTCGTAATTTGAGCCATTGTCTGTTGATGGTGAATTTTACATCTGACTATCTCTGAGTTTTCAATTCAGTGCTGCTGTATATCGGATTGGTGAAAGATTCAAAATTAGAATTCGAATCTGCTGATGAATTTGTGACTGAATTCATTAATCGAATTCTGGATTTAAGTCTTGGTGGCTGCTGTTATATATATTATGTTTATCATAAGCTGTGAGTGAAGAGGATTATCGGATTTCATGCTAGCCACACGTATAATCATGCTGCGTCTGCAAATGTATTGAAGATGTGTTTATCGTTTGAGGATTTGGTGTCTATTTGCAGCTGGCGTCAACCCACTACAGGCACATGAGACCAAGGGAGAGTTGTATCTCTTAATTCTTGGTCACATGATTGTTCAAGCAGGGTTGTTTGCAACTTTCCAGGACCCGCATACAATTCTGGGCCAGTCACGTGCTGATTGGAGAATTCACGTGGGGTAAATCTCAGGGTGGCCGATCATTTCTTGATATAGTGACAGCCAACAAGGTGGCGGCAGTATTTGTATGGAGACGTGACAGCATAAGGTGGATTTACGGTTACAGGTGCTTTAACAATGTTTTTCTCAGAATAAATAATTTATGTAATTTTTGTTAGACAATATGGTTTCCAAGTAATAAATGTTAAAAGGATGCTTTAATCTGATTTGGGTATTGTAAGTTGGTGATTAAAAATTTCAGAATTTGCTACTAGTATGATTATTATTAAGATATAGTTGCAGTCATTCAAAGAATATTAGTAAACATCTAGGAAGAGAAAAGTTCGGTTCTTCATAGAAGACGATGTGTGATAGCTTGCTAGAAAGCTCACGGCGATACGCTCCAAGTTGAATACTGAAAATGCCAAAAGATTGAACCTTGTTGACTTACTATAATTAGTAAGAATCGAGGAACCCGGCCAAAATAGCTCCAATTGGCCTGGAACTGGAAGTGCCTAGGCCAAATCTTACACTGACCCTTGTACTGTCCTGGTTAGCCCATGAGGCTATGGCAAAAAGGGCTAGTGATGCATCAAAAAAAATAACTTAGAAAAAGGGGACATTACAATCCTCCCTTCCCAAAGATTGCTTGCCCTCAAGAAATTTGCATTTGTATGCTGTGACTAAAAATACCCGGATCCCATACTAGCTTCAAGGGAGTTGCACCACTCTTCTGTTGTGCTACTCTGATACAAATAGGTCCTGAAAGGTGAAGCCACTCATTACTCCCCCACATCAGCAATGCATCAGTCATACTAATACTAGGATCCCAAACGATTAGACTGACACGATCATCAAATATGAGTGAGTAGAAATGTCTCAAGGTTCTATCAATACTAGACAACCCTCCATCAGTAAGAGATAACCCGTGGAAAAGCATATCACCCATCCTACAATAAGACATAACCGCCCATCTTGAATTGGTGATGTAGGAATCAAATTGCTCAATAGCTGAAATCAATACCAAGGGTACAAGAAGGCTAAAACTACCATCATCAATCTAAAATGCCCCTGAGTATATAGGTGTCATGAGTAAGGACGGGGCTGAAAACCCATTCCCTATGACCAAGATATAGCTCTCATCAACCCGCAACCAAGATCTATTCAGTTGCTCAAGCATAAAATCCCTGCAACTCAAGTATACGCTAGAAACTGAAACCATGTATAAGCTGATTGAAGAACGAACAATAGTACTAACCCTGGAAATCACCCCGTCACTCCAGTCCTGTGACCAAGACTCATCACTAGTAATTGTACATGGGTCCCAAATCCTGCAATCAATCTCATCCTCGCCATGTGAATTGGAAATATCTTCCTCATCTAGCTCAAAAAGTGGATTATCAAATGTCAAATCAGCATGCATGTGATGTCCCCTTCTAGTTGACATCAGTTAGATGTGTAGATTAGCCTATCACTGACCCTCGTAGACTGATGAGGATGGTTAGGGGGTCTCTTGAGGTTTGCATCTTCACCCTTGGGCAGAGTTGAGCAGGTTTGGTCTTCGTTTGAGGTCTCCAGGACTCCATATGAGAAACTTACTATTTTTAGTAAGTCAGGATTGTTAGAAATGGATCCCTACTATTTTTAGCAAGTAGGGTTGACCAAGTGGCAGAGCATTATTTTATTGTCTCCAGTTCAGACGACATGTAATCTGATAACTATCGAGAGAGATATTAATATTTGATTTTTTTTAATTAAATATTAATGGCGTACTTTATATTATTAAGTTATAAATGTCATGTTGAGTTTATAACTTAATTAAGGGTCTAAGCATCATGAGAGGGGGGACCAAAATTGTATTTCAATTATTGGAGATATTTTATCATGCCACTATAGAAGTAATTTAATTTATTTATTGAAAATCACACCATAGAGGGTTTTAGCCTTATTTCGAGCTTTTGGGAGATATAAGGAGTTTGTGTGCTCATTTTTTGGGGAGGCGGAATATTGATATTGTTTCTTTGCTATGAGAAGGGTTTGGCCAAGGGTTTGAACTTTGAACAGGAGAATTCTTCTGTGAAGAATCTGCAGGTATCGGTATAGGAAAACGTGGGAGTCTTGTGCAGCAGCATCAGAGTCTATGAAATACCAGATGATTTTGCTCCAGTTGATTTCATTTTGAAATCAAGGTTGATTTACACAGAGAAGTTCTATTTAGAGATTTGCCAGTAGTCAACAAGCAATTCATTTACTGTCGGGTTGTCATAAGTTTTGTGGTTATTAGCGCAGCCTGTTATTCTTGTTGGGGCTGCGATTTTTATGCTGGAAGGCTTCTAAAATTCTGAAATAAATTCCTTTAGTGCTGCCATTAGCTTTTTAGATTGTGGCTGAAGTTTGAGGGTATTCTGGGGGTCCAGCAGATAGCTGCGCTATGTTTACTGTTTCAGCCAGCCATTAATAAATAAATAAATCTGCAGAAATTCCATGGTATTTATTGTCTGTTCCTAATCTTAATGCTGTAAATGAGATTTGGTATGCTTCCCCATTAGACGAAATATCTACTTGAAAGGATAAATAAAAGAGAAGATCAGATTGTTTTATATTTGCCGATGTATGTTATTTCCATCAGACTTATTTAGCTTGTAAAAAACTATGCAAAACTACACATAAAATGCACCAGGTTCAACTTAACCACAGAGACAGTATTGAGAGCCAATGAAGGGTTCTTACAATCCACCTCAAATAAACAATTGTCAATCCACTAAATGTTTTCCATCTCAACTTGTCGTTCTAGTGGTTCCAACAATTTCTTGGGGCAGCTATCCAAGACACAAGTTTGCTGAATGCTATCAAGTCCCTTGATCACCTCCCTAAAAAACTCAGACCTTCCCTTGTTCTCTTGTTCCCTGAGCTGGTTAGTGACCCGATTTTGATTTTTCGCTTCTAAAAGGGCAACCCGAGTATTATCTAATGTCTTCTGAGCAACATTAAGCTTCCTATTGAGCTTATTAACCTTATCCTCTTTTTCCCTCAATTGTTTAGCATATATTTCAGCAACCTTTAAGAGGTAATCGCGGTCTGAAAGTAGACATAAATATTCTGATTTCCAAGTCTCAAAAGCTGTTTTGACCCCCTATAAATCTGCAACATAAGACTCACTTCCTATACCAATTTGTCCTTTTTCCATCCGAGCCTTCCTGTGAAGATCTTCAATGATCCTGTGAGTGTTATCATGATGTAAAAGAGCTGCAACAACTGCATCATCATTAACTTTCAGCTGATTCTTCAAAGAATCATGGTCATTTTGGCATGCATTTTCTAGTAGGTCATCCACAACACCCTCATCCTGAAATTCTATTTTTGATTGCTCCTCTAATCCACTATCATGTATGAGTGAGCTATTGCTATAAGAAACATTCCCATCTTCTCAACGTCCCTTGGTAATTATATTTTGATCTTTTGCAATTTTGTTTCTTTTAGAGACTTCACAAAATTGAGAAAATATTAGTGGTGTAATGTCCAATTTGGGGACATTACAAAATGAAAGAGATAAGTTGTTAACTCTTGTGGTATATGTCAATGACATCATCTTTCTGGTCGACACTTATAAATGAACCAAAATTTTGCCTCAAACATGTAGAAGGAATTTGAGATGTCAATCTTAGGTGAACTATCTTTCTTTCTTTCTTTGCGAATTTCCCAATTAGAAAAAGGAATATTTATATCGCAATCCAAATATGTTATGGAAATGTTGAAGAAGTTTAGAATGAGTAATTGTAATCTAGTAAGTACACCTATGCTTACTGATTGCAAATTGAGAAAAGATGATGAGTCTCCTATAGATAATCAGACTATGTATCGATCTATGATTGGAAGTTTATTATATCTCACAACTAAGAGGCATGATATTATGCAATCAATTGGTTTCGTAGCATGGTTTCAATTAGCTCTAAAAGAAAGCCATTTCAATGCTATCAAGATAATATTAAAATATATGAGGGGGTCTATGGATTTTGGATTGTGGTACCCAAGAGGTGAATATTTCAACCTTAACAACATTCACAGATGTGTATTCGGCTGACAGCATTTGTAATGAGCCTTGCTGGCTCAACCTCTATCCAACCTACCAACTAACTGCTCATTTTGGCTTTTTGCAAAGTTTTTGAATTTTGTAAATATTTATGGTTATTTCTTTTGTTTTTTCTGCTGTGATAATGAACACCAACCACACTTGCAAGGAATTGGAAAGAACTAAACTAACATTCCAAGCCATAAATTGCAAATCCTTTATTTCTAAGTTACCACATTCGCTCCTGGTATGTGGAATTCGGGAGTTAGTTCGTCTGAAAATCTGGTCCGATTCACATTTGCCCAAAAGTCTGCCGCATAGCCAGAAATTCATTGGAAAGTCTTGCAGAAGGACCCAGGTGGAATTTTGGGCAAATTTTGAAGACTTCCTATTTGAATGTAGGAACCGGAACGACTTTAAGAGAAGTGATGATATCCATGACGGCAATGTGTGCTACGGGTTCTCTAAAATACTTCTTTCAACAATTTCCAAATGTCTCTGTTCTTGACTATGAAAGTGAATCATATGGAAGCTTGGTTTGAGGAGGCCAGAGAGTTCCGCCAATGCTAATGACAATGCCATTCTGATATGTTTAATTATAGGTTATATTTATCCTGACATGCACGTATTCAAAAACTCAACCCCGCTACATATTATCATAGATAGGGTTTCCGAATTGGGTGAAGGAAAATGGGTATGGATGGGCATTTTCGCAGAAGCTTCCTGTTGGTCTCAATCACATTTCGATAGTATTTCTGCACATAATAACGAATGGAAGAGAGTAGAAGTGGAAGGGGCATGGTTTATATTTAAATCTTTATAAAAGGTAATTGTAATTCTTTATATTAAAATTACCATTATTTAATATTAAAATATTAAATAATACCATTATGATGACAAGCTTTCCGTCAACTATGGAAAAGGTAATTGTAAATCTTTATATTAAAAATAGCATTATTTAAGTTTATATTTTGTTTAACTGTGTACATTTTATGAGTGATAATTTTGAAAGTTGCATGATTTTATAAATATTCGTACTTTTGACAGGCGAATGAAGTTAATCTGTTCTTGGAAAAATAGAATTATAGTAATAAATTTTTGTGTATGATGCTTTATATTTATAGAAATATAAATTTTAAAAATAGATAGACATTTATAGAATAATATTATGATATATTTTGATTGTGATTACATAAATCTAAAATATGAGTATTTTGCAAGTAGTAAATATTACATAGATTGGGTTTGTGTATTTCACAAAAAAGTTCGGTGCATTTATGCAGCAGCAAATATGAACTTATTTTCTGTATATATATATATATATATATATATATATATATATATCTTCCTGTACAGACGAACCCAAAACGAATCCGAACCCAACCCCAAAAAAATTTGGATGAATTTCGAACCTGAATCTCGAACCGAAATCCATACCCGAATCCCGAATCGGAATCCGTACCCGAATCCTGAATCGGAATCCGTACCCAAATCCAAACCGGCAACTTAGCTTTATTTAAATAAATATATACAAGGCTTTCTTGTTTCCAATTTCAAATATTGAAATGTTATTACAAAATTAATGAAACCTGATGATGAAATGTGTTACCCTGTTTTTGAACATGACTAATTTTAAACTTTCCACGTCAAAGGCTTTCAAATGGGAAACTTACACATGAAGACATCCCCAATCATTTGCAAATGCCAAGGTTCTACTCAAGATGGAACTGCAATCATCCTTATAAAATTTCATGCCAAAGTGTTAACTACTCTTAACAATTCAAAAGTTAGCAATGTTTTACTCCCCCAAATTTCCAGGTTTTAGAATCACAGAGGTGGAAGTTTTGATTCAACTGGAGATTTTTAAAAGGTAACCCAAACTACCAATCTAAGTGGACTTATATTTGATAAAAATAAAGTTCACGAACAATCTCCAAGTGCCAATATAGAATGTTTTTGATAAACTCATCAAAAAAATTTAACAAGTTGGGCAACCTTTGCAAAAATAATGTATTTTTGATTTAAAAGTGTGGAGTTTTGAAAGAAAATCTGAATGCCAAAAAAGAGACAACCCATATGTTCATAGTTGCAAGAATGGTCAATTTAGAAATTTTCAAAGTATTACAAATCACCAAAAGGAAGAATGCTATATTGAGTTCTATATCATCATTGGCAAATTGCTTGAGTTCTCAAACGTACCAATGTGCTTCCATCCTAGCTTTATTGGTAACTTAGCCAAGTTACAAAAGTTACAAAAGAAGCTGATAATCCAAAATGTGGCGGCTATTATAAGCCAAAAATGGTAGTTATTGTAACTGTCACGTGATCTTCCAAAGGACTTGGACAGAGTGTGGAAGCAGTTTAAATTGCATATATCATAGCTTATCAGTGATTTGTGTTAGTTTCAAAAGTGACTGACATGTTTATGAAGTTGCCAAATACTTTCATTCATGGAAGGGTTAGTTATTCTAACTCAGTCATTGGAAAGTAATTACATTGTCCAAAATAATTCAAATAGCGACAATGAGGACAATAGGTGAAAGAAATTTTGAAGTCAATTCAAATCGCAGTTTTGTCCAAAACTCACAACTTAACGAAAGTAAGATGTTATGTCACATTCTATATATTCATCGGCAATTTCAAAGTGTTTCACAACTTATTCAAAAACCCGACAGTGAACGAGGCTTGGCATAATCAAGACATGCAAATTGTCGGTAACTTTCTAAAAGTGGACAATTATGTGAAATCTGGTATTGGGCAAGGTAGTTATAATAACTACTTGCACATAACTACTTATCATTTTGATAAAGATGAAACAACATATAGTGTCAATTGAAACGTAGACCAAGCACATTGAAGGTTCCACGAAGTGCATCAAAGAGCCATGTTTGCAGGTTATATACAAAATGAATTTGTTGAAAAGGCTTCAGAAACTATCAAAGAAATGCAACTCCCAGGAGTAAAGCAGTGTTGCACAATCCCTACCATCCACCTCATGTGCACAAAATGTAAATCTTGAAAAGATTATGGATACTTGTCAAAGCAAATTGGTAGTAAGAATTTTCATCAGGCATCTAGTTAGAAATGCTCTTGTCGACATGTATGCAAAATGAGAAATTATATACAAGCCTGCGAGACGTTTCAAGAATTCCTCAAAGATAATTTCTTTTTCTGGAATTCAAAATGGACTTTTTTGAGTTAGTTTTAGTTTTTTCAAACAACTGTAACTGGCAGTGATAAAGCTGATTCCACAAGATTTTCCACCATCTTTTCTTTGCCATGCACAATCTCTGCTAGCATTCTCCATGTTTGTTTCCAAAAGAATCTATTGACAGGTTATGGACACCCACAAAGACTTAAGGGATTGAAGATTTCAGTTGGAAGATGTTATTGAAACTGCGTACAGATGGAAAGTTGAAGCATTGTAAAGACACAAGAGGGTTTTGTTGAACAGCTTGCAGAGATATGAAATTATCCACGTTGCCAAACATCTTCAATGCCCACATGAGAAGATGGTGACCGCGGGACAGCATAAGAACAATATTAAATGTAACAAAGCCAGGGTTTTTGTTAGACATTACAATCATAGGGCTCTGCTCGATATGCATTGTAAAATATGGAATCAAAACAAAGAATATGAAATGAACTTTTGGCGAAGTGATTCAATTTCCAAATGTAAAGCCAAATTCCACAATCTCTGCCAGCTCCTCCTTGCTCATACCTAATATAAGTTTCATCCGGTAGACATGCATGCAAAATGTGGAACCATAAACATGTATGCAAAAAGTGAAATCATCGACAACCCAGCTCAAATGTTTGACATAGTGCCACACTGAGATTTTATCTCAAAGAATGAAATGAAATAAGGGGAGGATGTACACAAAATCTATTTGATGAAAGAGTTTCAGAAACTTTCAAAAAAACTTTCAAGGAAGTGTAACTCGCATATGTACAGCTGCGTTTTACGACCTTTGTCAGCATTCTCCCTAGCTTTGGAACAGGCTATGTACATCCATTAAAGCATTATTGGCGGTGGATTTTTGTCAGATTATATTTGGAAATACTCTCGCACACATGCACACAAACAACATGGGAGCTTGAACAAAGGCACGCAGCCTTGTGATATCATGGTTGGAAATGGTCTAGTTGACATGTGTGCAAAATGTTGAATCATTGACAGAGCACCCAATCTGTTTGAAGAGGTGTCATCCCATGGCATACCGCAATGTGGGTGAGAAGTTTGACAGAAAACTTCAAAGAAACTAAATCTCATGGAATTCAATGATTGCGGTATATCCACGAAATGGATTCACCGAATAGGCTTCAAAACTTTCAGATCAATGCAATTGGCGGATAGAATCTCAAATTTGTCTCTGTGGCATTCTTCCTATTTGTGCTACAATGGGAACTTTGACAAAGGTAATGGACAGCCTTCAAAGCACGAAGTTCTCTTATCTATGTGAGAGGGAAGCTCATTAAGAAAGGGATACATAAGATTCCTCAGAAAGGAAGCGTCAGGGATTCCAATGCTTGCAGATTATACACTAAATGACCATGTTAAAAATAAAAATAAACTTCCCAGCAAATGCAATGGCTATGTCCAAAGACTTGTCAGTTCACATTTTGGTATCATTCTTCAAACATGTGTCAATCTAATGTTCTGAAAACAAGGAGAGCTGATTTATACATCTGGAATTGAATTTGACATTTTAGTGGGAAGTGCAAAAGGTTGAAGGAATGGGAAGAGAATTGTTAATTTGTTTATTAGTAATCATGATGAAAAGACAACAATTACATTTGGTTTGTTAACATCAACTATATATCTATCAAAGATGAATTCTTTTCAATTGGAAGCTTGCAAAAGGGATGACAATTAGACTCCATAGATAGAGATGATGATTTGCAGATGCAGCTACAACACATGTTCTTGAAGCACAAATTCTTGGTAAACAACTAGTCCATGGATTGGAAGAAGAAAAAATCTCATTTCAACAAAACTAATAATTTGTTCTAACTTTCCAAATTACCTTCGGTAAAAGTGACTCTGTAATGTCCCCGTTATTAAATAAAATAAATAACTATTGTATTTGGGGTCCCGATCGATTAATGTATATCTCGGGCCCATCTTTATTTAATTTTTTGGTCAGGTAGCGTGTAGCCGTGTCGGCACTCTCTGTACTCCTTCGGGAAGTTTCCCCGAAGCCATATTTAAGGCCGGCTGTACGATGTAGATGGTATGCGACTTGAATTATTTTATTGTATTGCAAATTCCAGTTGGAGTTCTGCTCTATTTCGCCATTTTGGAAGTGTAAGATCTTCCCTATTTGGCTACAACAGTTTCGGTGGGATTCATCCCTCACCCTGCTCTGCTCTGCTTTTCTTGTTTCGGATCTGGCAAATCTGAAGCACCATCTTTGTATACATCTGAGAAATCTATTTGCATCTTTGGCATAAATAAAACTTTGTGGCATCGTTGGTACTTGGCATTCATCTCTCTGGTGTTCTGTGCGATATTATTGTTCATTCTATCACCATACAATACATCTCTAAATGGAAGCATTGAAGTCTAAAGGAGTTAGCCGTGGACCGTACACCCTTGACAACACTCATTAACCCATTCTCACCGACCTTCAAGTTTGTACACCATACCCCTTCCTCACACTGTATGGTCCCTCCACCGTACGACATCACTGGGCTATCGTACGGTGCCTTCAAACTACTGTACGACCCCTACTTTCTGAGGCCTCCTCCACTGTATGCCTGGGGTTTCTTGCCACCGTACGAACTAGCTCATCATTTTTCATACAATCACCTGCAGTGTACAGATTCCCACACTAGCGTACGGACCTGTTCTCCTCAACATAGACAGAGTTACAAGAACCTCACCAAGTCGAAACATTACAGATAGTGCTTGTCCTCAAGCAATCAAAAATTGGGGTGCTCCAAAATCTGTTCGCCCTCCCAGGTGACGTCTTCTATTGGTAGGTCCTTCCAACGCACAAGAAATTCCTTGATGGTACATGTCCTCAGCTTTTTCTCTCGGGTGTTGATGATCTTAGTCGGGTCTAGCACTAACTTTCCTTGTTCGTCGATGGGCGACAGATCCTCCAACAGAGTGACATGTTGTCCCATGGCCTTATTCAGGTAGGACACGTGGAATACATTGTGAATTCGACTTCCTTCAAGCAACTCCAATTCGTAGGCAACTTCACCTACCCTCCGGACTACACGGTAGGGTCTATAAAAATGTGGCTTTAGCTTTGCTTTGCCACATGTTTCAGAGAAGATTGTCTATACTCTATAGGGATGAAGTCAGAGGTACACCAAGTCGCCAACTTCAAAACTTCTCTCTATTCGGTGCCTGTCAACATACATCTTCTGCTGGTTCTGGGCCCTCTAAAGGTTCTCCTTGAGAGACCTCAAAATGTCCAATCCTTCCTGTAGCCAATCCTTGGCCTTCGGCGCATGGTTGTCACCCAATGCCATATCAACGAATGATGGGGGCTCATAGCCGTACAATGCTTTGAATGGCGCCATGCCAATTGACATGTGGTACGTGGTATTGTAATAGTGTTCGCCCAAATGCAACCACTTAACCCATGCCTTCTGTTGTGCTGAAACGTAGTTCCTAAGGTAGCCTTCCAGCCACTTGTTCACAATCTCTGTCTATCCAATAGTCTGCGGGTGATAACTGGTACTTGGTGACAACTCCGTCCCTACAAACCAAAACAGTTATGTCCAAAAGGTGCTCATGAAGTAGCTATCCCTTTCATTGACGATGTTCCGAGGGAGACCATGCAGGAGGAATACTTCACGGAAGAACAAGTCTGCCACTTGTGTGGTCTGATACCCTACGGGAATGGCAAAGAAGTGTGCATACTTGGTCAGCCCATAGACCACCACGAAGATACAATCCTTTCCTTGCACCTTGGGAAGGATTGTATCTTTGTGGTGGTCAATCGGATTTTTCCAACCTATGACCACCTACAACCTTAGAAAGTGGGAAAAAAATCACGAACTATATATAGGATAAAGTTGATGTGTGATGAAAAGATATTATTAGCATGTAAAGTGAAAACCATGCATATTTTGAGGAATTGAACTTTTATTGAAATTAATCACAAAATGGTGCAATATAGGAGAATCAAAGTGAGTACATACATACATTTCATTGAAGCTTTAGCAAAAGAAAATCAACAAAAGCTTATATTTTGGGGAACAAAAGAGAAAATAAATTTAATCACAAGTCTATAGGGTTATGGTATAATGATAAAAAAGTGCTTTCGTGAAGAGAAAGGCCCAAATTCAATTCACTACACTACAATACGTAAATCTATAACTTGGATGAAACATGCTTGTACAAACATGTCCAAGACTAGGGCCTATTCCTTCCATCAATGGTTTAGACCCAATGATGTTCATAGTTATCATCAACAACATAAGAAATTTAGCCACAAACTATTACTTTTATTAATGCATAGGTTTGGTTCAGAAATAAACATAACAAAAACCACATATAACATTTACTTTAGGTAGAATAAAAATTCAACATCTTCTTGAAATGGAATTTGAATGCCATGTTTTAGCAACAATCTTAAAGAACAATAGACCAAATGATTTCAATATCTTACCTTAGAAGATTCAAGAGGATATCCTTTTTAAATACATATACACCCATTGATGCAATGTAAGGCTTTTTCTTTGCATCTTCTGGTGACAAGCCCAAAATAGTTGTGTCCACTCCCTAAATTTCAAAGTTAAACCATTTCCACAAGAATTTTGTGTTATTGCTCTAGATTTACTTTATTGAATGTTTTAATATAAAAGAAAGCTTCATAACCACATACGCATAATACTGATTTACATGTTCAAAAGATTGTTTTAATTACCATAGCTTGCAGGTCCTTTCCTTTTGGCTTCTCACTAAAGTAGAGGACTCGACCATCATCATCAATCTTCATCAACCCAAAATCAGATGCACGACTGCAAAAATAACCAAAGAGCTTTTAGAGGCGTTTCCTCAATTGCAATGAGAAGCACAACCTTTGTAATAAAAGTTGAGCAGAACTATTTTTCTATTATGATTAATTATGAAAACTAGCTGACTAAAAATCACACCTCTTCTTACAGTAATAATACAAACCTTAATATTATTGAAATTTTATTAAAATAATACCTAAAATATCAGAGCTTACAAAGATGAGTTGATAAGAAGGATTATAGCTTGCATTACAGAAATTATAAATTGTTTATGTTTCCACACCTTATCAATGTAATATCCCTAATTTCAAATCATCTACATTCTACATAACTAGATATATGTGGTTAGACAAAGGGTGGCATATATTGTCTCATGTAAATAAGTTTTGTAATATATTCAGAAAATAAATGAACCTTAGCATGATTTCTAATTATTTGGTGATTGATGCACTTAGACAATCACCATGGCATCGATGCTCCATGCAGCTAGTACTTTCATGATGCAATTTAACAGTGATCTATACTATGATCACTCTTAAATGGTACCATGCCATACTGACTTTATGAAGAACCGGTGACATGATGGTCGGCTGAGTCCACCCATCATCATGTAACCACCTTTCACACTTGCATCCACTAGCAATAAGTCATGTCTGCACATTCATATCTCAGATCTCACATCAGCAATGTACAGCCATATTTCAAACTTCATAACACAGCCATTACACAGTCATATTTCATATCTGCATTATACATCCTTGGCCGATTAGCCATAATAATTATTAGGAAACAGTGAAGTCTTATAAATAAGACAGTTTCCCTGAATGAGATTGCAGTGATCAGGTATAATCAGCAATTACCACAGAGTGGTATCGATTCCATAATAGAGGTATCAATAACATGAAGATATTGACGCCAATTTGAGGAATTGACTATTACTAATTGGCTAAATACCAGCCCATTATCATTTGCAAAAGGATATGTCAAATAATAACAAGCGGTTATGAGGTAACAAATCAAAGTCAAAGAGGTGCCATTAAATAATGATTTTAATCAAGAGATGAGATGCATCACAATCTCATGTCATTTCATTCCTCAAATGCAAGTATATAAAGACAATTCACATGTCTACTCAAGGCATCAAATATTGTATCTTATTTATTTATCCATATTGGATCTACTCATATTGAGCACTGGCCATATTGGCTATTTTTGGTTGCAAGCCTAAACCATGCAAATCAGAGACAGCACCATTTGCAAGTATAAAGTGTATATATAAAAAATGACAATATACAGATTTCACGTGTTGAAGGATTGTATCAGAAACAACAATTCGATCATTGAAGGCGATCATATATATCATCACATTCAATCACTGTAAGTTGTTATAGTGATCATCTTGTACCTTCAGATTGTTATATCGGATAGCAAAGGGATCCTATTGCAAACACGTCCATCATAATTGCATATTTACACTGTCATATCAGAGACAGAAAAGATTGTGCTGTAAATACTTCATATTGTTGCATATTTCATCTGCCATATTAGATACAACAAAGATCATCCTATCAATACTATACATTATCTTGCATATTCAAACTACTGTATTGAACACCACAGAGATCATTCTCTGTGTAGATATAATTGTACAAATCAGTCACAGTAATGTGATGTTGAATCAAGTCATTAAAATTTCCAAATTGCATACATTATTAGTGATATCAGAAGTTACAATCATAAGGATTCTAGCAAATTGTCCCATAATCACAAATAGCCAAAAAGGGGACATTACAGTTGGTATCAGAGCCATGTTTCTTGCCACCGTAATAATTGAATAAAAAGAACTCGAGACTTACAGGAGAAGGAAAATCGCACAGAGTTCAGAAAACAAACAAATGGGCAAGGAACAAAACTGTTGTTACTTATAGCATCGATCAGATAAATTCATTTTGAGTATATCAATTAGAGAAATAATAATGAAGTAACAATTATATTAGATACACACACACACACACATACATATATATATATATGATGATAATTATTATTATCCTCATATATATATATATATATATATATATATATATTAATATATATAAATATATATATGATTCACATCATGCTTTATATTCTCTATTAAACCCGATTGTAATAATGAAGAATAATTGACCAACCCGATTGTTTAATAATCGGTGTCGACCAAATATATTAAACCGTAATTAAAATTTAGTTTGTATCAATCTGATTTACATTGAATCGGTATTATGTTTGAAACGGTGCCAGCCAATAGACATATCGGTATCCTTTGTCATTGGTTGTGGCTATTAAGTCACGCCTATGATAGGCATGACTCCTCAAGGAGTCACGTCTATCATAGACGTGACTCATCATTGGTCACCATGCTAATATAAAGGTGGTATGACTGTTCAGTATAATGCACCGAAATCAATAAGTGCAGCATACTGTAAACAGTAAACACAACAGTGAATATATATATTTCATACAAGTCATTACTTGTTCTTACATTCCAGTCTCAGATTTCTGCAATAAACATTAGCACAGTTAGAAACATATAAATATATAATCAAAAGTGCATATTCAATTTAAAATTGATACTTGAACAATAAGTTTGCATAGATTTAACATGGTATCAGAGAGCTGGTAAAGGAAGATCCAAGAAGCTCTCAAACTTGAGAAATTCAATATCAATTACTAAATTTAAATTACTATATATCACATTTTTATGGCAAGTGCTATCAGATTCGAGGATAGACTTGAAGGAGGAAACAACTTCTCGTCATGGAAATTTCGAATCAGAATGATTCTAAAAGAGAACAAAGTTGAGACTTTTATAAAAGAAGAGCCTCAAAATGATCCCAAAAAATCAATATGGATTGAAGGAAATGAAAAGCCTATAAAGATTATTGTTGATGGTGTTAGAGACCATATAGTGCCAATCCTAATGAAATATGAGACTGCCTACCAGATGTTTAAATCACTTGAAAGCACATATGAAATAAACAATGCTAGCAGAACCCTAGCCCTAAAAAGAGAGATTAATCATATAAGTATGAATAAAGGAGAATCCATTAATTCATACTTTATGAGAATATCTTCTCTAAGCAATGAATTAACAACACTTGGATATGAAATTCAAAGCAAAGAACTGACTCTCATTGCACTAGATGGCCTACCAAGCACTTGGGAAACCTTTGTTCAAGGCATTAGTGCAAGATCTAAATATCCCAACTTCGATCGACTAAGGTCTGACTGTCTTTAGGAAGAATCAAGACAAAACAAGAAAGGGATCAAACAAAAGAACATAGATGAAGATCTATATGTGTTAAACGTAAACTATGACAAGAAAGGAAAGAAGAAACACTTTACAAAGAGGAAGGACCGTTATGAAAAGGGTTCATCTAAGAGAGATGTTTCTCACGTTCAATGTTTTAGATGTGATCAATATGGACATTATGCAGCTAGATGCTCAGATAGAATTAAACAACAAGCTACATTTGCCAAAGTGAAAAGAAATAAAAAGGAGCATGATTCACAAAAACATGCATTCTACTCTGCTCCCTCTAATCAAGTATCCAACAAATCTAATACCTGGATTATAGACAGTGGATCGTCAAGACATATCACTGGATACAAAGAACTATTGGACTCTATGATAGAAGAAATTGATAAAGAGGTAACCATTGGAGATGACTCAGCACATCCAGTAAAGGTGTCGGGACTTGCACCATTAAATTGAAGCCAGGAATGCTTATCCAACTCACCGGAGTTCTTTTTGTTCCAGGCATCGAAAGGAACCTAGTCTCCGTATCTGCACTGGAGGATAATGGGTATAGAGTAACCTTCATGGATAGCAAGGTGTTGGCATGGCCAAAGAATTCCTTTATCAAGAAGGCTATAACCCTAGGGCACATAAATGGTTACTTGTATGAGGTATGTACTGAACCTAATCTTGCTCTAATTCATGAAATTGCAAACTCTAATGAGATATGGCATAGAAGATTAGGGCATTTAAACTTTCGTGCCTTATCCTCCATGGAAAAATTAGTCATTGGCTTACCTAAGTTAAAACAATCTCATTCAGGTACATGTAAGGGGTGTGCCCTAGGAAAAAATACTAAGGGTTTTTTTCAAAGTAGTTCTAGTAAAACGAGTAACGTTTTAGAACTAGTTCACTCTGACCTATGTGGACCCATGTCTTTACCTTCTGTGGGAGGATTTCTATATTACATAACATTTGTTGATGACTTTTCTAGAAAAAACCTGGATCTACTTTCTCAGATGTAAAGAATCAAAAAAGATCCTCAGGAGATTTAGAGAATTCAAATCCCTTTCTGAAAACTCCTCTGGAAAGAAAATAAAAACCCTAAGAACTAATAATGTGAGGGAATATACCTCTAACATTTTTAAATAATTTTGCAAAGAAGCAGGGATTAAGAGGGAGTTCACTATTCCTTACAATCCTCAACAAAATGGGGTTGCTAAAAGGAAAAATAGAACTATTGTAGAAGCAGTTGAAGCTATGCTCCTTGACCAAAATCTAGAAACTTATCTTTGGGCAGAAGCTTCCAACACTATTGTATACATTCAAAATAAATGTCCTCATTCTTACATTGAAGTCAAAACTCTTGAAGAGTTTTTACAGGTGTAAAACCAGATATCACTCACTTAAAGATACTTGGATGCCCTATCTATATTCATGTACCTAAAGAGAAAAGAACAAAACTAGAACCCTCTGGAAGAAAATGAATCTTTGTTGGATATAGTGAAACTTCTAAAGCCTATAGAGTATTTATACCTGGACATAAAAACATTGAACTCAGTAGAGATGTAATATTTGATGAAACTTAGCTTTTAAAAGGGCTAGAAATTCCTTTGAATCTGAAAGTATCACTCCACCTTCAAACCTAGAAGAGGACATTACTCCTAAGTTTCAAAGGGAGTATCCTGAAGAAGATGAAGGTGAAGTACAAAACTTACCCCAAGAGAATCCTAAGAAAAGATCACTTTGGGCCACCAAAACAATGGAAGAATCAAAGAACTTTGTAGCTCCTTCAGGGACCTTTAGAGAAAGTAAAATACCCCGAAGATTTTCAAGCTATGTAGCCTTAATGAATGATCTCTCCAAGTCTGAACCCTCCACTGCATCAAAAGCCCTTAAACACTAAGTATGGAAGGATGTCATGACATAAGAATACCAGTCCATCCTGAAAAATGATGTTTGGGAAATAGTTCCAAGACCAAAGGAGAAATCCATTGTTTCATCCAAGTGGCTATTCAAAATCAAGTATGCTAGTAATGGAAGTATAGAGATAAACAAAGCCAGATTTGTTGCCATAGGATCTCTTTTGATTCTTTACATCTGAGAAACATTTGCACCGGTTGCCAAATATACCTTAGTCAAAGCAGTACTAGCCATCGCAGCTAGCAAGGATGGAAAGTTCATTAGATGGATGTGAACACTGCATTCTTGAACGGGAAAATAGGGGAAGAAGTCTACCTAGAGCAACTAGAAGGATTTGAGATTCACACTCCAAAATCTTATGTGTACAGATTAAAGAAAGATCTCTATGGACTTAAATAGGCCCCCAGGGCATAGTATGAGAGAATCGATAGATATCTCATGGAATTGGGATTTTCTAAAAATGATACAGATCCAAATCTATACTCTAAGCAAAATAAAGGTGATATGTTGATATTGATCTTATACGTTGATGATTTGTTAATTACAGGAGAAGATCATCTTATTGATCAATGTAAAAGGGATCTTACTAAAGAGTTTGAAATGAAAGACTTAGGCCTTCTACATTATTTCCTTGGATTAGAAGTCTGGCAAAATTGAGACAACATTGTGCTAAATCAAGGAAAGTATTCCTTGGACATATTGAAGAGAATTGGTATGATGAATTGTAGACCCATGTTTTCCCCCATGGAAAGAAACCTTCATAAACTAAAGGAGGTAACAGTAAATTCTCCATTTGCAGACCCTAGTCTCTATAGACAGATAATTGGATCCCTGATGTACCTGGTTAATGCCAAACTAGATATCTATTATGCACTAAATGCTTTGAGTCAATTTATGTGTGAGCCTAAGGAGATACATCTTATGGCTGTGAAGCATATTATGAGATACCTTCAAGGTACTCTAAATTATGGACTCAAATATGAGAAATTCAACTTGAATCTTCATGGATTCACAGATTCTGATTGGGCTGGAAGTGTAACTGATAGAAAAAGCACCTTCGGTCGTTGCTTCCATCTGGGGTCACAATGATATCTTGGATATGCAGAAAACAGTCTTCAGTGGCTCAGAGTTCTACAAAGGTCGAATACATTGCAGCCTCTATGGCAACAAGAGAAGCAGTATGGCTCAGGAAGCTGCTTGTGGGATTATTCGTTGAGCCCCTGAAACCTACAGTTATTCATTGTGATAATCGGAGTTGCATAAAGCTTTCTGTAAATCCATTATTTCACGATAGATCCAAGCACATAGAAATTCCTTATCATTATGTGAGAGACATGGTGGATAGGAATGTGATTCAGTTGGAATATATCAGTATAGGAGATCAGACAATAGATATACTCACCAAGCCACTTGCCAGAATAAAAGTTGAACACTTCAGGAAAGGTCTTGGTATGATTGAGTTGTAATTTGCATTGTAATTCTTACTAATATATATATATAAATAAGATGTTTAATGTGTAAACTTCTTTTGTCATATGTGTTGATATATCACTTTATGGGCTCTACCCCCTGTGTTCATCTCTAAAAGGTGACAATCATTTGGAAATGAACACTTGTATTCAAATGTTATAAGATGACGATCTTGTAATATTGATATTAAGCTGACTTGATATCATTCATGGATGTGCCATGATATGTTATGGTGGAAATTATGTGACGTAATGTCAGTGCACATGTTAAGGTTTTAGGATCATTGCAAATGTAATAGCACTATCTGATTGTATGTGTTTTCCAAATGCAACAATCTCTTGCATTTATATTGAGAAAGAACCAAGAAGAGACATGTCCTTCATGGGACATGTCTATTCATTATTATGTAATTAATATAATGATAATTATGATTATATATATATATACATATGTATATATATACACATATATATATAAAATATCTCTCGAGTATTATATTAATTTCTCTAATATTTACATAATAATAATATTTATATATATGTATATATATTTAAGTATATATACATCCCATATATATATATATATATATATATATATCTTCACTAGTATTGACTCATAGTGTTTATCCGACTGAAGCTACAAAACATCAACACTCCCTCTTAGCTAGGGAAGATAAAATCCATCAATCTAAAAGAGCAACACAATGTTAATTGTGAAATTTTATTTTGATATCACTTTACTGTGATGTTAGAGATATGGACTGACTAGGAATATCAAGTCTCATGATATTCACCACAACTCATAGATTTATAAATATCATCTCATGATATCGGGAGTATTTGTCACAGAATATCAAGTCGCAAGATATTCTCCAAATACTCAAAGTAATGGCCTACCAAAATCAAGTCACATGATGTCCACCAAGTACTCAAAAGTTTACAAAGATATCATCTCATGATATCGGGAGCATTGGCCTGCAGAATATCAAGTCGCATGATATTCACCAAGTTCTCAGAGTAATGGCCTACCGACATCAAGTCACATGATGTCCACCCAGTACTCAACAGATGTCCATAGGTAATGTGCACTTACCATAGGAACATTCACATCATCTATTATGATGTGTTTCAGGCATCACAAGATGTCTATCACAATAGAAGATGCCATCTATTATGATCTGTTTCAGGCATCACAAGATGTCTATCACAATAGAAGATGCCATCTATCATGATCTGTTTCAGCCATCACAAGATGTCTATCACAATAGAAGATCAAGTTATTGTAAGATCGTCACCTTCCAATAACTTTTGCAAATACAAGTGATAATCATTTGGAAGTCGTCACTTCCTCATGATTTACACAGGGGGTAGGCCCATTAAAAACATTCATGATTCATTAGTATAATAATCAATTATATCAAGTTTACCTCAGAAGTGTTTTGCCTTCAATAGTGAACTCCCTCTCAATCAAGATTGTCACACGTTGAATGAACCATCTGCTCCCTTTGAAGCTCAAGTTTATCAACTTCTTGACCTCTTTTGAAATTTCAGACTCCCTTTGCATCTAGTCTCAATCATCAATTCGTTTGCAAGCATCAAGTTCTTTCTCCCTTGAATGCAATTATCTTTTGCTTCTGTCCTGAAGGTATGTCAAAGAGAGATTACAAATAGCTCACTAAACTATCTCGACCAGAAATACCAATGATAGAAGCATACAAGATTTTAATAACCAATAGTATAGCATGAATTAACAAACTCAAAAATTATGTGCATTAATAAAACATGAAATACTTATCTTTTATAAATTTCAAGTATTTCATTTTGTAAGGTGAGCCCATATAGAAAATATCATGCATATTCACAAAATGATGTCGCCGTTCTTGAACATTACCATAATTCTTCACACAACCTATCATGAATATCCAAAGGTTCTATACACTATGACCACCTTCAATATGATCGGATCTCCCTTCAAGCGGTTAGGCTTTTAAAGAAGGAACCTCGCTCTTTTACATATTTTTGCATAGACCCGTACACAGTCGCTCATAAATTTTGAATCTAACATTTTCTCTCCAATAGCTCCAGTGAGATTATTCTAAATTTGTTTATCACAAACATATCCAAAATTTAGCAAAATCCAACGGTGCATTTGTGAGATATGGTCCTCGTACTAAGACTGTATTTTCTGAGACAGTCACACATTCACCATCAACAAACTACTCTTACATTTGCAATTTGGCTCTGATATCATGTTAAGGTTTTAGGATCATTGCAAATGTGATAGCACTATCTGATTGTATGTGTTTTCCAAATGCAACAATCTCTTGCATTTATATTGAGAAAGAGCCAAGAAGAGACATGTCCCTTCATGGGACATGTCTATTCATTATTATGTAATTAATATAATGATAATTATGATTATATATATACATATATATATACACATATATATAAAATATCTCTCGAGTATTATATTGATTTCTCTAATATTTACATAATAATAATATTTATATATATGTATATATATTTAAGTATATATATATATGTATAAGTATAGGACCAATGGTCCCGAGCAAGGCTAGAGGTTTTCTCAACCCCGCTCTTTCCTACCAGCACCTGTAGCGAGTGGGGTCACACTGTAAAATTTATTTATAATAATAAAAAATCTTTCAAGGCTTCGGCCTTTTACCGATAAAAAAAAAAAAATGTATATATATATATATATATATCTTCACTAGTATTGACTCAGTGTTTATCTGAGTGAAGCTACAAAACATCAACTCACACCATAGCTAGGATATATAAGGAGAATATAAAATTCTCAAGCATATCATCCTTTAAGTATCACGAGTTATGTGATGATTGTCTTCACGAGATATGTGAGACTTCTTATCACGAGTTATGTAATACTCATTATCACGTGTTATGTGATGATTGTCTTCACAAGATATGTGAGACTTCTTATCACGAGTTATGTGATATTCATCATCACGTGTTCTGTGATGATTGTCTTCACGAGATATGTGAGACTTCTTATCATCAGATATATGATACTTATCATCGCGTGTTATGTGATGTTTGTCTTCACGAGATATGTGAGACCTCTTATCACGAGAAATGTGATAATATGATTTTATCTTATCTAGATAAGAGGGAGTGTTGTGACTTATAGAATCGACCAGATAAATTCATTTGTGTATATCAATTAGAGAAATAATAATGAAATATCGATTATATTAGAGACACACACACACACACATATATATATAGTAATATATATGATTCACATCATGCTTTATATTCTCTATTAAACCCAATTGCAATAATGAAGAATAATTGACCAATCCAATTTACATTGAATCGGTATTATGTTTGAAACGGTGCCAGCCAATAGACATATCGGTATCCTTTGCCATTGGTTGTGACTATTAAGTCACGCCTATTATAGGCGTGACTCCTCAAGGAGTAACATCTATCATAGACGTGACTCATCATTGGTCACCATGCTAATATAAAGGTGGTATGACTGTTCAGTATAATGCACCGAAATCAATAAGTGCAGCATACTGTAAACAGTAAACACAGCAGTGAATATATATATATATATATATATATATATATATATATATATATTTCATACAAGTCATTACTTGTTCTTACATTCCAGTCTCAGATTTCTGCAATAAACATTAGCACAGTTACAAACATATAAATATATAATCAACATTGCATATTCAATTTAAAATTGATACTTGAACAATAAGTTTGCATAGATTCAACATAAACATTTGCAAAAAGATGGATCAGTTCTTAGCCGAACAAAAAGGAAACTCAAAATAAGTTGGCTCAATTAATTGATCTTATAACACATACAGCCCTAAACTTGAACCTTGAAAGCAATGGAGGAAGGAATGGGCAAGATAGGCATTCACAGAATGAAAGCCCAAAAGGCAAATTTACCCTTTACAACTCAAGACCTAGAATCCCTACTTTCTCTTCCCAAACAAAGCAATCTAAAGGGATAGAATCGTTATTTATACATTTACAAGAACAATTTAAACAAGATTGGATTGGCAGTAGGTTCCAAAATAAAATATCATTAAGGAAATATCTAGACTTAAGGATGAAGCATTTACCTCAGAAAGGAAACAAAGAAGGTTATTCAGAATTAAGATGGATGGTTAGAAAATTGAACCCAATGATGGAAAAGGAGGCTATTGGCCCTTCATGTATCACAAAGGAGTCAAAAACATGGCTCCATAAGAATAGGGAGGATGACCTCACATTGTCACGAGGATCATACACAAGAGATGCCAAATTAGAGGTCAAGTCGAAAAACCATGATACACATTTGGTTGAATCCACTGAAATTAAGACTTCCCTTTGTCCCCCTAAAGAAAACTTAGCAGCCATGATTGAAAAAAAATGAGAGAGGCTTCTAGTCCATCAGAAGCCACTTCGTGTATTCCACTTCATCATCTTAAAAAGTTAACTCTACTTAAAAAGCTAACTTCAGTTTCAACTGTGAATGCTCCGTATAATCCAGTTATAACTAAGACCGCTCCGCATAATCCGGTTCGGATTATCATGCACTCAACCGGTAATAAACTTGTACCCAGTTGGTCATACCTTCCCTGTATGTCTAATAAGACCGGTTGGAAACACTCTGTTTGGTCAACCGGTGCATACTAAAGAGTACCAGTGCTTGATTAGTCTACTGGCACTGCGGTGGAATTGATGTTTGCCTTTGACTTAACCAATGACAACTTAAATATGTCAACAAAGTGCTTGATAATCCGAACCAGATTATGCATAGCATTTTTTAGTCAAACTGGAGTTAGCTTTTTCAATTGAACTGGAGTTAGCTTTATTTTTTCTGGGAGCGTTTCGAGGTAAAACTAAAAAAATCAGTTTGCAAGCTTTTTGATCAAGAGTTTTGCATGCGTGATTTTTGGAAGAGTTATAGCTTGGCGGAACTGTTAGATGTATTTTTAATAAGATAATTTCTTATAAATACAAGTCATGAGACATGAGAATGTTGTTGAAAATCTAGAGCATAGAGAAAGAGAGTTGAAGAGCAGAGTCTTCTATGGGGGAACACAGTCACAAAAGGTGAAAGAGAGAGAAAGATTCAACAGCCAAGCAGAGGAAAAAGTGAATAGGTATGATCTGAATCGACTGATATAGTGTCATCATAAGATCATTTTTTTTATTGAGAAGCATATTTAAATCTCTTAACCAGAGTGAACCCTAACAAGTTCCATTGTATAAATCCCTTCACCGAGTGACATCTTTGTTGATGTTTTAAGTCCTCTGATAAGGCGACTCCTCACAGGGTCAAGATCCTAATAGGTCTTCTTCTAAATCCCTTAACTGGGTAGCACTCTAACTAGTGCTTTGTTAGCCTTTAATAGGGAAAATTTATTATTGCAGTAGTGGAGTTTTGTGGGTTCTGTCCCACCATGGTTTTTTCCTTCTAACCGAGGGTTTCCACATAAAAATGTTGTGTTGACCTATGCATTTAATTTATGTTTATGATTGTTAACGTATTTTTCTGATTTCATTATTAACAAGAATATTTAATTGGAAGAAAGAGGAATAGAAATTGAATTTACTGATTCATCCCCCCTCTCAGTAACCGGTTAGGATTAACAATTGGTATCAAAGCCTGGTTAGCTTAACTGCTTGACAAAAGATCATGGAGGGATACAGGTATCAGAAGCAGCTGGAAGGAGCCAATAAAATGATTACCTCTCTTGAGAATAGATTGAGAAGATCTCTTGCCAAGAGAAAAGAGCTGGCTCTACAACTCAGTGAAAGTCAGGAAACTATTGAAGAACTCTCTAAACAAAGTGGTTCTAATGAAGCTGAAGAAGTGGTCACTGATCTCATGGAGAAGAATTTGAACCTGATTGATCAAATCTCCAATTTGAAAAGAGAACGGGAAGGTCATGCTCTGAGGATGACTGAACTCATTGAAGCTAAAATAAAAGCTGAAGATGAGAAAAATAGTGCCATAGAAGCACAGTTGACTGCTGAGAGATCAAGAAATCTGGCTGAAGATGCATTAAGAGAGAGTGATGCTCTCATACTGCAACTACATGCAAACATGCAGGGCATAAATCAGGAAAATGCAATCATGCATGAGCACTTGCATGATAAAGATGAGGCATGCAAAGTAATGGCTACTGAAGTTGAAAAACTTAAGGAACAACTGAAAACTCTTGAGGAGAGTGTTAAACTATAGCTTCGATATGATTGACATATATGTATATGTATATATATATATATATATATATATATATAGAATATATCATTATCATATTGACCAGATTCAATATGCTGTTGACTGCATATTATATATTGATTGGATTCGATATGTTGTTGACTGCATATTATATACTGATCAGATTCAATATGCTGTTGACTGCATACAATATATACTATGGATCGAATTCATTACGTACTGCAGTCGTTTGTTAAATCGACCACTGTCGATATACTATGCTGTGATTATATCGGGGTTACGATAACTATCGTGTGATAGTTATCGTAACACATTAATATGTGTTACGATAACTATCACACCATAGTTATCCGTAACACCATATGATGTGTTATACTAAACAGTGCTGACAAGTATATTAAATGGTGCAAAGCAATATGAAAAAAAGCACTTATGAAATGGCATGTCTATGTAAAGACATGAACGTGCGTGGCTTAAGCCACGTACGGTCATGTCTCTACATAAACATGACTATTGTATTATATATATATACATTTGTATATGCTGTGGAAAAATATCAATAATCGTGTGTATATTACTACTACAACATATACAAAGTGCAGATATATATATTTATATATATAGTTCAGAAAAGTCATTTGTATATTTATATATATAGTTTTATTAAATAACAATGTGTCATTTGTAATGTTTATCGACTCCCCTAAAAGTTGGTATGATTAGAATCCCAACCGCTGGCATGGCCCAAATACCATATAAGTATGGGTCAGCAAAAGAAACAAAAAAGGGGTATGGCGGAAAATATAGAATCCACAGTGATAAAAACACAGATCAATACCATACATGAAATAGAAGAATAAACTGCGACAGACATAAACATGGTAATAAGTGAATACATCATACCCGCAGACATATATTATAGTAAAAGGATCAGTGGTAGTTACATATGCACAGCGATCGATATACACAGAACACGTTTTTATAAACTCAAACAATGTTGTATGTAAAAAAGTGAGATATGGTTATTGACTAGAAGAGGAATAATAATAAGACAAGCTTTCGCATCAGCACAGATTATTTTTACGAAGCATCAAATCAAAGGAAAGGAAGAGGGAGGCGGAAGTGATATTCAAAAAAGCCAATTAAAGAACTCAACACGATCATTATATATATGACAATGGAATTATCCCCCCAATAATTTAAGGCAATGCAAGAGCCATCATAACCTCTATATGTGATCGAGTAAATATCAATTGGAGCATTTGTATATTCAGTTCCAGAATCAGACATTAAAGAATTGTATATGAGGGGCTGTACATGCATAAGTTATGGAGAATAGTGGAGGGATGTCTTTATAAAGAGTAGTGCTAATATTCAAGTTTTGACAATAGATATTGTATCCCTTACGGTGAGTCCTTAGAATGGAATAGAATCATGTAAGGTACAAGATAGAGAATAGATCTATTCTGACCCAAGGAAGGTTCGAAGGATTATAATCATAGTGGAGCTGATTAAAAGAGAGAATTCTATTATGAAGACGGATTAGGTGCTCAGGCTGAGCTAGACTTATATGGGTACATGAAGTTAGAGAGATTGTTAAACAGAAATAGCATCACAAGAACATTGCATAAACACAAGGAATATATATCAAAGACAACAACATATAAATTCAAATCGACCATTACTCAAGACTCATTGTTTGACAGAGAAATCCCAACAATTTAACCTTCAGTAGTATCAAGAATTGCTTGTAAGTTTAATAGAAACAAGACTCTTGCAATTGAAGTTATAGAAATTAGTCCCAAAATCTTAAGCTAGTAGAAGGGACATTATAGTGGTATTAGAGCATGATCTTGCCATCCTGTAGGGTAAAGATAAAATAAAGATTCGCATATAAGAACAAATATTGATCACGAAGATGAGGTAAGGAAGCAAAGACCAGGTACATATATATGCTAAAAGAAATTTCAAAGGAATATTAAGATAGTAAGTTTGATTTAATTTCATCTACCTAATGTATTCCTTAGTTGCTGAATAATTTAAATAATACCAGGCAAAGTAATAAATCCAATCTTAAGCCAAGAATTAATACCTTGAATCCTAATTGGAGGAAGGAGAGTGGGTAAGAGGGTAGGCTAGAGAGCCCAGACTCCACCATGTCTGCCTTAACACTCCAATGTGGTGAAGGTGTGAATTCCATAAACTTCCAAATTCTGAAATTCCTAGATACCACCCTTCATAGCAGGAGGGAGGAGATTAGGTAAGAGGTTAGGCTGGGAGTAGAGACTCACCGAGCCAAGAACCCACTATATCTGCCTTCAGCTTCCTTATGATGTAGGGTATAGGGAAAGAAGCAAGTCAATAATAGGACAACAACAATTTCTAGACATCTTTAAGACCAATAACTTTAACTAAACCAATATACGTTTATATATTAATCATTTACAAGTCATTAACAAATATGATTGCAGGTATAATGAACCCAAATTAACTCGGGACATTACATCCAATAGTATACACACATTTTTGGAATTTATATATACTAATTTGTGTTCCTTATTGCAGGATTTATGAGTCAAGAGCATAGTGATGAGATACATCTTCCCTAACACTAGCCTATTATAGGGGTTGGTCAATAAATGTAACAATGCTTGCATTATGTGTACGCATCGTGTATGCTTCGTGTCTTCATGCATTAATGTGCCTACATCGTGTATGCTTCGTGTCTTCATACATTCATATGTATACCTTGCGTTCAAATCCATACTTCATGTGCGACTCTTTTTATAAATAGAATAGAGTAATAGATTTGTGACAAGTAGAAATTTGAATTCACTAGGCCTTATTGGATCCAAAAGTCCATAGGATTAACTTACATATGAATTAAAGAAACATCTTGGTAGAATAAATATGAGAATGTTCATTGCTTGAGGACAAGCAAATTCGGGAGGGAAGGACTGTCATGTCCCTCTATTTGAAGACCTTCGACAATGGCCTGATCTGATTTTGTGGAATACCTAAAAAGACAAATTAGCAATAATAAAGTTCAATTAGAACTTTTAAAAGGATGAGAACAATAAAATTTATAATAATATATTATTAACATAATAATATATTAATTAATATAAAATTGAAATAATATAATATATAAGACAATAATAATATATTAATAGTATAAATTACAATACAATAATAAAATTAATAATATTGAATATATAATAATCGAAATATAAAAGTTGATATATCGAATATTAATATTATTATAATATAATAATATATGTATCAATATATAAAATTATTATATTTTATAATAATAATCTAAAATATGTAAAAATAATTTTAATATAAATAAAATTCTGGCTTCGGCCTTTTATCGATTAAAAAAAAAAATAATAATAATAATAATTTAAATATATATTATTATATTTATAATAATAATCAAAAAATATATTAATCAAATTAATAATAATAATAATAATCAAAAAATATATTAATCAAATTAATAATAATAATAATAATCCATTTTTATAATATCAATTAATAATAAATGAATCAATATAATCAATCAATATATATAATTATTAATATGAATGTTAAATTCATATTAACGTTAACGATATCAAATAATATATAAACAAACGTAATATAAGGAATCACTTCATCGACTCCAATAATGAGCCGAGATTATTAAATCGACAATACTCAATATTCATAACTATGGAAAAACAAATTATTGATAGAGGATTATGATGAATAAAACCAATCCTATACAGTCATCAATCCTCTATTATATTAGTCGGCGGCTTTATTAAATAACAATGTGTCATTTGTAATGTTAATCGACTCCCCTAAAAGTTGGTAAGATTAAAATCCCAACCACTGGCATGGCCCAAATACCATATAAGTACGGGTCAGCGAAAGAAACAAAAAAAGGGTAGGGCGGAAAATATAGAATCCACGGCGATAAAAGCATAGATCAATACCATACATGAAATAGAAGAATAAACTGCGACAGACATAAACATGGTAATAAGTGAATACATCATACCCGCGGACATATATTATAGTAAAAGGATCAGTGGTAGTTACATATGCACAGCGATTGATATACACAGAACACGTTTTTATAAACTCAAACAATGTTGTATGTAAAAAGGTCATCTATATGGTTATCGACTAGAAGAGGAATAATAATAAGACAAGCTTTCGCATCAGCACAGATTATTTTTACGAAGCATCGAATCAAAGGAAAGGAAGAGGGAGGCGGAAGTGATATTCAAAAAAACCAATTAAAGAACTCAACACGATCATTATATATATGACAATGGAATTATCCCCCCAATAATTTAAGGCAATGCAAGAGCCACCATAACCTCTATATGTGATCGAGTAAATATCAATTGGAGCATTTGTATATTCAGTTCCAGAATCAGACATTAAAGAATTGTATATGAGGGGCTGTACGTGCATAAGTTATGGAGAATAGTGGAGGGATGTCTTTATAAAGAGCAGTGCTAATATTCAAGTTTTGACAATAGATATTGTATCCCTTACGGTGAGTCCTTAGAATGGAATAGAAGCATGTAAGGTACAAGATAGAGAATAGATCTATTCTGACCCAAGGAAGGTTCGAAGGATTATAATCATAGTGGAGCTGATTAAAAGAGAGAATTCTATTATGAAGACGGACAAGGTGCTCAGGCTGAGCTAGACTTATATGGGTACATGAAGTTAGAGAGATTGTTAAACAGAAATAGCATCACAAGAACATTGCATAAACACAAGGAATATATATCAAAGACGACAACATATAAATTCAAATCGACCATTACTCAAGACTCATTGTTTGACAGAGAAATCCCAACAATTTAACCTTCAGTAGTATCAAGAATTGCTTGCAAGTTTAATAGAAACAAGACTCTTGCAATTGAAGTTATAGAAATTAGTCCCAAAATCTTAAGCTAGTAGAAGGGACATTACAGTTTTCCTGCATGCTTTCATTGTTTTTTGTGGTCTTTTACCCTGCGTCTTTTCTTTGTGTTGTGTGGTTAGGTCTCCTTCCGTTTTTTCTTTCTTTCTTAATCTCCATTATTTTTCTGTGGTGTGGTTAGGGTTAGAAAGAAATGCCTTCGGAGTTGGGTCCTCTCGGCTCCCAACCTGGTTCGCCCGTGTGTGAGTCCGGAGTAGCATAGACGAATGATGGCAAAGTTTTAAACATGGATACTGATGGAGTTAATGATGGAGGGTGTTAGGATAATAATACCCAAATGTGCTAGGGGAAATCCTTAGATGTTTATAATGGAAAGGTGGAAGATAAGCCGTCATAGAAGGACGTGCTTGCAGAACAATCGCGTCTTGAATGCCCTTTGTCGGCCGCGTTCAATGGAGTCTTCTACGCCAGTAAAGAGCCCCATCGATGGCCCGCAGCCGATGGAGATAGACTAGATGGGGGTGCCACTGAGAGTAATGCGGCCGAAGGAGGAAAGTGTAGAACTGGTAAGTTTGCTCCCCATGATCTTCGGACTCTTTCTCTTTCCCCTAATGAGGATATTGTAAAATCCATTAGAAAGGAACAATTACGGCTTAAGGAAATTGCAATTTTCTTTGTTTGTTTAGAAAAGGATTCTCCGTTTGCAAGAAAGTTTTTTGATGACTGGATTGTTCATGTTTGGGGGAAGAAATTAGGGATTCAAGTCAGTTTCTGCAGGATGATTCAAAAGGGTTTATTTTTTGTTTTCTTTAAAACGCATGCTATGCAGGAAAGAGTGCTTAAGAAGCACTAGAATGTGGGTCGTTCTATCTTTAAAGTCCTTCAATGGTCAGCCAAAGGGGAAGTAGAGCAGGTTGTGGCCCGCTCTGTTCCCCATTGGATTGAGATTAAAAACCTCCAACTTGAATTCTGACCGTTTATCTCTCATATTGTTCACCCCCTCGGTTCTGTTCTGCAAATTGAGGCAAGATATACGTTGCCCCACTTGAACGTGAGAATTTTGATGGCTCTTGAACCAGAGATTGAATTTTCAGATATCATCTCGATGGACCTAGAAGATGAAAAAATTTCTTGGGAAATTTCATTATTAGGAGATTTAGGTTCATGTTTTCATTGTAAGAAAAACGGTCATTCGAAAAGAGGTTGGCCGGTCTTGCGGGATTCTCAAAACCCCATTTTTGCTAGTAAGCTGAAAACTAATGGTAAAAACATTAGTCCAAAGATTAATGACCCTAATAGTAAGAAAGATGCTAATATTTCTAGAGATGAAATGGCGGTTACAGATAATGGTAAAGTATCAGGTCCAGAGCCAAAGGTGGATACATAAAATAATACCAATCATGATAAACCGAATAATGATGTCTTTGTCTGTATGAATAACCCTCTATTTGATGCAGGGGATTTAGTGGCCATAAATAAGGATGTTCAAGATCCCCTACCCAATTGCCAACCAGGTAACAAACTTGAGATAATAAGTGGCAAAAGTGATGGAAAATGCATGCCCCCCCCTAAACCAAATGCCCAACAACTTGCTTTAAGTTCTATTAATGATAAAGCTGCGAGTATTAGGAGGAATTCTAATGGACCCTTAAATAGAGAGAAGGGAATTCCGGGAACCTTTAAAACAAACAATGGTCACAAGAATAATAATGAAGCAGTAACATCCTTGATTGAGGAGCCATTCACCGAGGTCAAAAAAAAGAAAAGGAAGATGGTTGAAAGGCAATCCCTGTCTACTGATAGCAGGAACTCTGGGAAGAATATGCTAGATTGTTTTAATAGGCTCTATAACAATCCTAAAATGTTACCTCAATGATACACATACATAGTTGGAATGTGAGAGGGCTAGAAATGTTTGATAGAAAATATGTGGTTAGGAAATGGTGTAATAATCTCAAAGCAAAGGATATTGTATGTTTACAAGAGATTAAGGTAGTTGGGTTTCAAGCATTTACCATTATGAAATTCATCTGGGACAGGGCTATTGGCTTTCACTCTAACCACCTTAGAGGTAAAGTAGGCATTGCCATTCTGGTAGGACCTCAGTGGGCTGACAAAATCAATTCAAATGGGTCCTCTCCCCGTCACAGAGCATCATGGGTTACATTTAACCATAAGGACATTCTTATTGGAGTGTGCAACATCTATGCCCCTAATGACTATAGAGAACATGCCACCTTATGGGAATGGCTAGTTAATGGCCTTCCTAAAGCACACTGGATCTTTGTTGGAGATTTCAACATGGTAGAAAGAAGAGCGGATAAGTGTGGAGGCAATGCTCATGGTTGGAAAGGGAATGAACTGTTTTTTTGGTCCAATTTTAAGAGGAAATTCAGGATTGAAGATTCCCTCAGGCTTAATAAGAAATCCTTCTTAGATATATGGTTCACATGGTGCAACAACCAGGTCGGGCAACAGAGAGTCTATTGTAGGCTTGACAGGATGTATGCAGAAGAATCTATTTTCTCCTTTGAGAGACAGAATGGTCGGGCCCCTGTGAGTGTCTCCCCCACATCTATGTTAGATCACCACCCAATATATGCGTTAATATCCTTGGATTGTGAAGTTGAGACCTATCTTGTTAAGAAGAAAACTAGCTTTAAACTCAACACCTCACTTCTAAATGATGAAGACACTGATGGTGCTATCAGAATGGTTACTAGTCTGTGTAAACTTTGTAACCAGCGGTTGAACCATGTGGGTATGTGGAGTCACCTAGTGGATTCTTGGAGGAAGATGTATCAGATAGTGGGGAAACAAAAATCTATTATCAGAAATCAGGAAGAGCATGTCCTTCAATGCACCCTTAACTCTACTAAAAAAGAACTGCAAAACAAGGGATCTGACCCCCAATTGGAGGAGAAGATTAAGGAAGTTAAATGTCAATTAAGGAACTATGAACAGTATAAGATTAATGGCCATAAAACAGGAGCCAGGATGAATTGGATGAAAGGTGGCGATAAAGGTTCTAAATATTTCTTCAATATCATTAGAAGCAAATAGAAGAGAGAATGTATTGAAAGTATTCAGATCAATGGGGAAGTCTCTATGGATCCAAACAGTATTAAAGATGCCTTTTATAGCTTCTATAAAGATTTATTTTCTTCAAAATTTAATGAACACAATAGCAGGAAAATGGAGGAATGTCTTAAGCTGATCCCAAAAAAAATCCAAGATTTGGAGGCTAGGAGACTCAATCTGCCGGTATCCTTGGAGGAAATAGAATGTGCAATCAAATCTCTGGCCAATGATGAAGCCCCCGGGCCAGACAGCCTCCCTACTGAGTTCTATAAGCACAACCTGGAGTGGATTTACTAGAGTTATATGAGGAAGCTTTTAGGCAAGGATCTCTTGGTGCTGACATCGATAGGGTGTTATTAAATTGCTTCCCAAGGATGGTGACAAGTCCCTAGTAAAAAATTGGAGACCCATTACACTTATGAATCTGTCATATAAGGTGATAGCTAAGGTTCTTGCCAGGAGAATTGGGAGCCTATTGAATGAATTTATTTCTCCAACACAGACAGGATTGATCAAAGGGAGATTCATCCTTGAAAACCTGATTACCAGTTGGGAGGCAATGCACTGGGCCAGGAGCAAAGACCAAAATGCAGTTATGGTTCTACTAGACTTTGAGAAAGCATATGACAGGATTGAGTGGCCTTTTGTTATGGGTATGCTGAATGCATTTGGTTTCCCGCCATACTTCTGTAAATGGATTAATATTCTGCTCAAAGATTCCTCTACGGTTATTGATGTGAATGGTGATGATCTCTCTAAAAGTATCAGTCTCCAAAGATCCATCAGGTAGGGATGTCCAATTGCCCCAACCTTGTTTGTAATTGTTGTTGATGCCCTATTTTATATTCTTAGAGCTCCCCAGCTAGGTCCTCTTGTAGAAGGTATTACTCTCCCAAATGAGGAGCCTCTGCTTAATGCTCAGTTTGTAGATGACACGGCACTGTTTATTATCATGGAGGAAGATAACTTTGATAACATGCTTAACAAGCTTCAATTCTTTTGTGATGTCTCGGGAGCCAAAGTGGCTCCTCACAAATCTTCAGTCATTGGGTGGTCTCCCACTCCCCAGAATGGCTAGAAAGGAAAGGATGGAAGTGGGTAGGACCTAATGATATTGTAAGATATTTGGGCATTCCCTTCTCTATTGATCCATCTCTCAAAGACATGTGGAACTGGTTATACTCAAATTGAAAAGAAGTACATCAAATGGCAAACACATATGTTATCTTTAGCTGGAAGAGTGCAGATTGCGCAGAAAGTCTTGTCAGCTCACCACATATATTTCTCCTCGGCATGGCTATTCTCCAACTATCAGACTGGGCAGATACAGAAAATTATGAGAGATTTTTTGTGGTCAGATGGTCTTGGCAACAAGGAAAGGCACTGTGTAAAATGGGATTGGTGTTGTATGCCCAAAAATAAAGGGGGTCTGGGCATAAAAGACATAAGAGATCAAGGAATGGCATTAGCCTCCAAGTGGGTTACTCAAGCAGTGACAGGTGATGAACCATGGAAGGTGCTAGTCAGAAACAACATCAATAGATTTGATATCAAGAAAGGTAAAGGATGGAAAAATGTACCTCTCTATGACAAATTGTTGGGGAACATGAATCTCTCAGTTTTTGGTTCCAAGGTGTTTCAGTCAATATGGAAGGCTTGGGTCTAGGTGAGGGACCTTCTCCTATTCAGGGGTGCCAATGGTGGTCCTCCTACATACTCGATGTTGGACAAATCAGTCTGGTGGGGGGTGGAGACCAATAACAAGCCCTTGGCATTAACTCAAAGCTGCTCTACAAGAAATTGGACAAAATATGGCATCTCTCTTGTGCAAGATGTTATGGTTGACAATTGGCTAGGGGAGTGGGAGGAACTATCCACTAAATACCACATCCCTACCTCACAGAAAGACATACTCTATTTTATCTAAGGCTATGGGCCCTTTCTTTCCTGGTAGAAGTATGGACACTCAACAATTCATGCAATGGGTTAAATGGAAGGATGGTAGTGAGTTTCACAAGATCTCTACAAAGCAGATTTATAATATGCTGAAAGATAAGGTTGATATTTTTGAGAGGGTGAACCTTGGCTGGGGGCTAGATATCCCGGTCCCCAAATGGCAATTCTTTTTTAACTTTTTCTGGCACTCCCCGTGTGAGCCTAAGAAGTCCTGTTTTAGATGGCTTCTGCTTTTGAAGAAGCTAGCTATTGGTAACACTCTGCCTCATAATCTAGGAGATCCTATATGGTGTGATTTTTGTTCTATTCCGTTCTTTAATTGTACCTTTGCCCAGAGTATTTGGTCTATTTTCTTTGGGTCTCCTGTTGTTTGGAACAACAAACCTGGCCTGTCCTGGTCTGAGATTTTAGCTAGTTATGTTGAGTCTTTTGATTTGAAAATGAATACTTTTTGGTCTGTCCTTACTTGTGAAATTCTTTGGTTTTTGTGGAAAGAACGGAATGGAGAAATTTTTCAGAAGAGGAGACAGCTTACTGAGTTTGGATGTAAACTCACTCATTTTCATATCATGTCACAGGTTGCTGCTGCTTTAGAGATTTCTAGGGACAGATTCATGACTCTCATGAGGGAGGGCCAACTGTTGATCCACAAAGAAGACATTATTTCATGTCAATACTTCTCCATGCACAAAGATATGCTCCCGCAGAGGGAGCTTGACAGTCTTAATCAGTTCATCAAAGATCTGCATCTTGAAGATAGAAGGCTGCCAGGGCCTAATACACAAAGTTAGCAAAGGAACTACTTCCTTTTTGATATAATCTTTCCTTTTTTATAGAAGATCCAATGACAATGTTGAAGTCGTATAAAGGGATACAGTTCTTTTTTTTGTATTAACAAGCATCAGTAATGTTTTGTAATGTACTATCAAAACAATCGACATGGCAAATCTATTAAGATATGATGTAATCTTATATGTAAAGGTCTAATGTAATCCGGATACTATTGTAAGGTCTGATGTAACCCAGTTTATAAACTATGTTAATACAAAAAAGTAACATGAAAATAGACTTAAAAAAGTCATTTTTATTAAAACATTAAAAACTATGGTCAAATCAACTCAGAATGAGCTGGAATTTGAAAATGGAGGTCAAAATCCATTTTACATATTAAAAATAATTTTATTTTGTGCAATTGCCAATAAAAAGTCCACTTTTAGAGGATTTTTAATAAAATGTGCAGTCGCCTTGAAAAACCACACCTTTTCCTTCATAACTTGAGCTAGACAACTCCGTTTGAAGCCTAAGATAGCTCGAAATGAGTGGAATTCTAAGGGCTATTAACCTAAGGGAAAACAATGATTAAAAACTACATACAAGAAAGATAAAAACAGAGAATAAACTTGAAGATTGTCAGAAATCAAGTGCTTGCAGTTAGAAAAGAAAAACTCATTCTGACAAGCTTTTACAGGGATTAACTTGACAGAAACCTTTAGAAAGAATACATAAATAATGCTACATAAAGTACAAATCAAGGATGACGAACTGCCTTCATGACACCTTATCAATACGTTGAAACATAGAGGATACACTTATGAATCCATGAGAAAATTGCATAGGGTTGCTACAATTTTGTGATGTCAAAATTGAGGACAACAAAGGCTAAGCCCCCCCTTATTTGTTACCAACAAAGAACCTTTCTTGTTTCTATGATTTGTACTGACTAAGTGGCGATGGTTTTGAACCCCCCACTCCATATAATTTACTATTGTGAGTATTGCATTTGTTAGTTTATATATTTGCATGTTTCAAAAGCTAACAATCAGCAATGATTCTATTTAGTTTCTATATTGTTTTATATATTTCAAAAAAGAACAGGGGTGGTTATTACAATAGTGCCTTAGCCTTTTGCTCCAGGTGAATCCAAAAAGACACACCTTAGTTTTATCAACATGTACATGAAAGAGGATATTCCCCATTTGTTCCATTTTGTGTGACACTCAAAGGTGCACATTTACTTGTTAAAAAATGTGAGTCTCCTAATCTTCTTAAGATAAAACAAATGTCATATCCCCCAATTGAAAACCCTAATTACATCATACCTGTTTTGAAAATGAGATCTAATAATAAATAATCATTATATAAAAAAAAATACATAATAAAATAATAAAATAAATGATAAATTATAAACATAATAAATAAAATAATAATTAGACAAGTAAATATTAAATAAATAACAAATTAAATAATGATATATCAAATAATACTATTACAATATAATAAGATAATTATAAATAAAAAAAATTAAAATTACTGATAATAATATTTAAACATGAAAATAAATAAATAAATAATTATTAGATATAATAATAAATAAATAATATCATAATATTTAAGTAAAATTATAATCTATATTAACTATAATTTAATAGTCAAACATTATATAAATCTGGATCATGTCGAATGGATGGAAACCCGACCTTAGAGTCGCCTCTTCTCACCTCCTGTGCGTGTCTAAGAGAGAAGTCGATTGTTCATCCAGGGCATCATGAACAAGAAAGAAATAAACCAGGCACAAGGAAATAAAGATATTGAACACCCAAAGGATTGATAAATCTAACATAGTCGGCAATCTCATGGGCAAGGGATTAAGGCTAGACTACAATCACAAGATGAATCGCAGGAGGAGTATGAAAGCCATTCAACAAGCATCGCATAGAATAAAAAATGATCCAAACCTTGCTCCGCAAAGTTCCTATTAAGGCATCTATAAGATTCCATCACACTGGCCAAGGATAAATGGATAGACAACAAGATTTGGGAGAGAGATAGGGAGCGTCCAATCAGGGATTTCGAACAGAAGGAAAGAAGACAGAGACAAGATAATGAAGGGAAGAGAGGGCGGAGGTTAATATGCTAACTCACAAGCAATCTTCACAGTGACAACAATATCGTCTCCATTCGTGGGGTGAGGAAACAATGTAATTGAAGCAACTATCTTTATATACATCAGACAATAATGCAATCTGACAGAAGAGGGCAATCACGTGGAGTTGTTGTAATGTCCCCTTTTCGAACCTTACTTGATTTGTCTTGAAATTCATAATTAGGGTTTGGATTTCCCTTGTAAATGGTAATTTGTAATGTTTCATACCAGGAGGATGTCAATCCTCAATAATTATCATACGTCATTACGCATTTAAATCATATTAAGAATAATCTCTAATTCACAATATATACTTAAGCTCTAATTCCTTACTTCACTCCTAATCATAGACCTTAAGAAAGATGGTAGATTTATTGTGCTAGGACGCTTGCATAGTCTACAAGTGGATTCCCTCAAGGCTCTACCTATCTCGGGATCTTTCCATCATGTGACTGATTTACCCGCCTCTTCCTACACACACTTCCTATCCCCTTAATAGTGATTAGTGAGTTATTAAAGAATTAGTTGAGTATATATTATTATCTCCCATATAGTAAAAATGTTAGTAGACATACATGTCGTGATGCATAGTCTTGATTCCACTTAAATATATAAATAGTAAATATATGGATAAACTTATATAACATATATGATATTTAATTCAAATCTTATTCTGAATAATATATAATTTATATTCAATAACCTATAATCATGAAAATCCATTATTAAATAATTTTATACTTATAATCACGAGAATTCATAATTCTCTATATAATGTATTTATTTCATATTATATATATTAATTGCTTATTTATCAATATATTTGAGTTATTTCAAATGTTAGTGTACTTCATAACAATATTAATGTATTTCATAATCAATTATTTCAATGTTTGTTTCATAACCTATTATTCCAAAGTTTATTTCATATTATTGTTAATATCTAATTCATGCAAGTCTTATAAATGAATGAACTCAAACAAAGATATGCTTACCTTCTTTCCACATGGGATGTCTTTATTTTTGGCCTATTCATTGTTTCTTTCCTTTTAATATTCCCCTACATTTTCTCCTACATTTCCTCCTTGATTCTCTCCTACATTTCTTTCCTTGTTTCCCATTAAAATTTGAATAATCCCCTCTTATTATCATCCTCCTTTTTATTTAAATTTTCTTTTTCCCTATCGTTTCTATTATGTCCTCCATATATACCAGTGTGGGAGGAGGAGAAGGCAGCAACCTTATGGTCACGTCTTTTGATTATGCCTGATGGGTTTCTTTGTTATCATTAATTTATAAATATTATAAGACATTATAATCTATGTATTTATATAATATTTTTCTTATTTAGTTATATTGATATTTAATTAATATATTTTTAAAATGCATGATTAGATATTTATATTATGATAATGTTTATATTGTAATTCATTTATCTATTATTATTTATTAAGTTATATATATTGAACTATATATATGTACTTATTAATAATTAATTTTATCAAATTAATTATAATAATTGTGTAGATTATATTATTATAATTTAATTATAATTTATCATTCATTTTTATTAATCTTGTATTTTATTTTGTTATTATCAACTATATTCCAAGGAAGGGGTCATCACAATTGTGGTCTATAACCCAGAGACGATATTCCTATTGTTGCACATAGAGACCCAAAATTCATATTCATAGTCACAAATCCATGTGGAGCACTAACATTAGAAAGAAACTTGGAGGAGGGGAACCATATCACAAGGAATATAGAGAATACCATTTAGAACATACCGTTAGTAGGTTCCAATTACGAAATTAGATTGCCTCAATTGCCATGGTCGACTAACAACCAATAGAGAGAAGAAGATAGTCGGCATCATGAATTCTATTTTTCTAGAGGGTGTAGGCTGACTAATATAATATAGAGACCCCGATATTGCAGACGACATACAAACAATTGGTTATTAATTCCTACATCACACGAGGATCAAAACATTTCAATACTAAGTACTGAAGGATAGTGTTAAGGAATTCATTACATTGAAGTTTGGTAGTATCTTGGCAATACATATATCATTGTGAGGAATCAATGACTCTTCCATTGCATCAGTAGCTCTTTGAGGTCCGGTATATTAATTTCAATCATTCAGGACATATCTGAAGTTTGTGATCCATACGGACATTAAGAAACATCAAAGGTATATACATTACAGATTATAGTTGTCAAGTAGCTCTTAACGCAAGTTTACACCCTGCATAAGTTGATATTGATAATATTCTAGTGATTGTTCTACTAGAGTCATTCCTATGCCAGACGCTGAAGAGATCACCAAGGTTAGGGATTAGTCATCAATGACCCATCAAGATGACTAATTGCTATAGCCTATAATCATTAACGTTGGCATATAGCTTTGTCTAAAGGTATAGAAGGGTATAGGAAGATGTGAAACATTAAGGGAATTGACTGAGTCATCAAATTTGAGAGAGTAGTATTATCGATAAACTATCCTGTAAATATATACAGATATAATTTTCTGGAAAACACCATCACACATTAATTATAAGGGGATCAAGTAATGTGAATTATAATGAGAATTCAAGGTAGTCATTAGGTTCCCAATGTAATCATAGAGGGGACATTACAACAAATAACACCTTCACATTCATCCCTTAGAAACAACAAAACTCACTTGAAATAGATAAGCAATAAGGGCACAATCATGACAGTAAGCTTTAGTTTGAAACAATTTGACAAGTGGACATGACAAAGCATGCACTTTAAAGTGCATGTCGCTAAAATTTTCATAAGAGTGCAACATGGAACTTGCTATAGATTTGAATAATACCTATCATCCATAGGGACGCATGAAATGGTAATATCTGCACCACTACTTCTGTGATTCTGTAAATGGGAATAAAACATTTTAGTATTCAAAAGTAAATAATTTGATTCAAACAATGAAATTTACTAAAGCAAATAATTTTCAAGAGAAACTTGATAAATTGTACATGAACAGCTATCTTAAGGGTGCATATTTAAAAGCTAAGATATTAAAATCAGGAAACCTGAACAAAGTCCATGTAATCCATACGGTACAAGTGATCTCCAGATAGGATCAGGACATCTTCAATTTCCTTACTTCTAGCATCCTTCAAGATAAGTACACAGGTATATCAAAACAGTTAATCTTTTCCAGTAAGCTCAGAGTTCCTATAAAACAATTACATAGAAATAATATAAAATTGTTTGCCATGTTCTTGGAATCACAGGTGCATGTAATTAAGCTTCCTCAAGATCCTCTTATGCAACTTGTGTATTGACCTAGATTGCATTACACATCTGTTCTTGCATTCTTGTTCTCTAGTATTTTCCTTGGGATTGTGAAAAGTGGGTTATAACTTATAAAATACTTCTTTGAACATATATGACACATAGGTGGATTCTAGTATGATATATACCTTTCCAATATACCTTAATGTTATTGAATACAGTCTGGATGGTCCTTCACTTTCATCTACAAAAATTTTATTGCATTGCATAACACTCCAATAACATATTCTATCTGATGCAGTAATTCAAGTTTCTATACTTATTGATTTGTTTATTTGGTTTTAGCTTTCTAACAAGAAATGTGCAAGTTACTTGAAATTTCTATGTGCTTCTCAATTTCTGGTATGATGCATCCAATACAATAAGTTTTCTTTTGAGAGTAAAATTGAAAAGTAATATTTTCTTCCTTGAAATTTTGGATTATCAGAGTAACTATGGTTTAGGGTGAAAACCAAGTAATCCTTGACTCGTGTAGATGCATCCTAGGAAGGTGGAATGCCAAAACCAAAATAACTTCTATCAGACCATCACAAAAAAATAATTCAATTTTTGTCACGTGGCTGCCCCTAGTCATCGTCTCAGGCATGTTTAACAGTTTATTGAAATGGTGCTCACATAAGCATTCAGTTTAAATGGGAGTCAATTTAAAAGAGGGAAAGGAGAATAACAGAAGAAGAGAGAGTGATGATATAATGCTAGAAGCAAAGGCAATATCTCACAAAAAGAGAGAAAAAAGCTGTTGCAATTTGGAAATGTGAGGATTATTGGACTTCTGCCAAGATAAATAAAATGAAGGGCTTGGAAGCAAGTACAAAGGGTTCACATATCACAGTTAGCACAAGGAAGAGATCAGGGTTACTTTCCATTCAGATTCTCTGTTCATTTGTGTATGATCCTTGCCTATCTCTTTGGCTTCTTTCAAGGGAATTGAGTATCTGTAAATTCAATAATAGCCTGAAAGCCAATTGTTTTAAAAAGCTAACTACAGTAATTTTGGAAATGCTTTCATCTGACACCCATTCTTGTTTCTGTTTTTCTACCTTGGTTATATTTTAGATTTCAAACTCACTGTACTCACTTTGAGGAAGCTACCATCAGTAGGTAAGAAGCAATTTAGACGGTTTATGAAAGAGCTGTATTTCCAAGTTTCCAAACAAGGAGAATCAGAAATAAATAAATAAAATAAAATTATAGTCTTTCTTGACCATTTAACTCATGCTGTGAAAATTTTTTGTTTTGGCTTTTGAAAGTTACTGCCACAGTGACTTGATTCTGTTTCTCTTGCATTTACCAATGTAAAAAGGTTTTTCTGAGCCAGAACAAAAAATTTGAAGCACCAGGGGGGCTAAAAGAGGGGTTCTCTAGTACTCCAAATTTATCTATATATCTGATCATATGTTGAAAACCCACTCAATTTCAACAACATAGAAAAGAACAAGTGATAACCATCAGTGGTGTGAGTACCTCAAAAAGCCAATGAAACTGACGTACAGCATCTGCAGTACCTTGAAACCATTTTTTTCCCTTCTCTCCAGGTCTTTGAGTAGCAGCCAAGGCCTTGTAGAGGAGACAGTAAATTGTTTGATTAGACTATTATATTGGTCCAACATTTACATTTTAAATCAGTGCACCAAGTTTTCCAAAAACAAATTGCTAACAGCCTAATAAGGTCAATCAAATAAAAGGAAACTTGCTCTTCACTAGGAATTGTGATTTTTGAAATAAAAATATAAATGTTGTCTAGCAAACCCATTCCCTATTTTTTATAGTTATGCAGTCAAATGACAATACAAAACATCCAATTTTAGTATTTTACATAAACATTTATTAATGTCCATGGTTGTGGAAATGACTTAAAAATTTAAAATGATTGATACAACCTGTTCACCAGAAACAGGAAACACAGCCAAGTTTCAATCTTTACTAGTATGTTCATGAAATGGCTCAACTAGAGTTGGAAAACATGAATAAATAGAAGAGACATGTATCTGGCAGGTGTCTGAAAAGATGACTCTCTATCACCTAAAATGACATATTGCAATGAGGTAAAATAAAAATTCAACAACCACCAAGATAAACATATTATCACCATGCCTATTGTACAGAAATTTTATTAGTAATGCATAAAGGCAAATTTGGAAGCTTCTAAAATTAGAACATGTGAAATTTGTTAGCATTTAGATTTGTCTTTTGTAAAACAACACAAAAACAAAATACTGTGAGATAAAATCTCTCTTCAAATTCAAAGCGGAAGCTCCCTAAGATCCAAACTCATCTAAACATAAGCTAAACTAACACAACACTAAAGGCTCTAGAAAAGATATACAGATGTGTACACTTTACAATATTACCTGAGGTTTGCATAAAAGAAATGACTACTTGCCTATGTTTTTTTAGCTTTGGATACAAGCACCGGGCTATTGACAGGCATGCCTTGCAAACAAGTTTTCCAGACATTGAAGGAAAGATAATTAATCAAAAGGCACAAATTACACAATTTCGTCCTCGTGGATAAAACAAAGACCAATAATTCACTGCAAACAAGATCCAAAGGAATAACAATTTGAACAAAGAACAAATGCACAATTCTAGGAATTGAATTGCTAAGTTGTATAGAAAACTATCACATAATGAAAAAAGGATATGAATACAAATCTCGACAATAGTTCCGTTTTAATGTAAGGAAATATAAATATAGGGGACATAGCTTGAACAACAATTTCAATAACAAAAGTGTAGCTTTGATCATCATCATAAATTTTTGTGTGCAAAGCACTTATTTATAGGTTACAAAATGCCCAATCTCTAGGACTTTAAAATAATCTTATTTAATCCCCAAAAGCAAGTTTTAAAGATAAATGCTTAAAGGTTGTTGAAACATTGTAAAGAAATAAACTTTAAAGCAAATCTAACATAAACAAATAATAAAATAATACAACTTTGATATAGTTTTGCACCTTTGCCTAGAAATAGAACACTATTTATAACAGCTGCCAAAATTATCTGTCACTAAAAATAGCAAACTAGCATATGAATGGCCCCCATGATTTTGAAGCATTTTCCACATTGCAACCTTGAAGTAATCTGTAACAAACTAAAAGACCTTGAAGCCCAATGGAAAATTCACCATCCTAAGTTAATGAATCAAATCAAATGTATCATTATTTTGTATATATCTTTGGTTTTGTTCTTCCCCTTTAGGGCTCTTCTAGGTTTATCTTCCTAGAACCTTCTATTGTAAACAATTGTTCTCTTGAGTTCCATTGAACTAACTTGGTCATCCACATACAATAACATACTTTCTTTTTTCTTTCGTCTTCTTTCTAGGGCTTTGAATAGACTAGAGTTTTGAAGAGGAAAACCCTTGACGTTAGACCTTGGAATCTAGAACCTTGTGATTAAGAAACACACTTGAAACTTCTTTCATTGCTTGCTAAATATCTGACCTAAAAACTTGGGATTTACCCTTAAATTGATGCCTATACTTTTTTGGCCTGTGCCAAGATTTAGTGATGGAAACTATGAAAATTGATTTTTTTGAAACCCTAGCATTTGTAGTGATCCCTAGGAAATTTAATTCTTCACAAAATTTCCCACTTAAATCTAATGTTTAAACCTAGGGATAAATAAACAATTGTCATATATAATCAAGGTGCTCCTAGTACAAATGACTAAAAGCACTAATCAAACCACTTTTGAAGATTAGAGACACTAAAATAGCAACATACCCCAAAGTTAAGTCATACAATATGAAGAAAAGTCCCAATTGTGTCTTATGTCTTATGTTTTTACCACAAATAGGTTAGGCATTCAAAAAGAAATTTTTTCACAACAAAAACTTTGTCATAACCTATGTTCCATAAATATCAAGGACAAGGAATGCTAAGATTGGGGGACAAAGGCTTCATTTTGGGACCATAGGAATGGTGGTGCAAATATAGAGTACTTTAAAAGTAGTTGCTATAAAATGTATGAGGAATAACATACAAAACTTTCAAACACTCAAGCATATTGCATTGAACAATGAAAATGTTGAATATCAATACATTTATTTTATATTCAAATGATGATTACATTCAAAATCCAAATGCAATTGGTCTATTACCCAGTGACTTAAATCATTATTCCTTACCAAAGTCTACACCAAAGTCCTTATCACTTTTCTAAACTAGCACCAACCAACCCTATTTGTGTTGCATCTTCACACTTCCACATTGGTTTTTTTGACTGTACATCCCATTGGGCAAGTGTCATGACCCCTCCTGGATAGAACTTAGTGATAATAAATATTATAAGATTAAAATACTAAATATTATAATATAAAAATATATAAATGAATTAACTAAATAAATAATAATATTTATTTTATCCCTATGCAATGCAGAAACTGAAAAGTTATTTAAAAAAGTAAATGAAGGATTCTCATTGAGAATCAAAGGATCATCCCTCCCAGTGGTTTGAAAGTGGAATGAACTGTTGGATAAGGACAAACAACTGAGAAATTAAATGGTGTTGATACAGAGTTCTTTTGGTACAACCTCTTGTCAAGGTGATAACTCTTTGAAAGTAGTTCAAAAATTAAGGAGTTAGACATGTGTTGGAAATTTTAGCTTACAAAACAATTTGAAAGGTGGTGAAGAGTAAATTTCATTGCATTTGAGGGAAGAATCCACTCTGTGAAGCTCCGAAAATGCAAAATTAGAAAATGTGGAAAAATATTAAAAGAAATGAGTTTTAGAAATCTTCGGAATCTTGTCCAAGAATGACCAAGACTTCAACCTAGATTGCTGATACATAAGGCTCCCTTGAAAGATGATGATCTAATTTCAAATGGAGCTAATGGTAGTAGGCCCAAAGTTGAGCAAGAAGAGACCATGACCCGTGTAAATACGATTTATCCTATAGTGATAAGTTAATGAGGGAAATGTGTTTAACAGTTGTAATAGAAGAAAATAAGCATGGGATGCAAGTTAAGAGAGTTCAAACTTCAGATATTCATAGATAAGTATCTTACAAATGTTACCAATAAAGTTTTAAAAGGTTTGGATAGATAATAATTTAAGTACTAACAATATAAACAAGAAATGTATTAAATGAAAAAGAGAATAAGGCAGACATGATGTAGGTTAAAAAAATTAAGATCTTGAAAAACTTCAGCGCTGGAGAATCATTCTCGATTAGTAATGATTTCCTTGAAATATAACACTTGGACAAAATTTACCAGCAAAATTAGCAAAAGATCAGGAAGGAAAAATAAACAGTACAGAACGAATGATAAAATATTAAAGGTGAAGAGTACAAACTAAGGTTTTATAAAGTGGTTTGAAGAGGAGGGATTCTGAATCAGCTAAAATCTTCTTACGTGGATAGTTCAAAATTCTTGTTAGTATACGTACCTTTTATATAATACTCATTGCTTATGCAATGAAATATTCCATGGAACGTGAAATTGAGATTCCTGTATTAATGTTTGTGGTATCAAAAAAACAGAGAAATAGAAAGAATACAAAATATTATAGCATCCATTCAAAGTTTTATTTGAGATCACAAGTAATGGCATATCATTAAATATTGTGACTTCTAGTACTTGTTACAATATTTCTTATTAACTATAGAAAGTAAAAAAATGTTATATAATGTCCAGAAGCTTTACCTCAACAAAGCCATCTCCAAAGTTTACTCCATTACCAAAGTTGTACGCCCTTGCAAGGTGTCGATTGAGAGAAGCTGAATTAAATTGTGTAAGAATGTAAACTTTGTTGATTCCACTATTGATACAGTTGCTCATTGGCACATCAATTAAACGATATGCACCCCCAATAGGAACCTGCAAGATAAAAACTGTGGGTAAAGATCACTAATGAGGTATTCACTAATTTTGAATGACCACACATCAAAATTTACAGCCAGATATTTCTTCAGTGATTTCACTAAAATCAGTCAATCTTGTTGTGTCTAGATCTTCTCAAGGTTCGAAGAATAAAAAACCAGGAGTAGAAAATGATAAAAACAAAGGAGAACATACAATATCAATAAAGGTGTTTTTTTTTGTAGCATTTGTCATTGGTCGTAGCAACCACTAGTAACATTTCCTCCCATCCATTTGTAGAAAACTCTTTGCTTAAATCTTTATTCGCTCCTCAGACAATTGTTTCTGGGTAATAAACAATCAACTGCAAGTAATAAGGGAGCTTTCCCCTTAGGTGAGATATTATATATTCTAGTTTAAGTTATGATCCACTAAAGTCAATTCAAGTACTGCATATTTTTTTCTAATACAATTAACCAAAAAAAATCCTCCCAATAGATAGATCATAATCTGATAGAGCCTTGATATACTGATGGGTTTGGCAGTTTCCTACCTAATTTATGATATCATCAATTTTGAACCTTACCTTTCATCTTATTGATTACTCAATAAATTTTTTGAATCACAGTAAACAATAGGCTTAATTGGAATAACCTGCTTACTCAAGATGGATTTTATTGTACCTCTATGAAATTTCCATATCATGTCAAGGTTTGAGCTAAAATTTGTAGTTAAAATAAAATGACTTTATAATGTTTTATTAGTTTGTTATATCCAACTATGTAATATTTACTTGTTGGTTTATGGGTAGTTGTTAGGATTTAGTTATTAGTAATTGTAGACAATTGCCTTCTCCCTAACAATTGTTATGTTCTTTAAATAGGTTTCTCGTAGTCAAGGAAATTAGTCTAATCCTTGACTGATAATCCCTAGTCTACTTAATTGTAAGACTTTCACATGAATAGAGATATACTTTTTTCACTCTATATAGCATGCATTGTTATTTATATTCTTTTAAGAAAGTAAACATTTTATCAAATATAGAAGTAAAATTGGTACCATTGCCTTAAAAATGTCAGGTCTAACTTAAGACATTCATGCTCCCAAACCCCAACAAAGGTGGAAGAGACCACACATAATCAAGATGAAGAGATCGGATGATCTCTAAGGTTGGTGGAGCAAAGAAAGTGAAGAAGATAGCAAGGGGGAGTAGCCAAAGAGATTCCATTAGTGCAAATTAATGGCCAAAGAATAACTTAAAGTAGAATTAGGAGTCAAAATGTAAGTGAAAGCCACAATAAAAAATGAAGAAAAAACAATTCAGATTGCTACAAACATCCATACAAGGGAGGAATGAGTGGAGATAGCTAGACATTTGCCCTTTCCTAAAGAAGAATAATTGATCTTAAGGGCCAAGTTAGGCTAGAAAAAATAATTGAGTCCCCCAAAAGTGAAATGGAATGAAAAGACATTCTAGCAAATGAAGAGAAGGAGTCATGCGACAGTAATATTCAAGGCACTGAAGAATTTCTCATTGAAGACCAACTCAAACCGAGGACACCTAGAATGAAGGTTCGAGTGGGAAGAAAAGAGCTTAAGGTGGAACTAGTGGTGTCCAAACTGCCAAAGTCTCAAGAAGGGTCAAGGGTATGGATGTATCCCAGAGTTTCAAAGAGATCTTGAATAGAACTTCTTCTTGAGGAGAATTTTTTACGCATTAAACTTACATCAAACAATGGTGACACCTATAGAAACTCTCGATGTCAAGAGGTAAAAACTGTCAAATGGGTACCTACAATGTATTCTTTATTTCTCATAGGCTATGAGATGAAATAAGGGAAATAACATTAATATTTTAAGTTGGTCCAATATCTTTATTTTCAAAAGAAAAAATTTAATATTAAAAAGTACATATAGTTCAAAAAGTGTATTTTGTAATTTAGAAAGTATTTTTAAATACACGGAGGGAAAAAGTAAATTCAAGACAGAGTACTCAAAAGAAAATTATAAAAGAAAGGCATTGCTTATTGAAAATCATCTGAATTTGTCATTTTACTTTACTTCCAAATGAGAGTTTGAAGCATTTAAGGATGAAAACCCTTAATGTGGGAGGTCCAAAGGAAAAAGAACCTTCTTGGTTTACATATTTGGATTCAAAGACATAAACCCTCTTATCTAGTGGAGGTGATTATGTTTGAGAGTAACAATTGTGCTCAATTGTTGAATATTATTGGGCATTTTCAAGGTCAATTTTTGGGTTCTTGTATTAGATCATTGATTTTTGATGAAGTGTTGTTTTTTACGATTATGCCTCTATTGGGTCTAATGTCTCTTCCTTAGGCAGTTCAAACTACAAGAGAGGTTGGCCTATAATCAGGAGTTCTCGTAGGTCAGTAGAGTGGTTAGGGGACCCGACTAGGTGTTGTAGAGCTTAGTAGGAATCTTTACAAGCCGTTTTGGACAGCTTGAGACAGTCTCCTATTTTTTAGGAGGGGTTCCTATTTTTAAGGGATTGATTGGGAGTTGACCGGAACACATCAGGAGACCTCAAGAATCATTCTAGAGGCTTTAGTTGCAATTCCTGTTTCTGAGGAAGGATCCCTAATTTTTAGGAGGGGAGTGTCAGTTCACTTGCTATATTTAGACATCACCGAGATGGCACATGCATCATCAGTTTTCAATTTGGGATGGCCAGGTGATGGGATTTGAATAAAAATTAAGCATCAAAGTATTGACTTTAGTATTTTATAAAATAAAATAAAGGGATTAATAACATCACTTTATGATAAATTCATCAACTAATAAAAGGACCCCATGTCCTCGTGGGATAAGGTTGTTTTAAAAGAGGGTCATTGAAGGGTATTAACACATGAATAAAAAATGAATTATTAAATGCATTATGAGCCCAATTTTCATCGGCCATCTTGAGGAGACATTAATTATTAAAAATTGGATAAATAAACTTTATTAAAATAAGAAAATGCAACCCTAAAATTTGATTAGGGTTTGAGACAATAAAAGAACATTAGAGGCAACCATTTGATCATCCATTCATTCATTTTTACGGCTGGGAATTGAGTTTGAGCGGCAGATTGAAGCTTCTGGCAATGAAAACTCCCTGGAGATCAAAAGGTTGGACGAAACCCCAGCCATCCATTCATTTATTTTTATAGCTGAGAATTGAGTTTAAGTGGCAGATTGAAGCTTCTGGGAATGAAAAATCCCTAAAGATCAGAAGGTTGGACGAAACCCCAGCTTTCCTTGAGAGGTGAATTCATCCAGATTTCACCATTGGGAAAATACACAGCAGTAACAACAATATTGACTGAGTTTGCAGCAGTTAGAGGACAATTCAGGCAGATTTGAGAGGGTTGGGTTCATCTCTACCAGCCGTATATTTGCTTAGGGCTGATTTCATTCTTTTGCAGTCGTGCACCCTAAATCAACCATTGGAATTTGTGCAGCAACTTCCAGATCAGATTTATTAGCAGATCATTTGTGTGATTCATTTAAATAGCAAAGAATTATGATGGATCAGTTTGAAACATATTGAGGATTTGTCAGCAGACAGGGTGATCTTGCTTGTAGGCCAAGCGTAGGGTTTAAAGTTTCCTACATATTTGTTTTTAGTAATTATCAGCATTGCAAATAAAACTTATTGGTGCTATCTTGTCAATTGGATGCCATTCTTATTGTGTTTAATCAATAAAAATCCCATTCTTGAAGTGAGTGTTGGACTTCCAAGTATACCTATTCTTATTGTGGTGTTTAATTCTTTCATTTGAATAAATACATTACTATTCGTAATAAATCAGAATTCTGATCTTTCATAACAGTCATTAATTCTTTTCTAATCTCTTTTGGATTTGAATAAATTTTTACCCGTCTTTTAGTAAAAAAACTGTCATTAATTCTTTTTCATTTTAAGTTCAAAATTCGTACCTATTTGCATACTTCACCTAGCACAGTTCAAACAAACATTGGCATTGAAACTTAAATTGAAAATCACTGCAAACAAATCAAAAATATCTCCCAAAACAAACAAATCAGGAAAAAATTGGTTAGATTTGGTTGGGGATCTTTCAGTGGTATCAGAGCCAAGTTCTTGCTAGCCTATATGGTAAAGATCGGTTGTTTCCATTTTTGTTTAATTTGATTTTTGGTTGTGGACAATAGAATTGGTCATCATGGAATGATTTTCCAGCAATAAACATGGATGGAAAAAAGTATTACAAACACAACATATGATTAACCATCGATTACAGTAATTTAATGACAATGAAATTTGAGCATGCTAGTAGTTCATCTCCATCTACTAGAACTAAGAGTCCTTGTGTTTCACCAACAAATAAAGCAATTATGGCCAGCTATGACAAGTATTGCTCTCTCCTTCAAAAGATACAAGACACGCTTTCTTTCACACAATTCTTGGGTATACCAGATGAGGATGAAGCTGACACGATGTTTTCAAGTCCGAATCGGTAGCGAAAAAGAAAAGAAATATCAAAATATACTAAAGAGGCCATTGAGAAAAGTGAAGAGCTTAATGTGCAAGAACAAGGAAAGGAAGAAAAATCGCTTGTTTGTAGTTTGAAGCCTACAAGTGATCACAATGAATATGAAAGTCAGTCATCATGTGGGAGTCCTAGAAGAAATAACTTTGGATCAAGTGGAGGTTCATAACACACGATTAAGTCACCATGTTGATCACAAAGTGGAAGAGATTACAATCATGGAACAACCCATTAGAGATGTCGAAAACATGACACCAAGGTATGACGCCTATTCTGATTTTTGCAACAGCCGTTCTAATCATGAGGTAGCATCCATTTCACATGAAGGTAATGATGTTGTTGAGTCTTCCTATGATGGTACTCAAGTTGAAAGTGTTACACATGAAATACATATTGTGGATTCAAACTACAAAGGGCCTGATTTTATTCACCATACAATGGAAAATGTTAAAAGAACACAAGGGTTGTGTGATGGGTGGTCACTAAGAGCTAAGAAGTCCAATCGCTTGCTGCCCAAGCAAGACAGCACTTGCAAGAGGTCAAGGAAAGATGCAATCAACTTGATAATGCAAGAAGACAAAGAGAGTCATACATCAGATCCTTATTTCTTCCAAAGGAAGAATGTGTAGATGATGAGCATACAAGGAAAGAGCTTCTTGAGGTAAGCCCACAAGAAGGGTATGTTGAGGGTTGTGAAGAGGAAAGGAGGTACAATTCAGAAAATTCAGTTGTTGATCATTTTCACAATTATGATGACACTAATCATAGTGGATAAGCTACTCAAGAGTTGTCTTTGATGGGTGTCAATGGCATCCATAGCTCATCTTTGGTTATGTCACCAATATCTTTTGATATGGAAGCGATATATTTGTTGGTAGGTTACTTCATTTTATTTGATACTTCATGCACTAGTGGCTGTCCTACTTCGGTTTCCATTGCACTTTCAGATTTAGCATGGTCTACATCAACTTTTGAGTCACTTGAGTGGGAGTGTGTGGCATGAAGTCTATTGGAGGGATATAAGGTATGAGATGGATAATTTTGATTTGCTTTGGTTAAATGACATCATGTATGTTGTTGGTCCGAGTTATGATAGCAGGGTTTGGTGGCCATTTGTGTTGGTTTATTGGCATGTAGTTTATTTTCACTTTGTCTTGATGTTCTGCATACATGAATGATTACTTTATGGTGATTGGTTGAGATACTTTTGACAGTCCCAACCAGTGCTGAGAGGGGAGGGGTGAATCAGCACCTCTAAAAACTTTACTTTATAAAGCTGATGAAGTTAACTTACAACTGAAAGGAAAATAGATTCATGCATATAATAACAGTAAGCAACCATTCACACAGTGACACCAGACTTATCATGTGGAAACCCGATTAGGGTGAAAACCACGGTGTGAGGAGACCTCACAAAATTTGTACTCTTCTGGAGTACGCCCTGTTAGGAGCCTTCCCGGTTAGAGGATAATAACGCATTTGCTAGATGCGACCCGGTTAAGGGATTTGTTACAATAAGGTCTATTAGGACTTGCCTGGTTAGAGGACTTTGAACACCTTGAAGGATGTCACCCGGTTAAGGGATTTGATACAAGGGACCTGTTAGAGTCCACCCAAATTCTGGGATTTAACTATTGTAGTTTGCTAGAAAACAATAGAGTGAATGACCTTTTATAGTTGACTACACATAGTCTGATAAGATCCCTATTCGTGCTCAACTAAGAAGTAACACTGGTCGGTGCAGGTGTCTTCTCTTTTACTTCTATGCTTCTTTGCAGAGTTCTTCTTTTTCACTTCTTTCTATTTTACCCTGGCTTCAGCAGCTTACAGGTTCACTCTTTTTCCCGGCAGAATGAAGGCAACTTTTCTTTGCCTTAGGCATGAGAATATATAGGGTCCAAAACCCTAATTGTGCTCATCATGCATGACCTAACTTTAGATCTTTATCAAATTCATCATGTAGTGAAGTGTCAGTTATCTAAGGAAACGTTTGATGCATCCCCTTGCTTTATCTGCCTAGTGAAGAAAACAATAGTTGCGTGCTAGGCAACTTTCCTTCACAGGAGATAACACTTTGATTTAAAGTCGTAGATGCCGGTATTAAATCCTTTAATCACACCTCAAAAAGCCACAGATTCCGGCTTTAAAACCTTCAGTTGCGCCTCAAACCGATCACCAGGATAACTCAAAGTCACCCGGATTCACTGCAATAAATCCTGGTCAAAAAGAGTTAGGTTGGAACAGACAATTGACTATGACTTCCTCGGTTCATACCGGAGTCTTGTAATTTATCGGTTGAGTTCTTCATGCTGTAAATAGGTAAGATTCTTTGACCTGTTGCTGTCTCTTTCTTGGCTTACCGGTTTCTACAGTCCTCGGTTTGCTAATCTTAGCTTGGCTTACTGGTTGCGCCATTCTCGGTTGGTTACCGGTTGCAGCACGGTTCTCAGCTGATGCTGGAATCCTCTTTTCCTTTATTGTGTACATAGCACGGTGGCTAAGGATGTGTATAGTGACCGATGGTATATGCATGTAGTCACAACGTTCTTGTATATTGACATCATCGGCCAAACCATCCTTCTTTCATATAGATCTGTTTGGCTCAGTGGACTTTATAGAGATGACAAATCTCTATGATCTTTTTGCCAATCAATGACAACATCAATACCGGTGACAGGCTTACCGGTTATCATTACTTAATTAATGCCAACAACTTCTACATCTCATACAACAGGTTCTATATTTTGATTTGGGATCCAAATATTGTCATGGTTGATGCATTGTTTCTTATTGATCTTGATGAGTTGCTTCACAACTTTTGGCATAATGTTATTATTATCAGAGTAGCGTAGAGGATCGTTGGAACAACATTCCTAAGGTTGATATGGAATCCAAGCATTTTGTTTCAGCAAGTAGCTGCAGATTACTTGAGGGCAAGAAATCACGAGAAGGGGGGATTGTAACGTCCCTTCCTTGGGCAGTTCAGACTATAGCAGAGGTTGGCCTATAATCAAGGGTTCCTGTAGGTCAACAAAGCGGTTAGGGGACTCAACCAGGGGTTGTGGAGCTTAGTAAGGAGCTTTACAAGTCGTTTTGAACATTTTGAGATAGTCTCCTATTTTTTAAGAGGGATTCCTATTTTTAAGGAATTGATTGGGAGTTGACCGGAACACCTCAGGAGACCTCAAAGATCATTTTGGAGGCTTTTGTTGCAGTTCCTATTTCTTAGGGAGGTTCCCTAATTTAAAAGAGGGGATTGTCAATTCGCCTATTGTATTTAGACATCACCGGTATGGCACGTGCATCATTACTTTTCAGTTTGGGGGGTCAAGTGACGGGATTTGAATAAAAATTAAGTATTAAAGTATTGACTTTAATGTTTAATAAAAATAAAGTGATTAATAATATCACTTTATAATAAATTAATAAAGTAATAAAAGGACCCCATGTCCTAGTGAGATAAGGTTGTTTTAAAAGAGGGCCATTGAGGGGTATTAGCACATGAATAAAAAATGAATTATTAAATGCGTTACGAGCCCAATTTCCATCGACAATCTTGAGACATTATTTCAGACTCTTGGGATTAGCTTAGTTTGGCGACCCTCGTAAGCTAATTAGGTGATTAGAGGGGGTCAGTTGGCAGAACCAGTGGTTGGATTTCACTCTGGAGGTTATAGTTGCCAGGTCTGGTCTTCGTTTGGGTCAGATTGGATGACTCACTATTTATAGTAAGTGGTATTTTGGGTATGGCTTTGTTTAGCAGGGCACCTACGCAGTGTTATTAGAGTTTTCAGGATCCATTATGAGGAATCTTCAGTTTGTGAGACTTACTATTTATAGTAAGTCTATTTTGGTCAGTTGGCTATTCTTGGCAGGGCAGTGTGAGCTCGGGGCTCTGTTGTCAGAAGTTAGAATATTTTTGTCAGAGTGATTCAGTGGCTTCATATTTTAATTATGGTTATTAAATTAAGTTATTTTAATTTAATAACTTTATGACTTTATGACTTAATGTTATAAAACGATGGTGTGTTGAAGAAGCCACATTAGTGAAAAGTGTGAAGTGGAAGCTTTTTCAAAAAGCTTATAAATATAATATGAAAAGGCCATTCTTCTCACCTTATGCCATTTGATTGAATTATTGAAAAGTTGTGCTTGAGGAGGATTTTCGAAATTCACAAGTAAGCTAGGGTTTGGCCTTCTTCATTCCAGAAAACGTTGAGCTTCTTCTTATTTACAAAGACTTCATGGGTTTGGAATTCATTGCCATTTGTTGATCATTGTGAAATCTGGTATTGAAGTTAGGAATCGAAATTGACAAAAAGAATTTATGTTTGGTCTTCATTAATTGGAGAGACTATAGGCCTCACTTTCTGCCTGAATTAAATCAAAGGCTAATGACCAAATGGAGAACCGGTCTAGCCCCAAAAAATAAGATGATAAGGGAAACTCTGACGCAAGTCAGACCAAGTCTCAATGATGAGAAAATAAAAATTTTGATGGAAGCAGTGTCACTCAATTTGGACACGAAGAATAGGGTTGCCAAGATCATTAATGGACAAGAAAAAGATGTGTATGAAGATTCTGTATATTTTTGGCAAAACTATGACTTCAACACTCTTAAGTCTACAGGTCCACAGGACATCTCTCAGGATCATCCTAAAAAGGAGATGGCTCCACTGGTACAGTTCACAGCCAGTGAAAAGGGAACCACGCCTAAAAAGGAAGTTACTGGTGAACTGTTCACAGCAAGTGAACAGGTTAATCTGGGAAAAGAAGTTCCAACAGGTGAACAAGATACATCTGTAAGACCAGTAGAACAAGAACAAGGTGGGTCATTAGCAAAGATGACTACAGAAAAAGAAACAAATAAAGCAGAAGCTATTTCAAATGATCAACAGGTTGTGGAAGAGCAACAACAGAGTGAGAAACCTCCGGAAGAGCAAGTCCATCAAGAAGGAGTACATCCAGAAGAAGAGGTAAGACAAGAGGAGACTCTACAACAAGAAATACCTCAACAATAGGAGTTGCCTGTCACAAAAGAACAGGAAAAGCCTACAGAAGAAGAACCGGCACAAGAAACAATGCAGAAGGAACCGGTAGATGTTCCAAGTACATCTTCATCAAAGAGAAAGCTAACATTTGCAACAAATTCTGAATCAAAGAAAAGCAAAGTTAGTGAAACAGTTGTTGACATAAGCAAAATGTCAACAAGGCGGCTAAAGGAGCTCACTAAGAGAAAACAGATATGGTTCTCTCTAGTGTAAGGAATATCTTGTACAATTTTGTACTTGATACAAATATAGATGAAGACGAACCGGTAATTGATCAATTAGAGGTACTAGTGCAAGCAATTGGGGAAGATGTCACTGACCCAGAAACAATTGCAATTGATTACTATGAGAAGAAAAGAATAGATATTCTTCACAAATAGGTTGAAGAATTGAAGGCTACTGTATCTACAAGAACTGGAGAGCTACAGAAACAGATACAGGAAGCTGGAAGGTCGATCACAAGAACTTCTGACTTTGAAGACTTAGTGAAGGACACAACAGAGACAACGAATAGAAAAACATAAGAGATAAAGATTTTAACATCAAAATTTGATGCTAAAATCTCTTCTACAATTGAGTACAATCAGGAATTGACCAGTCTTGCTCTCACTTTGAGAAAGGCATCAGAAGAAAATACAAAAAGAATCCAAGACCTTGTTGGATTTCAATTATTCATTGCACCAACTTTTGATCTAATGCAGACAACAGCAACTGATACAGCGAAACTTCTGAAGGAACCTGATTATAAGATAGTGGAAGACATGGAAAATCTCATTGTCTCACTACAATCTGCAAAGAAAACTTTGGACCATATAACAAGTATCTGGAAACCTTTTCTAGAATCTGCAAAGAAGATCTACAAATGCATCTTCAATAAGTTACAGTTGTAAAATTTAAAAATGTAAAGAGTAACAACCCTTTGCCCTTTGGATGCAAAAAGGGGAAGATGGAAGTGCAGAGAATAAAGAAGTCTACAGAAGCGCAGAGACAGTGTGTCAAATATATGCTACAGGTAGATGAGCAAATCTACAGCAGGGGAAGTCTACAGGTGATGTATTGATATGTTTTGCCACCAATGCCAAAGGGGAAGATTTTTGACATAAACTTAGTTGTCATTGGTAAAGTTATTGGCAAACATCAATCCCACCGGAACACTAGTACATCACACCGGTACTCATAATTGTGAACTGGTAGACTAAGCAAGAAGGTAGTATATTAAATCTTGGCCTTGTCATGTGTTGTTTGACATAGCTATTCTGGGAGGGTTCGTAACTTGAAAATGATTAATGGTGAAAGCTTGTGTATTCCATAGAGGAGGCATGAGGTTGAATCCAAAGGGGGTAGGGCATACATGCTCAATAAAAACCATATATAAGATAAATGGAAAATAAATTTCCTTCTGATTTTCCACAAAAGAATTCATACACCAAATTGTTGTCTTGTTTGGTGATAATGTAAAAAATACCTCTATCTTTTACCTTTTTTATAAATACTTTTAAATTTATGATAAAAGCAATGAATTATATGTGACCAATAAATCTTAAAATCTAAAGTTGACAGAATGGATTTAGAAGAAAATTCCTTAACATTGTTTCTTTTAATTAATGATCCTTTGTGACAGTCCATGTCAAGAAAAGAATACCCAATACTTTGTGAGTATTGAACATCAATCCCCATACACAAATGGAGTTCATCACTGGTTAACAAACTTCTCTGAAGTGTCAAGTACAAAAGAAGCTAGTGTTAGATCTAACCCTTCCATAGAAGTTTTAACAATGGATAGAAGTGTAGCACCAATTACTAGATGCTTTTGGATTGATATAAAAAAGTTGGTGTACATGATTTTCATGTATATTACCACTTAGACAATCATGAATACAAAATAACAAATGAAAGTTATGCTAGAGATTCAGGGAGGACCCCTGGTTCATCTACCAATCTGTGGTCTAGTTCTAAGTTAATGTACTTACAGCCTTGAAACCATGGTAGTTTTTAATTAGTAGACACTTGTACACTGATATTAGGCTTTTCTAGATAATTTTTATGAATATTACCACTTAGAAAATCATGAATACAGAAAACCAAATGCATGTTGTCCTAAAGGAGGGTGATGGTTCATCTATCAGTCTGTGTTCTAGTTGTAAGTTAAAGCGCTTATAGCCATTAAACCCTGGTGGATTTACTCTCCTTTCGGCAATGTGGCATTTCAAGTTAAAATTGTGAACTGCAGATTGGTATCCTCTTCAAGTGATGAATTGAAAGCTTCTTTCATTTATTTTAACTGTAAGTAATGCCATATCTTGATTCAATTATATATTTATGTTGTTTCCAATTCTACCATATAATCATCTAAAGTTTTGCCTGTACTGCAATCACAAATTACTAGAGTTCTAACAAAGATTGAACTAGTTTAGGTTAAAATTTAAGCTCAATAGGAAAAACCATTGTAGGAATCCTGTACAACTAATTTCTTGTTTGTATGCATATATGTCTATAATTCGAGTAAAAGAATTAATCTTCTTTCTTCTTCCTAATACAACTTACTGCTGGTTTGGCTCTTCTCTTTGTTAGTGGGAAAAGTCTCGTGCCAGCACCACCTCCAAGAATAACAGATACAACTGTCCTAGGATTTACCCTTGTTGGTTCTGAAGTATTTACCTGCAAATTTGACAAAGGCACATAAGTTTTGAAAAACAATATTTGCACCATCCTAAGCTAACAATTGGAAGTCCCAAAGAAATTTGACAATAGTTTCCCATAATTCATCAAAATCCAGATTTTCTTACTAAATGTAATTATAAAACCATAAAAATCTTTCCAACCACTAGTGGTTCTCTTTTCAACATTATAGTTCCATTTAAATGATAAATCAATTCCAAAAATTTTGAAAGATACATCTAGGTGTCGATATCTCAAAAAATTGTTGAACACTTGATGGTGGTTGGATGTTGGTGAGAATTTTTAAAAAGAAAACAATGTAATTAAGAAAAGGATCATAATGAGCCCAACCAAGTCAATACTAATGCATCCCTTGCCATCTAAACTTTCCTAGTGTTGTCCATAAAGCTAGTAAAAAATTTAGTAGAGGGGCTAACGCCCTTGCTTAACATCATGTTCATTTTTCAGAACTGAAAGAAATAATAATTTAAGTTGGGTCCAGTCATTTTATTTTCAAATTGGCAACTTAAATATTATTATAAGTCCTAGATCATATTAATAAGTGTTTCTAACACTCGTAATATAATTCAAAAAGGACCTTTGGATGTAATTTTAAATATTTCTATACACTTTGAAGGAAAAGTAAATTAAAATAAAAATAAAATATAAGGGAAGGCCTGAAGTAGGCATCCATAAAAGAGAGATCCAGGCTCAAAGAAAATCATTTGACTTGTCATTTCATTATTCCTTCCATTTTGGAGATTGAAAAATTTAAAGACAAAAATCCTTGGTATGAGATGAAAACCCTCTTGGCTTTCCATAAATGGATTTGGGAACAAAAACCCGATCTCCATTTGTAGCAATTTAATTTAAGGCTCGCACTTGAGCTTATAGATTGAAGTCATTTTCAGGTTGCTACACTGTCACTAGAGTGATTTATATTTGTTTTGAACTTGCCACAGCTGCTAGAGCGATTTATTGAATTTTTAGCTTGTGGAGATTTGGATTGATTAATAGTTGCAAGAAAATTAGATGTATATTTATTGGCCAATTGAAAGACATTTTTAGATCACTGCAAAATTAAGATGGATAATTTATGAGGGTTTGTTGCTGCTATTGCATATATTGTTGCTGATTACATTAGGTATCATAAATAAAAGTTAGATTGGGGGTTTCTATTTTGATATTTCCATGTTTATTGTTTAGTCATAATTTATCTTGGTACTTTCATACTTGGTTACTTTTAATGTATAAGAATTTTATATAATTATTGGTGAATGATAATATCACTGTCGATAAGAAATTAGTCATAGATCGGGAATCATATTCAATATAATTGACATATATAGTTTAGATCTGTTGTGTATCTTGTATTTGAGCATGTCTACTAACTATTGTGCCTTGCACACATGCCCCATCATAGACAAGGACCCCTCTTCTCTCTTTTGTACCCTTAGTTTAGATTTGCATTATGATGTTTCTCTCCATATGGAGTGTTTTTGTTGAGATTTTGCATTTTCTCTGCATTTAGGAAAAATGGAATGTATCTTTCATCAGAGATTAGGCCAGCTACAACTCAAAACTTGCTTAAAATTGAACAAGAAGTAATGGATATGGAGAGTCATCATGATACATAAGTTCTCTTGTGGAGACAATAAAACAATAGAGAATATAAAGTTTCGATGGGTTTTAGAGGAGGTTTTCGGAACTTTGCATGGAATGAACAGAGTTGACAAAACTTTGCAAATTTGAAGGATCATCTCAATCAACTAAGTCACGGAACAATTACACAAAATGAAAGAGAAAAGTGGCTAAGGAAGAAATATGGATATTTTGGATGGTTATGGATTCATTCATAACAATAATTTATCGCCTCAAACACTTTGCATTTTTAGAGAAAACACATCAAAGGAAGAGAATGTCAGCATTTAGACTAGGTCGAGGATTTAATAATCCTTTGAATACATAAAAGCACACCCCTTAAGACATATGGAATAAAGATAGTTTGAAAGGAAGTTCAGCAATTACACCTTGGTGGGGATTTCACTATACTTTGGATAGTGTTTTGCCCGCACTTCCAAAGGTATCACATAGCCCACCTAAGACATGAAAGAAATAGCACTAGGAGAAAGGGAATGGTGGAGTATTGACCATGGAAGGGATTTCTCCACCCCATGGACACCTCCAAGCCCGCCAATCCTAAAACATTCCTAATAGCCACCATAGGACATTAGGAAGGAAAACTTGAACAAGTCGAAAGTTCGGCCTTTTGGCCATGGTGGGGATTAAGCCATGAAATGGAAATCCAAGAGGGACCAAAATCCCCAATGGACTACATAGGCTGCCAAGAGCTTGCAAATACCAAGGTCAGCAATAGGATGATGGGAGGAATTATGGCATAAAATGGAAAATCCAAGCAAAATCAAAATCCCCAACCCACTCCTATACCCGCCATTTCTCTCCAAGATAATACATCTGACCCTCCAATCCTCATCAAAATCCCCGACCTCTAATATCTGCTCCTCCATTGCATACCAAAATCCCTGACTCTCTTTTGGACCTGCTATTCCTCCTTTGGCCATAAAATCCATTCCATTCAAAGTTGAAAATGCCATTCCAATTGGAGCTAAAAGTCCCACGATTCCATTTCAAGGTGAAAAATCTGATCCAAGGCATGAGCAAATGAACTTATAAGGTCACCAAAATGAAGTACAACTACAAGGGCATTTCAACTTTCCTACTCGCAAGCAAATGTCATACATAACCATGGAACAAGCTCGAGAAACATGTGGATACAAAGGATACACCTGAAGAATGTCATGCAAAAAGTAAAATATTCAGGGAGAAATATTCAAAATATGTTTTATTGTAAAAGGAGTAGGGAATTTTGAACTCAAATAAGATGTAAAACTGGAAAATCAAAATATATTTTCCTATACCTACTCTTTTGTCTTCTTCTCCTGTGACACCTTGAGAAGCATGTAATTTTGGTCTTGCAGTGGGGTTAGGTACAACTATTTCCTCTTCTAGTGGGAGTAGGTAAAAGATATTAATTAAAGGAGCATAGTATTTCTAGAAGACAAATTTGAGCCCTTGGTGTTGACTCAATCTCCACCATTAACCTTGTAATCCTTCTCTATTAAAGGTAGTGCTTTTCTCCTTTGTAAATAGAGTAGTTAGTAGTCATTAGTAGAGGTAGTTGTCATAGCCCTAGGGATTGATGAGCATAAATTTTTGTAAACAGCATTTGGAGTTAATGCAAGTGAGACATTGAAGTTATAGTGTCTTTCTTCTGTTCCTCTGATGTATGTATGGTTTCTATTTTCTATTGGTAAACAGATTTGTCACTACAAATTCACCTTTAAAATTGACCTGGTTTGTCAAAAGAGCAATGAAAACCATGCCAACAGTTGGAGAGATTGCAATCTGATCGCAATATTGTTTGCCCGCTCAGGTAAACTTAATATTGCATAGACATAGTACAGGAAATATAATAAACACAGAATATATCAGAGAATAATAGATACTGTCATTAATCATTCCAGACTGGCAAGTACATTCATATTATAATCAATGTCGTCCCTTCACCCGTAGGTGGTACATATTTATCTACCCGAAGGGGTGTGACCAAACCTCACCGCCCAACCCAACTACCCTTTGGTTATTACTAATTACCGTCGGAACAACATAACTAATACACAACATATAATAAAGTAGTCTTTCCGGCTAACATCATCCCCCCCAAAAGGAAAGTCGTCTCCGGCAACTCACAACAAAAGGGAGATGAAATACACCACATAGAATAAGAAAATCACTGAGAAGGGGTGGAAGGGCGTCCCTGAAAAAGCTGGAGTGCCGCCCTCCCCATCAATGCTGCTTCAAGTAGTTCTTGTTCCGTCACAGCACATTCCTCCCGTGCCTGCACCAACCTTGTCTCCAAAGCATGCTTTTCAGCTATAGCCTCCACTAACTCTTGTTCAAATGATATTGTCTCTCCTGCCAATCTGACCTCAATAGCCACCTGTGTCGCCTTCTCCGCTTCCAACTGCTAGGTACATTGAGCCAAGTGTCGCTCTACTGCCTCCAATTGGGTGGTCAACTCCTCCCGAGCTCTCTAAGCATCCACCAAGACAGCCTCGCGTCCAGCCAACACCTACTCTAAGTGCCTTAAAGCGTAGTACCCCTCTCTAAAGGCTTGCTCCAGTGCTCTCTCCACTTCTGGCATGCAGACACTCCATACCTGCAACAGCTCCGAGTCTCATCAACTGGTCACACGTCTCAAAGGCTGATAACTGAATAATTTCCTGATGCCGTTCCGATGCCCCAACTCACAATTGTAGTGTACCTCAAAAAGACGATGGGGGTCTAGGGGGCACAGCATTTTTGTGATTTCCTTCCAATCCCATACTCTTTCTGCCAACCGCTTATGTTTTCCTCACTACCTTCTTATGTCCTTCCCTTCGATACCATACAATATGCACTGCGAAATGTTTTCATTTGTCATTTTTTTTTGTAAGAACCTTCCCCTTGCTGCTGCCACTCCTTGCCGTCAATAACTATTCTCCGTTTTTATACCGTACCCTGCTTCTTATTGGCTCTTAGTTGTACGCCCAATAAAAATAGTCCTCACAAAAACTGTGACCATATGGAATGCAAAACTCTGATGCTGTTTATTTATCTCCTACCCGTACGGCCTGCATTTTAACTCCCTGTATTTGCTTCTTGTCGCCGTACAGACACGGGTTGATGTTGTCGTACGGTGGCTGCGTTTCCTATGTGTCGTGCTACTATTCGGTCCTTTCTGCGTTTTCTCCCATGTCGTACGGGCTTATTTAAACCCCGTGTTCTTCCTTGGGTGTCGTACGGTGGGTCCCTTTCTTGGTTCGCGGGTTGTACGGGCATTCCTACCTCCGTATGGCAGTACAACGTAAACCCTAGTCTACGCGAGTCGTTGCTTCCTTCAGCCGTACGGCATGTGCGCAGTGGCTTTTTCTCTTTCTATTGTCGTACGGTAATATGAACTTCGTTTCTCCTTTTGCTCTTTCTGTTGCCATACTTTATAAACCATACGGAATGTTTTTTTTTCCCTTTCGTTTTTCTATACTACCCGCGCCGTATTGCTTGATACCGTACGGTCCTTTTATTCTCCTGTCATGTGCGTGTCCTCCTGTCACCGTGTGGCATGTGTGATACTACCTTGCCATACGGATTAATACCAAAACTCCACCAAGATACCTCTCGTCGTACAGGGCTCCCAAAAATCCCTGCCTTCGTCGTACGGTGACTGGCCACACAGTGTAGTCATTGCCTTTGTCGTATGGTGGCTAGGCACATCACCGTATGGTGTTTTTAATGTGTTGTGCTCTTTTTCCGTATGGTGTCTTCTACTTTTTTTATTTTTTTATTTTTTATTTTTTTTTAAATTCTTAGTCTAATTACCTTCCAGGTGCTTCTCTGGACGGCTCTCAAGTTGCCTGCCTGACCTCTTGAGGCCCTTTCCATCTTCTCAGGTGCTCTATCCCTCTGCTTGGGTCCATTCTCTCCGAGTAAGGTCTCAATTTGGATCCGCTGATGGACTCATGTATCTCCAGTCCGTAGAGAGTCCTTAACTTGACAGCCCCGTCGTAGTTGACTTCCTGAAATTTTCCTTGCTTAATCTCATTGTGTAGCCGTTCCCTCAAGCTTTCCCTGTCGCTGAGTCTATTCTTAATGGCCATCCAAAGGCTTGGAACCATAAATTCTACAGGAACCCTGGTCTCTTGCCTGTACATAAGAAGGAGAATAAAGATTTTGAAGGCTGCGATCTTCCACACAGGATTCCAATCGTCACCGACAGGAATGAGCTTAGGTTCCTCTTCCTTGCCCAGATTCATTGGTTTAACAGACGGCTCCTTATTCTTCATGGGGTTTCGCTCATCAAATTTATGCGTCGGGAATTTGCTTACTTTTGCATCCCCTTCGTTGTATTCACTGTACTTCGAGGGAAATATTTCTGGCTCTTCCTCAATACCTAGTACATTACAAGATGGCAGAAATAATTCATAATCGCCCATCTGCCAGTCGAATAGGCCATCCATGGAGTCTGTATCATCCTCAAGTTTCAGTATCCCTTCGGCGTTGGGCTCCATACTTCCTTCCCCATCATCTATTCCGTCGTCCGATTCCGAATCGAAGGAGGATGCCATTTCTTCCCCGACCATCTGCGCTGTGAGATCTATCACAAACTTCTTTCCCCCTTTCTCAAATGATAGGATGTTCCTTTCCAGTTATGGTTAGCTCTGGCAATCACCAGCCACCCCCTCCCCAGGATGGCGTCATACCCCTTTTGCTTCAGGGGAATTACTACAAAGTCCAAGATGAACGGTTGGGTCCCAATGGTTACCTGTTGCACAATCAAGGTTCCGAGGGGCTTGATGTCGTGTTGGTCGGCCCCTAGTAGGTTGAAGGTTGGTGGCCATAGTGTTGGTTTCCCGAGGCTCTTCCAAGTTTTCTCCGGTAGGAAGTTCACCCCAGATCCACCATCAACAATCGTGTTAGTGAGGATGGTACCCAAGACACCCATCTCCACCACTGCAGGGTTCCGCCCACTGTTTATTGATAACATCATGAGGTCGGCTGCGGAGCCACCGGGAACCTCCATCTGTTCAAACGTGCTTGTAGGAATGTTTTGTCCTAGGAACAGGGCCGTTTTCAGATGCGGCATTGTTTCCAGAAGGTCCTTGACCTTTACTGGTATCTCCAGTTGCATCATCTGCCTCAGGATATTTTGCTCTGCCATGGCTCGGGTGGAAGTGTCGGTATCTGTGGAGTCCCTTCGATCTTGCATACCCTTTTCGATCTCGGCCTTCGCCTCGAGCACCCTTTGTTTCTTCGTCCGAGGGTGAGGATATGTGGCCTTCTTGGTTTGTTCGTGTGTGATTGCCAAGATCTTCTCAGTGCCCCCTCGGTCCATGTCCAGGATGTTGCAGCCGAACTTCGGGCACTTAGCTTCCTCATGGTCCCCCAGTCCGCACCACCGACACAATTTCTGTGGAGCAGGAGCCTCTTTCTGGCAATCCTAGGCAAAATATCCCCATTGATTACAGTTTCTACACTGTATCATAGGTCTCCTCTTTGCATCATACTGGATCCGAGGCCATTTGTTATTGTTCTCATTATTTCCTCTACCTCCCCGTCAATTATTTCTGTAACCGCCAGATGATGCAACATTTTGTTGACCACTGGTTCCAGACGTGGAGGGTTGGTCTTGAGTGAAGAGCACTTGTTGATTCCTGGCCCTCAGATTATAGGGACATTCTTTGGTGGAATGTCCCGCAATCTAGTAGATGTCGCAAAAGGCTTTCTTGGGACAAGAACCCTTCGTGTGTCCTGCTTCTTTACAGTCTGTGCAACACACGACGTCTTCCTCAGTTTTTCTCGAGCTTCCCTTAGTGGCCTTAAGTTCTTTCATCATTCTCTCGAGATCTTTCTGTAGGGCAAGCACTTTCTTACTCGATTCTCCCTCGCTACTTTCCACCTCAGATTCATCATCTGAAGACTTAGTCTTCCTGGAGGTCTTACATTCGCTCTCCAAATCCATTGCACAGTTGTACGCATTGTTGTACGACGTGGGTGGTAGGATTTTCATTTTCTTCTGGAGGGAAGTTTCTAGTCCTTCCACGAACCATCATTTTTTGAGTTCATCCGCCAGGGCGGATTCCATCTTCCCGATGAGTTCCTTCAGTCGTTGTTCGTAGGTGCGAACCGACTCACTCTTCGTTTGCTTTGTATTACAAATTTCAGCCAGAATCTCATTGTCGTCCCTCAGCAATTGAAATTCAGTCTGGAAAGCCTTTTTCACGTTGTCCCAGGACGTCAAGCCTGATTTATCTACATCCGAATACCAGTCAATGGCTCCTTCCCTTAGTGTCGCAGGGAGCTATCTGATCCATTCATTTTGGTCCGTAACCTCATTGGCTATCCATATAGTTTCACAAGTTCGGCAATGCCGAACAGGATCCTCCTTCGCTTGGCCCGTGAACTTGGGCAATTTCTGTTTACTCGCAACCATGGTTACTTGTTGTATTGGCGGTGGATTCGGTGCTCCGACACCGCCTATGCTAGCACTTGTACCCGCACTTCCTTGATTATTGTGTGCAGTATTAACCCATGGGACTTGCCCTTGTGGTAGTTGCATAACTGGTGGGACCATACTATTAACTGGTGGCACTTGGTGTATAGGCCAGATCCTCAAACCGATCTTTCTTTTCCTGAAGAAAAACCTTCCTCAATCGTGTTTCCGCAAGTAGTTCCTCCCTACTGCGCACTCTCCGATGCTCCAGCAAAGTGAACTATTCCTCATCGGCCTGTGCACCTTTCGTACCACTTCCGAGGTCCCCTTTGGGGAACCCTCCGGCAAGTTGGTCCTGAAAAGTTGCCTCAGCCTATGTCGGCGTTCACATTGCTGTGCGGAAATCAAAGCCCTTTGTGCGGCCTCACCGTCATCATTTCGTTCCTTTTTATTTCTATCTTTATTTAAAAGATTGGGCATAAATTCTATTCAATCATCAATTGATATTCTTTTCCAATGGTATTCCCATCCGTCCACTCATTCCGTCACTTACCAGATTCGTTTGGCAACGGCGCCAGATGTTTGCCTGCTGGGGTAAACTTAATATTGCATAGACATAGTACAGGAAATATAATAAACACAGAATATATCACAGAATAATAGACACTTTCATTAATCATTCTAGACTGGCAAGTACATTCATATTATAATCAATGTCGTCCCTTCACCCGTAGGTGGTACGTATTTATCTACCCGAAGGGGTGTGACCAAACGTCACCACCCAACCCAACTACCCTTCGGTAATAACTAATTACCATCGGAACAACATAACTAATACACAACATATAATAAAGTAATCTTTCCGGCTAACAAATATTCCTCTGCATTTGAGAGGGGCAGCTCTCTCGTATGATGATGGTATTTGTAGTTTCTGAGTACTTTCGACCTGAAAGAACACAAAGGAGAGAGACAAAACTAAAAGAGAATGAAAACAAAAAACCTTATTGGCAGACATACGAATACCAAGTAAGACTTCATGAAATTGATAACTACAAAAGGGGTTTAAGCACAAGAATAAGTTTGGATATGTAATGGTGGTGAAAGGAAAACATATTTCCACATATGAAGAAACAAGTTGCCTTAGCACTTCCAAACCAAAATACCAAGGTGTGAATGTGTTTCATCATTTGAGTTGAAGACTTACAGATCACACAAGTACACAAAGGGATTATCAATTTGACATATGAGAAATCAATAATAATAACTGAGAATCATAGTCAAGACATACGAATCAAATGCATTCTTTGTTATCCTTTAGAAAATATACAGCTTCAAAAACCTCAGGTACAAAGTGTGAACATTAAAGTTTAAAAAAAGTTTTCCTACAAAAATCTCCCAAGTTTCCCCCTCTATAAGAATCTCCCTCTTTACATCACAAATGGCCTTGTATTGATAGGCTCTCTTTGATAACTAACTTCTTTTCTAGGTTAATAACCAATTTATTTCCGTGCAAATTAAATGAAGTTATTAACCTTATAATTTAGCACAAAAAGAGTTTAGTTAGAAACCACTCAACTTATGTGCAAAAAGAATCCATTTTCTAGCTTTGGTTACAATAAGTGACATAAGTCACTTTTACAGAAAGGTAACTAGAAGAATGTAATTTCGAAGAAGAGCTAGGTTATTAATTTTGTCAAGATAGTTATCCCATCTTCATCTATTTCACCTTTGAAAGCTTTTTTCCGACACTGAGCATTGTCTGTCTTTTTTTACCTGATTTGCACTTGCACCTGTCTCACCATCTTAAGCATTGGCATAAATAAGTATTTTGTTTCCCAATAATCTTCCTTGAAGAACACGCATTGTAATTGTATATAATAAATATCCTTTAATGAATATGATGTTCTCTTGAATAAGAGGGATTTTATTGTATAATGTATGATTAACTCTTGTGTACATATTTTAGTTTCCATCTTTTTGGGCATGGCATAGATCATAGTTATCTTTATCATAGACTTGCATCATATATTAGTAGAAAATTTTGTTCTACTACTACCACATTGTATGCCTTTCATGAAATGCCCAATGAATATTGTCAATGACACTCATTTTCAAGTTTGTGTCATCATCCACAGTTGAAGTTGTCAGAGCATGCTCCTAAGTATATTATGTTGTGAATTCATCTTCTCTTGTGGTAGTACTAGTTCATCAATAACTACAATAGAAGCTCAATTGCATCTCGATCTATGCCTCAAATGCTTGCTACTAGTCCCTTCATCTTGTTCAATAGCATATGTTGTCAAATATACCCAAATTCATGAAAGACAACTTTGTTAATACCAACCGGTTACTGAGAGGGGGGGGGGTGAATCAGTAGAATCTATTTCTTTACTTTTAATACTTGTTTGAACAACATTCTTCAAAAATGATCAATCATATGCAAGCATAAAAGTAAGTACACAGATCAACACTAGATATATACGTGGAAACACTCGGTTAGAAGGAAAAAACCACGGTGAGACAGAGCTCACAACTTCACTACTGCAGAATGAAGGCACCCTGTTAGGAGCTTACAAAGCATTGGTTAAGGTGCTACCCGGTTAAGGGATTTTACAAAAGATCTGTTAAGATCTGAACCCTGTTAGGAGCTACCTGGTTACAGGACTTTGAACATCAAGATGTTACCCTGTTAGGGGATTTTTACAACGAACCAATTAGGTCCACCCTAATAAAAGGATTTCAATGTGCTTTCACTACTAATAAAAGCAATGATTTGTTATGACACTAAATGTCTGATTAGATCATACCTCTTTCCCGGTTTGCCTGGCTGTTGATCTCTGCTACCTCTGTGTCTGTAGCTCTTCTCTCAAAAGACGTCTCTCCTCTGCTCTATGCAATCACCAACAATCAACAACTTTATTGCATCCTATGACCTGTATTTATGCAAGAGTTCACCGTAATGAAACCCTTAACTCATAGAACCGTCAGGCTGTAAACTCACCAATAAATCATGCAACTAGCAAAAAGCTATGTGTTATGATCTGGAGTTTACCATGAGATTATCTAAAGAAATAAAGCCAACTTCTGTTAAAAATCTAACTCCACTTCTCAGCAGTGGATATCCCGTATAATTCGGTTTTAACTCAAACTGCTTCTGCAAAATCCGGTGCGGATCTTTAGGCAGTTCAACTGGTATAATTGTACCTGGTTCCAACTCTGTATGTACTCTGAGACCGGTACTGAGTATCTAGATCGGTCTACCGGTGTATACCCTTCTCTTTATCTACCGGTGCATACACTGTTTATAGTCTACCGGTGGCTTCTAAGTAACGTGAGTGACCGGTGAACTTTTACCGGTGCATGATGTTTGTAAATTCACACTAATGACAACTTAAATTGCTAACAATCTTCCCCTTTGTCATTGGTGGCAAAATCATACTCACTTACTTTCCTATAGAACACTTCCCCTGTCTGAGTGCTCTAGTGGTGGATTGATTGAAGGTATTCTTCTTCTTTCTTTCTTGTTCTGCTCTTCTTCTCTCCTCTGTTTTTCTTCTTTCCTCTATTCCTGTTCACTCTCTGTTGTGCCACTTTCTTCCCCTTTTTGCCTCCAGAAGACAAAGGGTTATGCTTCTCTTCACATTTGGAGTTTGGTGAAGATATCCTTGTAAATTGTTTTGGCAGAGTGAAGGAATGGTGCTCACTGACCGGTTACATATTCTATATTCTGCTGGGCTGCTTTGAGAGAAACAATTATGTTCTCCATGTCTTCCACGGTTTTATAGTCTGGTTCATTCATCAAAACCTCCGTAGAATTTTATGTTTGCTGCATGATATCAAATGTTGGTGCCAGAAACATCTGAAATCCAATAATCTCTTGGATTCTCTTATTCTTCTCTTCAGCAATTTTCCTTAGTGTTAGAGTTAAACTTGTCATTTCTCTGCTATAAGTAGTTGCAGTTTTGTTCTTGATATCAAACTGTGAGGATAAGACTCTAATTTCCTCTGAGGCCTTTGCTGACTTTTCTGACAGATCTTGCAAGAATGTATCAAAATTTGATGTTCTTGTCAACAGGCTACTTGCCACTTGTCGATACTACTGTAGCATTCTCAAGTTGGTTGATATATGCATCTTGATTTCTTCAACCTGTTTGTGAAGAATTTCAACTCTTTTCTTCTCATAGTGGTCAATGGCCACTGTTTCTGGATCAATTAAGTCTTCACCTATTGCTTGTGCCAAAACTTCAAGTTGATCAATGACCGGTTCATCTTCATCAACATCCACATCTGGTACAAAGTTACAAAGGATGTTCTTGACTGTGGTGAGGACCATGTCCTGTTTCCTTTTGGTCAGCTCTTTTAGCTGCCTTGTTGACATCTTGCTTATGTCTACCACTGTATCGGTGATTTTAGCTTTCTTAGCATCCTTCTCTTCAACAGATGACAACTTTCTCTTAGATGAGGAACTTGGGATGTCATCTTGATCCTGTTGCCTTTGTTGTTGCTCCAGTTGAGCTTTCTCAGTGTGAAATGAGATTTCTTCCTCTAGGGCCTTATTTTCTTCATCACCATGTGGAGTTTCATCTTGTGATAGCACCTCCTTTTGAGGTTGATCTTCCTTGGCAAGTGGTTCTTCCTCTGCCGGTGGTTCCTGTTCTATCTGAGCAACAACTTCCAATTGCTTTTCAACTTCTATGTTTTGTTCTTGCTGAAGTAGTACATTCAGTTGCTCAGCAGCTGTATGTAGTTCACCCATCGGTATGCTACTATCAATCTCTTGTGCAGCATTTACTTGTTCACCAACTGTGAACTTCTCTGTTTGACCTTTTTCTATTCCGATGGCAGACTTTTCAGAAGATGTGAGTCCGACCGGTGGTGCTTGCATTTGTTCAGCTAGATCCTGAGGACCTAAATTGTCCAATGTACTAAAATCATAATTTTTCCAAAAATCCAAGGTCTCTTCATAGACCTATTTTTCGAGTCCATTTATTATTTTGGCAACTCTTAGTCCGGGTTGCAAATTCATTGATGCCTCTTCTAATAGAAGCTTTATTCTATCTTCACTTAGGCCAGGTCTAACTTGAGACGGGGTTTCTTTACTTATTCTTGTATTAGCTCCTAGACCTGTTCTCCATTTTGTTTGAAGCCTAGAATTCAATTCTGGTGGAAACTTAGACCTGTAATCCCTTGGGGTTCTGTAGAAATCCAGAAAGGTTTCCACTATTGCTGTAATAACTACCTGCTTGTCATCTTCTTCTAACACACTATACCACTTGGCAGCATTGTCTACTATACCGAAATCCATTACTTCATCAACAATCTCATTCACTGACATCGGTTTAGTGTTACCTGTGTTCGGTGAGACGAGTACAAAGGTCGTGTCGCCTCGTTGCTTTTGTCGTCAGGGATCTTGACGATGTCCGGTATATTGGAACTCTTTTCTCTAACCAGTGCTCCAGCTCCAAGCACTCCTTTCCCTTTCCTGGTGTCAGCAACTGGTGGAACTGTTGCTCTATGAGCTGCTTCTTCCGCTTGCTGCTGTCTGTGAAGAAGTTCGGTCCATATTTGAACTCCGTCATCATGCACTTTGTCCGCTTGACTGACCAGCATGAGACTGATCCTTCTCTTTGTTGAGAAGGTTTGTTGATGGAGTTCTGCTTGTTCAGTGGCTTCTTCCAGAGTGAGGTGATTCTGAACTTCTAGAAAAGCACGAATCCTCAACTCCTTTTCTTTGTCCATAGAGGCTTTCCATCTAGCTTCAAGAATTCCTAAGAGATCACTTGGTACAACTTTGGTAAGCTCTGTAGGATGCAAATTAAATTTGTGAAGGCAAAATACTACAGCTTCTTCAATTTTCCTTCTGTCTTCATCACTAGAAAACTTGTACTTTGATACTACTGAACTCATTCCTCCAGTTTCTTTCAGTGACACCACATATTCATCAATTGTGGGCTTCCTACTCCTTGGTGGATCCTCCTTTACTAGTTTGTTGGATCCCCTCCTCTGGATTAGAGGGATTGTATCCTCAGAGTCTGTCTCCTCTGGTTCTACTGCCCGGGCACTTGATACCAGTTTTTTTTTCTTCTTTCGAGCCTTGGGTTGCTCGGTGGCCGGTTTCTTCTTCGGTGTAGGGGTCCTCTTATAAACATTCGTGATTGGTGCCCTCTTTCACAGATTTTGTTGAATCTCAGCATATGTGCCAAACCTAGTTGCACCGAGATCCAAATTTGCTTCACTTAGGGCATCAGCATATGCCTTAGCGATTTTGGTAGTGATCTCGTATCCTAGTTTAGGTGCATAAACTTCTCTAGGTTCCACTGCTTGAATGATGCAGTTATCGGTGCTAACCAGAAAGCACACACCATCGTTATACTCATCAACAATAGTTGACGGTACCCTCTCCCTTGCATGCATACGAAGTTGAAACACCTCGAAATGTTCAGTCAAAGCATTATTCAACTGGTCTCCCAGTCGATTGGCCATCTCAACAATTTGATGCATGACCGGTTTATCGGTCACTTCACCGATACCCGGGAAGAAGTTTTAGTAGAAGTATAGGCACACCAGAAGAGTTCCATACTTCATGGATTTCTTTTTCACAACTCTAAGCTTCTTCATGTTTTCAAATATTTGATTTCGAAGCATAGCACAGATGTCGTATTGTGCATTGTTGTGCATTATGCGCTATGTGGCGTGAATAGCTCCTCCCGGTATGCTATTCAAGTTGCTTGACTGATAAACTTTGTACCTAATAACAGCAAACGCAAAACGTACTCCATCATCTTCAATGTTGTTCACGGTCATAAGTCGACCATCGAATCTTGACTTGGTCAGCTTGTTGACGACGACATTGGCAATGGTCCACAAGGTTAGTGCTTCCCCTTTGTTACTATATCCAGTTACCCTGTGGAGATCATCTTTGGTGATCTAATTACATGCACCTCTGGTGAGCCAGAAACCTGGTTCGTGAAGACGGCTTAGCACCAGTCTGATTTGCTCTTCCTGGAAGATTGTTGGGTAGCATACTCCATTTATCAATCCGGAAGATACGAGCTTGGCGTACTTGTCAGGAAGTTTCCCTTCTTCGCACAGTGACAGGTACTCACCTTGAATATATGTTTCACCCAATTCTTCCTGTTTGGCGTGAATAAACGTCGTGACATCTTCGGTTAAGAAGACTCCTTCTGGTACAGAAGAGAGCACACTAGCCATGTCGTTCGCTCTATTCTAAATCGGTAAAATGTTGTATGCTGGCCTGTTCACTTGATCTCCTTTGATCAACTTTACGGTGGAGGAAGATGATGCCATCGCGAACAGTTGATTAACAGAAAGAAGCTTTGATCGGTCTAACAGATGATTGCTCACGATGATCAAAGCGCGAGGAATTTACTCATAAGAATTTGTTAATCACGATGAAAGCAAAGTAAAATTTATGAGTAACTCTTCTTTCTTTTATAGGGTTATGTCATAACGGTAATTACCAAATGGTAACTATGCGTTAAACAGCTACAGTAATAAATGTCTTACCTATCTTTTCTTTCCATTTTTGCCAACTAGTGATCTGGCCTTTTCGGTTTTGCAAACCTCAGTTGACTACTCCTTACCTGTCCGGTTATCCTTGTAGACTTAGCGAGTCTGACTCTCACTAGTACTACCAGGAACGGTGAAAGGACTACCGGTTCCCTCTAAGCCTTCTCGGCTGAGTTTGCAGAAGAGATGTCACCTTCTGCAGGTGATGAGCTTTCCTCAGTCTTCTCCTCAGCAAAGCTCCTTGACTCCTTTTTGACCCAAATCTGTCTTACTGTTTTCTCAATTTTTTCTTCCTTGATGATCTTGTCAACCGGTTCTTGTAGTCTTTTGCTAAGTGTCCAACTTTGTTGCAATGATAGCAGACTATCCTGGTTGCCTTCCATGGTTTCACCCTTCTTGGATTGGGTGACTTGCTCCAAGTGTCATTGGGGCTGAGTGTTTCACAGTTTGCACAATAGGTTGTGCTCCGGTTCTTGTTTCTCTTGGTGAATACCGGTCTAGGGGATCCAAATGCCATTGTCTTTGATTTGCATGTTTCAGCCTTGTGTCCAAACTTGTTGCATGCATAGCAGCAGCCTTTTAAGCTTCCCCTGCTTCCACTAGACACCGATGTGGGGCTAGACCAGCATTTTTTGGTCTTGTGGCCATTTTTACAACAGTTCTTGCAGTAGCTGTTGATGGGCCTTACCGGTGCTTTTTTGCAGTCATTTGTTTTATGACCCCGTTTCCCACAATGGTTGCAAGATATGTTAGAGGTCTTCTTGCCTTTGTGTGCCAGCAGCCTCTTCTTTGCTTTCTTGCTTGTCTTGGCTCCATAAGATTTACCATTCTCTTTGGTGATTTCACTAGTGAATCCAAGACCGGTTTGGTCTTTGTGCCTTCTTTGAGCTTTAAGTTGCTCATCAAGCTTGGCCGAACTTTCATTGTATCTTCTCAGGGTTTCATTTCTTTCTTCAAGGACTTTCTTTTGTTCCTTGAGTTGATACACCTCGATCGCCAATCTCTTGCATGCATCATCCCTATCCTACCATGCCTTGTGTATGCTGGCATTTTCCTGGGTGATACTTTGCATGTCCTCCTGAAGTTGTAGAAGCATAAGTTCAGTCGCCCCTACAGCGTCACTACTTGGTCCCTTGCTCTCTCGGCGGCAGTCAAAGACTTGACTGCTGTGTTCCTTTCATCTTTAGCTTTTCTCATTTTCTCAATCAGTTTAGTCATCCTTAGGGCATTCTCTTCTTGCTCCCTCTTAACGTTGGAGATCTGATCGGTTAGGATCTCATTCTTTTCCATGAGTTCAGATACAGCCTCCTCCGCTTCATCAGATCCACTCTGCCCAAAGAGTTCATCGATGGTTTCATTGCTCTCATTCAACTATAGAGCTAGCTCCTTTCTCTTTGCAAGAGATCTCCTCAATCTATTCTCTAGAGAGGCAATAATGTCATTTGCTTCCTCTAGCTGTTTCTGATACCGGTAACCCTCCATGATCTTTCTCTCAAGTTGTTAGACTTTGAAGTATAGAGAACTTAGCTCTGATACCAATTGTTAATACCGACCGGTTACTGAGAGGGGGCGGTGAATCAGTAGAATCTATTTCTTTGCTTTTAATACTTGTTTGAACAACATTCTTCAAAAATGATCAATCATATGCAAGCATAAAAGTACACAGATCAACACCACATATATACGTGGAAACCCTCGGTTAGAAGGAAAAACCCACGATGAGACAGAGCTCACAACTTCACCACTGCAGAATGAAGGCGTCTTGTTACGATCTTACAAAGCACTGGTTAAGGTGCTACCCAGTTAAGGGATTTTACAAGAGATTTGTTAAGATCTAAACCCTATTAGGAGCTACCTGGTTACAGGACTTTGAACATCAAAAAGATGTTACCCTGTTAGGGGATTTTTACAACGAACCGATTAGGTCCACCCTAACAAACGGATTTCAATGTCCTTTCACTACTGATAAAAGCAATGATCTGTTATGACACTAAATGTCTGATTAGATCATGCCTTTTTCCCGATTTGCCTGGCTATTGATCTCTACTACCTCTGTGTCTGTAGCTCTTCTCTTAGAAGATGTCTCTCCTCTGCTCTATGCAATCACCAACAATCAACAACTACTTTCTTGCGTCCTATGACCTGTATTTATGCAAGAGTTCACCGTAATGAAACCCTTAACTCATAGAACCGCCAGGCTGTAAACTCGCCAATAAAACACGCAACTAGCAAAAACTATGCATTATGATCTGGAGTTTACCATGAGATTATTCGAAGAAATAAAGCTAACTTACCGATGTATACCCTTCTCTTTATCTACCGATGTATACACTATGTTTATAGTCTACTAGTGGCTTCTAAGTAACGTGAGTGACCAGTGAACTTTTACCGGTGCATGATGTTTGTAAATTCACACTAATGACAACTTAAATTGCTAACAAATTCTGCCCTCTCAGAAAGTAATTAGGATTGGTTTATCAACTGGTGGAGCCCACTTGTAAACAATGTGTGTTATTAACAAAATTATTTCCCTACCATTCAATAGTGGGAGATAGATCTGTCCAAAAAAATTATCCATCCATACCATAATATCAGGTGACAATGCTGATGTATACAATCTTGAGATTCTAAATATGAATTTAGGCACGATGTGGCAATCTGAACATACTCAGAGTTGCTAGCAATTCTAGTACTTGTCACATGGATCATGTTTAATCAGACCAAATGTGACTACTGACTTTTCATTATGACAATACATACATATTCCATTTTCAATCTCTTCCACAGTATTAAGTAATTGTATTGAATACAAAATATCCCATTGCTTTCATTTGCTAATCCAATTTCTTCAACATCGTATATACCGCATAATTCATTTATGCCATATTCTTATATGATCTGCATGCAAATGTTAGGATGTGTTCGATAGTGCTGCATCAATGCAAAGATTTTTAGAGCTGCCTTGTGAAATCCATTGTGTGCACATTATGCAATCATTTCATTTAATTCCTTGGTGCAGCATCTCTTTGAAGCATTTTGTCAACCACTTCAGCTGCACTCTCTGTGATTCCATATTTTGCATGCAATGTCTACCATAGCATTTCCATCTTTAATATATGACAAAAATGTTGCCTTCTTTCATGCTTTGGTGGATGTCCACATTTCATTCAAAATTGCCATTTGCTTGAACTTGGAGTTAGACCTACCGAGATTCTAAAGCTTTCTCACCAAATCCATTTGTGGTTACTTGATTTTGCAGCATACCATGAGATCATATTCTGTAACCATTTTGTGTGCCTTGTCTTATGCTTCAACATTTCACATTTTGCATGATTCTATGTTACCCGGGGACATGTTTCTAGCCCTAAGCCCCGGGTTTCGGAAACTGTACCCATTTCGGATGCTTGGGGATGGCTGGAAACGTTTCCAAGTTGTCCCCACCCAGGCAGGAAAATCGGAAACGCGTCCCCAAAACTTCGGAAACGGTCAACGCGTTTCCAGCTAGCGTTAACCGTCCCGGGGACTGTGTAGCCATTTCCCGTCCGTCTCGGAGACTGCTTGAAGTTTCCAATTTCAATATAAAATTTAATTAAAAGAAAACATAAATAAATGGTGATTTTTTGCCCATTCGTGGGCCCCACGCATTGGAAGTCATTAAAATAATAAAATATGTTATGTTTAACATAACATTGTTATTCCTAACCGGTTACTAAGAGGGGGGGTGAATAAGTAATTTCAGTTTCTAATACTTTTTCTCCACAAACAGATATTCTTGCTAATATAGGACTTAAAAGAATATTACAACACCCATAAACAGAAATTGAATACATAGGTCAACACAACATATATATGTGAAAACCCTCGATTAGAAGGAAAAAACCATGGTGGGACAGAACCCACAAACTCCACTACTACAGTAATAAAGCTGCCCTGTTAGAGGCTTACAAACCACTAGTAAGAGTGCTACCCGGTTAAGGGATTTGATAGAAGATCTGTTAGGATCTTGACCCTGTTAGAAGTCTCCTTGTAAGAGGACTTAGAACACCAATAAAGATGTTAACCGGTAAAGGGATTTATACAAAGAACCTGTTAGGGTTCACCCTGATTGAGGGATTTAAATATGCTTCTCAATTTAAAGCAATGATCTTATGACGACACTATCTATCGAATCAGATCATACCTTTTACCCTTTCCTTTGCTTGGTTGTTGAATCTTTCTTTGCCTTTCACCTCTCGTCACTGTGATTCCTCTCAGAAGATTCAGCTCTCCTGCTCTTCTTTGCTCTACGCTCTTGATATTCAACAACACTTCTTTCATGTCCTTTGACCTATATTTATAAGAGATTATCTTATTAAAAATACATCTCATAGTTTCACCAAGCTATAAACTCACCCATAAATCATGCATGCAAAAAAAGCCTGCAAACTGATCTTGAGTTTACCTCGAAACGCTCGTAGATAAAACAAAGCTACTTCAGTTCCACTAAAAATCTAACTTCAGTTTAACTGAAAACGCTCTGCATAATCCAGTTCGGATTATCATGCACTTAACCGGTGAAGAGCTTGTATCTGGTTAGTCATTTGTTCCCTGTGTGTATCCCATGACCGGTTGGAAAAACCTGGACCGGTATAAGCGTGACCGGTTAAAGTACAGGGCTTTCTTGCTTAGTCTACCGGTTCACAATTATGAGTACCGGTATGATGTACCGGTGTTCCAGTCGGATTGATGTTTGCCTATGACTTTACCAATGACAACTAAGTTTATGTCAACAAACATATGTTGAAAGTTTATATTTTTGGAAGTCATTACAAGCTGAGCATCCAACTATGACTAAAAAATGAAACTTCTATTCAACAAACCAAACCTAAAAATGATTGTAAATTAGACTTCTGTTTGATATTCATATCGTAGACCTGGAAATGACTGTCGATGGGTTGAGGAATACTCAGATTGTTTCCAGCTTTGATAATGCTCTGATAGCAGCAATAAGTGCCAAAAAATACACTGTTTTAGCTGATTATTGCCCAGACAAGATGGCTGCTACCTGTCTAGGAACAATTCGGCACAATAAATTCAATTCTTCTCCAAAAACCACAAGCAAGGGCTCTAAAGTCTAAACATATCGCCCAGCTATGGAAGGTTGATTCGTTCAATATCCAAAAGTAGATTGCTTCTCTCATTTGATGTTATCCTATGTTCCTATTCTTAGACTTTAGTATTCTTAGATGAAGATTCGATTTGATGCTATGTTCTATGCTGATTTGATGAATGGAATTGATAATTTTAAATTTTGTTGCTATGATGAATGTGACAATGTTATGTAATTCTGAAGTTCATGAATATATATATATAGCTGTCCCTTGTCGTCCCCTGCTTTGGCCAAAAAAAAACCGTCCTGAAAACTCGTTTCCTCGTCCCCCTATCCCAGAAATGGGGGGTAACATAGGCATGGTTTAATGGGTGTCCATTCATCATTTTAAGTCCTCATGCAAGTGCAACCAGGAGTATAGTGGTGTTGTATCAAATGAAGAGAAAACATTGCATTGTTTGAGATGACAACCCCGCAATGAATTTGGACAAGCAATTCACCTGTCTGGTTTTACAACTACCAATTGCATTCACTTGAAAGTTTCTAAAACCTTTTTCAACAAATTCATTTTCTATACAATCTGCAAGCTTTTCATTTGATGGCAGTACATCCCTTTGAAGCTTTATTACAAACAGCTCACACGCCTTTTCTATGGTGGCAAGTAGGTTTATCAGAGCAGCAATAACTAACATTTGCCTATGCTTGAAAATTTCCATTGTGCTTTTAACACACCCATTATGTGCATAACCACAACCAAATTGTATTCGTCAAGAGCATATTTTATCTAAGGCATGTTGTGAACAGTTCACGTGCCTTCTTCATGCTTCTATGTTATGTATACAAGTCCACACAAGAACGTACAACTACAACATTAGACAAAAACCATTGCAAACTTTACACCGTGATAGATTTTCATAAGCTATCATCGTGGTTGCCTCTGTAACAGATTTGGATTCTTCATATGATCCGTGAAGTTTGTGCTTTTCTTTAGACAACATTTTTGTTCACTTCTCATTACTTTTAACCTATATATGGAATCATTACCTCTTTGTGTCTTTGGTAACCCAAGTACAAAATCCATGCTTATGTCTTCCCAAGGTCTCTTTGGTACTGCCAACAACTTGTACAATCTGGTGTTCTAACTGCTTCCTTTTGTCACTTGACAAACTCTGCAACTCTGAACAAATTTCCTAACATCCTTATAAATTTGAGGCCAAAAGTAATTCTCACTTACCAAAGCCACTGCCTTGTCAATGCCAAAGTGTCATCCACTATGCTTTTCCTTGATCAAATTGTCTCTCATGGAACTCCGAGGTATACTCATTTGATTTCCTTTGAACAACATTTCATCCTAAATGAAATAATCCACCCACTTGCTCCGATCTGCAACAACAAGTTCTTTACAAGCTTTCCATGGTTCAGCAAAATCAGGACCTTCCTCATACAATGCTTTCAATTCATCAAATCCTAAAACTTGAATCCTCATCTTTGTCATCAGATTTCTTCTCCTACTCAAGGCATCAGCAACCTTATTTGACTTCCCACTCCTATGCTTCAAAATAAAAGTATAACTCTGCAAGAATTCAACCCATCTCATGTGTCTCTGATTCAACTTACCTTGATTGTTCAAATACTACAAAGCTTGATGATTAGTATTCAACACAAATTCCTTAGGTAACAAGTAATGTCTCCACTTCTTCAAGGCTTGAACAATGGCATAGAACTCCTGATCATACACTGAATACCTTCTTGCATCATTCAACTTTTCACTAAAATAAGAAACAGGTCTACCTTCTTGATTCAATACTGCTTCAATTGCATTTCCACTAGCATCATAGTCCACATGAAATACCTTATTGAAATCCAGTAAGGCTAACATAGTTTGTTCTATCACCTTTTGCTTCAACATCTCAAAACTCTTATCCGCTCCTGATGTCCATCTGAAATCCTTCTAGTAGCCTCTCATTGTTTCTGTCATAGCACTACATACTAAACTGAAATTCCTAATGAACTTTTGGTAAAAACTAGCCAATCCATGGAATGATCTTACCTCACCAATACTTTCAGGTGTAGGTCATTCAACAATTGCTTTCACCTTCTCAGGATCCATCTTCAAACCTTCAGCAAAAAACAGAAAACCCAAGTACACAAGTTCTTCCTTCATGAAACTACACTTCTTAATGTTTATCAACAACTTTTTTTCTCTCAATCTCTGCAAAAGTTGCCTCACATGCCACAAATGCTCTAGTCTTACTGAAAAATTAGAATATCATCCAAATAAACGACAAACTTACCCAAGAATTTCTTCAATACCTCGTTCATCAGTTTCATGAAAGTACTCGGTGCATTGGTCAAACCAAATGGCATTACCAAACCACTCATACAAACCCTCATTTGTTTTGAATGTAGCCTTTCATTCATCACCTTCTCTATATCTGATATGATGATATCCACTGTTCAAATCTATCTTTGTAAAATACCTACCACGATTCAAGCAATCCATTATGTCATCCATCCATGGTAAAGGAAACCTATACTTAATTGTGGTCCTATTTATAGCTCTGGAATCAGTGCACATTCTCCATTGTCCATCTTTCTTAGGTGCCAACACTGTTGAAACTCCACAATGTCTCAAACTCTACAAGGACTCAAACTCTCTTGGATCAATCCCTTCTTAACCAGATCTTGTACTTGTCTATTCAGCTCATCATTCTCTGTCGATGTCATCTGGTGTGCTTCTTTATTTGGAAAACTAGCTCTAGGAATCAAGTCCATGCAATGACTGATACTTCTCACAGGACGTAATCCATTAGGTACATTATCTGAAATGATATCTTCATATTCACTCAACAACTCTTTTATCTCCTTTGGATGTTCTCCTTTCGATTCCTGACCTTCATTCTTCTTAGGAACTATGGTAAAACACACCCTCTCGTGTCTCATTCCATCCAAGAACTTCCTTCTATCTACCAAACAAGCACTAGTACACACTTCACTCTTAAGAGGTTCTTCCAAGGGAAACAAATTCTACTTCATACCATTAGCAACAATAGTATACACATTCTTCCTACCATTATGTATAGCTTTCTTATCATACTGCCATGGTCTACCCAGCAATACATGACATACATCCATAGGCATAATATCACAAAAGACTTCATCATGACAATTCCCAATTTTCAATTTGACCAAGCATTGCTCACTTACCAGTACTTTATGATCATCTTGTATCCATGCTATCCGATATGGCTTAGGGTGTTTTAGCCTCTGCAACTTCTGTTTGCTCACCAGCTCCTTGGAAGCTAGGTTATCTACACTACCACTATCTATGATAACGTTATAGACTTTATCTCCCACCTTGCATCTTGTCTGGAATAGATTCTTCCTTTGTAATGGTTCCTCGTCCAATTCATCTTAACATAGGGTCCTTCTCATTATCAGGGTTTCCCCAAACTCCGCTTGATTGTCATTCACCAATACCAATCCGGTAGATTCTTCTTCAGCAAAGGCAGTTCTACTACTCTTTGCGCTCCTTTCGAAATTCCCTTGTTTGCACTCAAAGGCTCGGTGACCTCCACACTTGAAACAAGTGCCTTTAAACATTCTCCCGTCATCTCTCCTTTGAATTGAATTTCAGTAACTACTTTGTCCTCCGTTCCAGTATGAGTTTTTGTCATTACTCCAGTCGGAATTGTCCTCTTTCTCTTTTGTTTTGTCTTTGTTTTGATCCACAAAAGATCTGCCACCTCTTCCTCTCTGAAATCTTCCACCTCTTCCTCTTTGCCTTTGTTCATGTCTTTTGTTCAACTTCTCTTCAACTTTTAAGGCATATTGATATGCTTCTTCAACACTACTCATCTTGATCAAACCAATTTCATCTTGTATAGACATCCTCAAACCATTCAGATACATTGCAATTTGTTCATCAGTATCATCAGAATGTTCAAATTTGATGTCCAATAGATAAAACTCTTCTATATACTCCTTCACACTCGAATCCTTCTGTCTCAGATTCTACAACTTCCAGAACAAATTAACCTAATAATTTGCTGACAAAAACTTAGCTTTTAGCTTTTATTCACCATCTTATCACGAGATTTGATCCTCTTTACATCTTCTCTGGCAATCTGTCTACAGGTGATCCCACCATAATGATGCATGTCCTTTCAACTTTGCACGAGTATACTTCACCTTCTTATCTTCACATATACCTTCAGAATTAAAGTATTTCTCCATATCGGTATTCCAATCAATAGACTAATCAGCATCTAACTTACCACAATAATTTGGTAGATTGAAATGGGGTCTCTTATTCACACTTGTCAAGGCTCTCAAGAGTCTTCTCCCTGATCAAGTTCTGGTTGGTTTTCTTTCGGAATCTCTTCTTCATCTTCACTCACATCTTCAATATGTTGGCCTCTTCGCTAAGCCGTTTAGACAACTTCTAGTCTGGTTGCAATCAGTCTCAACTTATCCATCACAACTAGATCTGCACCTCTCCTTGCTCCACCTCTGGCATTTCTTCTTGACATCTTGCAAGAAATCCTCTACAGCTGCGGATCGGATCCACAATTCCGCCACCCCACAAAAAAATCTGACAAGACTTCGCGATCCCCAATCCGAAAACCTTTCTCTGATACCACCTAACACAGTCACAACAGTTTAGTTCCCAAAGGAACAGTTCAAACCGTGCAACAAGAGTAAGCACAACAGAAACAACACAAAGAAATTGAGAGCAATGCAGAACAAAATCCTTATTATATTATCAAAAATATGTACAATTGACCAACAACATGCTGGTTTACAGTTTCAGCACACGGACCTAATTACAAAACATGTCCTAAAGCAAAAAGAACGAGCCTCAGACCTACAAGCCTAAATTTAGTCTACAAATACAGTTCCCCGAAATTCTGTCGACTACTTAGGATGATTGTTACATTGACTTAAATACCCTCTGAAAGTCCAAAAGATCCGCGTCGGCCCAATTGGATTTAATTGCCGAAATATGGATCAAACATGGTGCACAACCATGTCAGCTCCAACATGAGAAATCCTTCAGTGATTGCTTAGCACAACGTGCAGACCTAAGGGATGTTGGCCAAGGGACTAAAAACATAGAATGATGTGTTGGTCATATCCACACTTTACGAAATTTCTCCGAGACGAACCGGTGAATCCAACTAGCCGCTACAGTTCAAAACTGTTCTTGAAGAACTAAAGACTCTGGGAATGATAAATTGTCGAAAATAAAGTCAATCTGTTGGAAACTCCAAAATAAGGTCCAAGAACATGTCCACAAGCTAAATCCAGTTCCGCAACAGAAAAGAACAGAAATTGAAAATCCGATATTTTTGGTTGATGCGGGATTGCTGTGAACCAGGGATGCTCTTGCATCAAACAATTCATGTGATTGCGAGGGAAACAAGGGCATAAAATCTCATTTTAATGGTTTTCCTACCCTCTGGCAAGTAACACAACCCAATACCCACTCTCGAGCATTCATATGCAAGGTCAGCCACCACAATCCTGCTAGTAGTACCTTGCGTGTCGTGGCATCCGGCCCCATGTGGCTTCCTTCCAGTCCTTCATGCAACTCCTTCAGCACTCCCGATATCTCTTCTTGCATTTCACATCTTCGGAGGACTTGGTCCAGCCCCATCATGTACAATAGCCTATTGATGAGTTGGAAGGTCTTTCTTTTTAGGGCCAATTTCCTCTTTTCACTTGGTAGCATGTCCCGAGGGAATGTAGAAGTGGATAGGTTTTGGCCAATGTTTTCATACCAAGGGGTAAGGCTGCACTCAAGAATAGGTGGGAATCTAGAAAGTCCACATTTGGCACCTCACCTAGTTTGATCCTCGAGAGTTGGTTTGCGATGACATGGCTCTTCCCTGGTCGTGCCACAATATTGAAGGTGAACTCTCGGAGTAACAGTAAATACCTACTCACCCTACCCTGTATGATTGGTTTGTTTATCGGATAAATCAACCCCTAATGATCCACAGAGAATGTGAAGGGCATGACCAGTAAATAATGTCGGAATTTTCGTATTGAGTATACCATACCAAGTGCTCCTCTCTCTATTGTGTTGTAATTTCTCTTGGCCTTCAAAAGAAACCGACTGGTAAAGAATATGGGATGGTCCAACCCCTTGCACCAACTTGTGCAGCATGGCATCAATGGCATAGTTTGAAGCATCCATGTGCACATGGAATTACTTGTCCCAATTGGGGTATGCCAAGATGGGTGCACTTACCAATCTAGACTTCACTTCTTTGAATGTCTCCTCTTGTTCTACTCCCCATACAAACGATTCACCCTTCCTCGTTAGCCTGTCTAATGGAAATGATATTTGGGCAAACCCTTTGATGAATCATCACTAGTAGCCCACATGTCTGAGGAAGGATTTTACCCCAGTCACATCCTCCAGACTTTCCATTTGGATGATGACCCCTATCTTGTCTGGGTCGGTCTTCAATCCCTCCTTGCATACTATGTGATCCAACAGCTTACCCTATGGTACTATAAACCAACACTTCTTAAGGTTGAGCGCCAGCCATACCATCCAACATTTGTCCATGCACTCCTCTATTGACGTGAGATGAGTCTCCTTCCCACTGCATATAGACCAATCATTGATGAAGGCTTTGAAGTTGACAACTGATATTTTGTCAAATATATGCAGTATTATTCTCTGAAATGTGGCGGGGCCATTACACAACCCAAAGGGCATCCTGTTGTATACATACACTCCATCTTCGACCAAAAATGTGGTTTTTAATCTATCTTCCTCCGCTACGCTGATTTGATTGTAGCCCAAGAACCCATCCATCAATGAGTACATCTCATGTCTCGCCACCTCCTCCAATATGTTGTCAGTGAAAGGAATGGGGAAGGGGCCTTTAATGGTAATTGTGTTGACACATCTAAAATCCACGCAAATCCGAATTTGATTTTCTTCTTTCTTTAGGGAGATGATGATGGGCAACACCCACTCACTTGTCTACACCTTCAAAATGATGCCTTCCTCAAACATCTTTTCTATTTCTTCTTGTACCTTGGTCGCATAGTTCTTACTCATATGGTATGGCCTCTTCCATATGGGTCATGCACCCGGTACGAGAGGAATCTTGTGGACACATAGCTCGGGCAGTATGCCTTTCAAAGCCTTGTACGTCCAAGAAAAAACATCCTTATACTCCAGGAATATTCTAGACACAGTTGTCTTGAGTACGGGGTCCCAATCATCCCCTACCAAGATTTCCTTTGAATTGTCCTTCCCCAGGTTCACCTTCCATATGTTTGGTTCTTCATACTTAACCGCCTTGTCCCTCTCAAATGATGAGCCGGTGCGTCATCCACCCTTGCCACACCTTCCTTGTACTCATCATACTCAGGAGTAAAAGTGTCACTCTTCCGCCCCACTTCTTCAATTCCTAACATATTGCAGCCCAAGTGGAAGACTTCGTAGTCCTCCATTTGCCAATAAAATAGCCTGTTGAGGGAGCTGGGTTCATCTTATGAACAATTTCCCAATTCCAATATTCCCTTGTCATTGGGTTTCATCCCCTCTCCTTCCATGTCAAATTCCCCACCTTTGGACTCTCAGTCCGATGCTAATTCCAAGATGACTGTTTGGTTCTGCAAGTCAATTATGTGCTTCCTTCCATCACTCTCGATAGAGTGTGTTCCTCCAGTTGTGGTCCGCCTTCGTTGTGATCAACCAGCCCCTTCCAAGAAGGGCATCATACACCTTCTCCAATGGAATGACCACGAAGTCCAAGAAGAATTGTTGGGTACCAATGATTACCTTCTGGGCCATGAGTGTTCCAATTGGTTTGATGTTGTGTTGGTCGGCACCTACCAAATGGAAGGTTAGCGGCCACAATGTTGGCTTGCCGAGGGCTTTCCATGTCTCCTTCGACAGTACATTTACATGGAAGCCTCCGTCCACGATAGTGTTTGTTAATCTTCGTCCCATTATTTCCATTTCTACCACAGCCGGTTTCCTCCAGACGCCTACTACCAACAGCATCGGATCCATGGTGGGATTGTCTTTCTATTCCTCCTTCAGCTTGCCATTGTTCTGGTCGCTTGTGTTGTTACCGACTACATTGGTAATGACTACCTTCAGTTGTGGCCTGGTCTCTAGAAGATCTGACACTCGTACAGGTACGGTAGTTTGCGACATCTATCTCATAATGGTGCTTTCGGACTCCAACCATAGGGGAGTGCTGGCAGTGCCATGTGACGTTCTTCATTCCTCCTCTATTGCCCATTCAATATCGACCTTGACTTCCCTCATCCTTTCCTTCTCCGTAAGAGGATCAAGGTATGTTGCCTTCTTGGCCTGCAGCCTAGTGATTGCCAACACCTCCTCTGGGTTTCTTATTTCTAGCATGTTTACCCCTTTTTTCTTTGGGCAGTCAGGTTCCTCATAGTTGCCTAGACTGCACCATTTTCACAACAAACTTCCACCTCCTTGCCTTCTTTGACAATCCCATGCAACGTGATCCCACTTGTTACATCTTCGGCATTGGATCATGAGTCGCCCCTTCGCATCATACTAGATCTGGCTTCTAGTTGTATTGTTATTTCTATTATTGTTGTTGTTCCCTTGCTAGTTGTTGCGATATCCACTTAGTAAGGCATTAAAATTTGTAGTTGGCCTGGGTGGTGTGGTTGGTGGAGTTGTTTTCTCTCCTTGGGTGAAGAGCACTTGGGTGCTCCAGGCTTTTAGGTTATACGGGCACTCCATAATGGAGTGTCCTAGTACTTGATAGTCGTAGGACTTATTTGGGCAATTCACCTTTGTGTGGCCCTTGACCTTGTAGTTGGTACACCACAATTCCTTGTCATACCTTGTAACTTCTTTCTCCGCTCTCAGCTCCATCATCTGCATCATGTCCCTACCGAGGGCATGTACGGTCTTAGGTTCTTCGTCAGTGCTTTTGTTCGTACTGACTTCATTGTTGGACTTTTTCTTCCCTTAGGACGTCTTGTTTTCACTCTCGATATCCATTGCTCGATAATGGGCGTCAACATAGGAAGAGGGGGTACCACTTTCATTTTCTTTTGCAAAGAAGGAATCAGTCCTTCGATAAACCACCTCTTTTTCAACCCATCGACTGGTTGGTTTTCCAACTTATCAAGCAGTTCTCTCAACCTACAATTATAGGCCCTACAGTTGCATTATTTCCTTATCTCGTGTTATAGATTTCTACTACTATCTCGTCCTCATCTCATAGCAGTTTAAATTCTTCTTCGAATGCCTTCTTCAAGTCATTCCATGTTCTGTATGCTCTTGATAAGTCTGTGTACCAGTCAATGGCAATTCCCCGTAGGGTGGCAAGGAATGCCTTTAACCAATAGTCGTGATCATCCTCTCCATTGGCCTCTCATATGGTGACACATGTTTTACAATAGCAAGAAGGGTCCTCTAATCCATCCCCTATGAATTTAGGGAGCTTCTGCTTCTCCAAGGTGTTCACCATCTTTCTGGTTTGGTTGGCACCATGTTTGTTAGACCTGTGTGGAGTGGCTCTTCCTTTGTGTACTTGTGCTTCACTTGCACTCTCGGCCCTGTGCAAGCTCTCAACTAGTTCACCAATATCATTCACACCTTGGTCACCTCCCTCGTACCAATACTCCCTCAAAGTTTTTGGTTCTAGCCCCCTATCCTTGGTTCCTCGGATATAGCTAAATTCTCAATGCCCAATAGAGCATTCTCAAATATTAAGGCTACCTCCCTCTAGAGGTTTCTTTCTTCGTTGTCTTTGTCATGTGCGAAGTGTACTAACGGTTTGCTCCATATAGAGTTAAACTTTGAGCTCTCCTCGTCGTTCATTGCCTGTGTGGAAGGATTGTCTACTTGGTCAGCAAGATCCTCTCCTCCCTCGTTGGGGAGTGGTAGGTTTTTGGCAATCTCCTCCCACCCTCACCTCATGTGTTGTGTACTACCCTCCTTGTTGGCGAACCTTCACCTCTCACTATTCCAGCTTCAGCTAACACTCCAGCATCTACTTTGTGGTGGGCTTTGAGATTCCTCAACAATTCTCTACAACTGTCATCATCTCTCGCTCTGCTCTTTGATTTGGAGAGATCTCATAAATGCTTCTCCTTTCTTCTTTCTCTCTCCTAGTACCTCTTCTTTTGTATTTGTTTGGTAGAAGGGGCATTAATTAGTGGAGTTGTTGGAGGTACAGTGTTTATTTGTGTCATGCTCCTCCATCCGATTCATGTCCTCATACCGTTGTAGTATCTTTTGTTTGTGTTGCTCCTGTTGCCTCTCCTCTCGCCAGTCTTGGAATTCAATCAAGTTGTGAGCCAACGACCTTGGAAGGCTTCCCAAAAGATAATATGTTGAAGTGTGCACCGTGAGTTTGGCATGTATTGTGTCAGTGAGGATCACACTCTCTTGAGCCTCCCGTTGTACGTACTAATCAATTGAGACTTCCCATGGGAGAACCAAGTCTTTCGTGAACTGATCTTCTTGGATCTCTTGTTATCCTCAGTGTCGCTGGCAGTCACTAGTACTTGTTGATCGAAGGTGTGGCCTATTATTCCACCATCTCGCCTGTTTGCCTTTCCTCATACCTCCAGCTCAATCAAGCAACGGCGCCAAAATATTTGCTCCCTACAAATTATCTAGTTTTATGCACAGAGTAAATAGAGATTAAAGCAAAACATGAATAAAACAATAATTCAGCATTAACACATTGCACGTAATATTGGCAAAATGATTAACTTTCATTCCATGTAAAATCTGTACCAAAAAGTAACCCGTTCTCGGTGCCAGTCTTAATATACAAAGCACCTGATGGTTGGTTGAGCATACCAACCATCAGTTCCTACAACTATCCGAGAACCCATTTGTAATTACATTTCCATAACAACCCAAAACATGTATTATTATTAATGACTAAACTATGGCTAACAGACTTTTTTGAGCAAGGCGGTTCAAGATTTGGCTTTTTGAGCATAGAGGGAGTTGGAGGTGAGCATAACAAAGACTAGAGGAGATGATTGAATGTATTTTTAATTATTTCACTCCCAAACAATTATAATGAGAAATAAATAAAATTAATTTAAGAATATTAAAATTATTTTTGAACAACAATTTTAAATATTTCCCATTAAAAACAAATAACCTGGTTTAGGAGAAAAATCATAACTTTTGACTGGTAAATGATTTGGCTCTAAAAGTTTAACCGGGTATCAAGGGGGATAGGGTAGACATAACCCATAAATGTTTATTCATAAAAAGGCTTTTTAAATCGAAAATTTAATGTTTTTTGAATATAGGTTTACAAAAAAGTAAGCATTAAAACTCACAAATGGTGAGCTGGATTTTTTTTTTAAATTGGCCACATTGCTTTAAATTGTACTAGAAACAAGCCTCTAGAATGCTATCTTTTGAAAATTTGCAATTTTCAATACTTGCTTGTTTTTGCACTTTCGGTAGTAGTTCAAAGTACACATACAACCTGCTAAGTAGGACTAAACTTGAGTTTGTAAGGTATAACCATTTGGAATTGGATGTTCAGAATGGGTTCGATGGTATTGGAAATAGGGCAAATATCCAACAACCTATGAAAAAGTTCATAAATGGAGGCTTCAAACTATGACTGCATGTACACTCATCAGGAGGTCTTTTAGAAAGTCAGATGTTGGATGTAATATAAAAGTTTAAAATTTTGAGTGTACAAAAGTCTTGGCAACATATTCTTCAACGATAGTTTCAATTCAGTGATTTTGATGGTTAAATGTGAAGATTTTAATGGATTTCCTATCCATACCATTTGTATCTTACTAATGTAAGTTATTGCATATGGTTACTTTGAACCCAATTATAGCATTATTTCAATTGTGAATGCATGTTTGAGTTGTGCTAATATTCAGTACTTGAGTGTATGTTTACAATTTGAAAATATTTTGTTTCTTATAAAGATTGCACTATTTCCGTGTTGTGAGTACTCTAATTAAGTAGAAATCATTTTAGAGAATCTTTCTATCTGTACCATCATCCATTATTGTCATTGTTCTTAGGATTCTTAGATAGCTTCCTGAACCATTATTCCTTTAGCAATTTGTTTTGAAGCACTTTAGTAGTATTAATTAAGTGTTGTAAAGGCTTTGAAGAATCGGAAAACGCTTGGACAGTTAAAGAATCTCAAGTCACATCATTAGGAAAGACTCTAGGATAAAATCATTCACTGAGAGATAAAGGTGCATTTGCAGTTAAGGCACAATTATGTAGGTCCCCTTTTGATTATTAGCATATAACATCATCATCAAAGTCTATCCGGGTGAAGTCAAGACCTGATAAAGAGAACCTTGGGGTCATCTCACTTGATCAAGCATATAAGAAATTCAGATGTTCTTTAACAAGAGAGGATCTAGAATATACTCGGTATATTTTATTCTGTGTTGGTGGTATGCAAACAACCTCATCAACACTAAAATTATGAGGGTTTGACTTTTCAACTTGGAAGTGTAAGTTTGATTTACAAGGGGCTTGCAATATTTGTATTATTGCTGATCATCTAAATTTTAGCATCTACATTGGTCATTTGGTTATTGTTTGAACTTGAACATGTTTGATAAATCATCTATTCAAATGCATCAATTTTCCACAATCCATGAATTGAAAGAGCTTGTTTCTGGCTACAATTGTGTGTAAGTTTTTGCAAAAAATTTAGACACAATTGTAGCCATAAACAAGCTCTTTCAAATAATCTATTTTATAGAATTGTGCATTTGGAGACATTATAGTGGTAACAGAATAGTTATCTTGCCAGTTTGTGTGGAAGAGATATTTTTTGGATGCAAATTTTGCCTTTGATACACAATAGTGAAAAATATTTCAAAGGGAGAAATTTAAAAAGTCAAAAGTGACCAAAGAAAGATAGAAGAAATGGATATTTAGTGACATAGTGCAATAGGGAAAATCCCAGAATGGATAGTCAAAACCTACACTAGCAACAACAATACAGCGGAAACACAACAAGAGAATACTCCAATAGAATTTTCATTCAACATGTCCGGCTGTAAGGCCTTCCCGGTTACAGCCAAATACAATCAATTACAACAGTAATTCTGCAATTCCCTAGCTTGTCCAGCTCTGCAACACATCAGCAGCTGGTAGAAACACTAAGGCAATGTTAGTCCTAACCGGTTACTAAGAGCAGGGGTGAATCAGTAAATACAAATTCTATTTCAATTAAACCTTGTATATATATTCTTGCAGTATAAACAGAATATAATCAGCCACTCATAAACAGAAATAGAAATACACAAGTCAACACAGCATGTATACATGGAAACCCTTGGTTAGAAGGATAAAACCACAGTGGGACAGAACCCACAACTTTACTATTGCAGTAATAAAGGTGCCTTGTTAAGAGCTTACAAAGAACTTGTAAGAGTGCTACCCGGTAAAGGGATTTGGTAGACGACCTGTTAGGATCTTGACTCTGTTAGGAGTCGCCTTGTAAAAGGACTTTCAACACCAATTAAGATGTTACCCGGTTAAGGGATTTATACAACGAACTTGTTAGGATTCACCCTAATAGAGGGATTTGAATATGCTTCACAATAAAAGCAATGATCTATAATGACACTTTCTGTCTAATTAGATCATACCTGATACCCTTTCCACTTTGCTTGGTTGTTGAACCTTTTTGTCTTTCACTTATTGTGACCGTAGCTTCTCTCAGAAGATATCTCTCTCCTACTCTGTATATTCAACAACACATCTTGTGTATGCTATATCCTGTATTTATAAGACATTACTCTTATTAAAATACTTTCTCATAGTTCCGCCAAGCTTTAAACCCACCCATAAATCATGGATGCAAAAAGCTTGCGAAATGATCTTTGAGTTTACCTTGAAACATCCGTGTAGAAATAAAGCTAACTTCAGTTCCAACTGTGAATGCTCCGTATAATGCGGTTTTAATTGAAACAACTCCACATAATCCGGTTTGGATTATCATGCAGTCGATTGGTATTAATGTTATATCTGGTTGTTCATACATCCCCTGTATGTCGTATAAGACCGGTTGTAGACACTCTGTTTGGTCTACCAGTTCATACAAATGAGTACCAGTGATAGATTTGTCTACCGGTGCTCCAGTGGGATTGATGTTTGCCCCTAACTTAACCAATGACAACTTAAATATGTCAACAATCTTCCCCTTTGACATTGGTGGCAAAACATCACTTTACATTTCCTGTCATGAAGACTTCCCCTATGATTGTGCTTGCGTTGTTTGTTAATTTCTTCTTCTCTGTAGCTGAAATCTACTTACCAGCTGATCTTCCCTTCCAAATCTTCTTCCAGTTCTCATCTTCTTCCCCTTTTTTCCTCCATAGGACAAAGGATAATTATTTTGGTTTATATCTGTAACTTGGTGAAGATATCCTTTTAAATTTTCTTCATTGTTTAAAGAAAGGGATTCCATAGACCGGTGACATGCTCCAAGTTTTTCTGTGCTACTTGCAGCAATATAACTATGTTCTCCATGTCTTCTACAGTTTTGTAGTCCAGTTCTTTGAGCAAATTGTCTGCCTCGGTTGCAATCTTCTGCATCAGATCAATTGTGGGGGCAAGAAATAATTCGAATCCAATAAGATCTTGAATTCGCTTTATTCTTTCTTCAGATGCCTTTCTCAGAATGAGAGCTAGGCTTGTCATTTCCCTGCTAAATTTTGTTGAAAGAACCCTTATTTCCTCCGAAGTTTTAGATGTCTTTTCTGTGATATCCTGAACAAAATTTTCAAAATTTCAAGTCCTAATCATTAGACTTCCTGAATCTTGTATGTTGATGGAGTGTTGTATTTGCAGATATAGTTGTCTTCAACTCTTCAACCTGTTTGTGCAGAATTGCTACCCTTGTCTTTTCATAGTGATCAATGGCTACTGTCTCCAAATCAGTGACATCTTCTCCAATAGCTTGTGCCAATATCTCCAATTGATCAATAACAAGTTCGTCTTCATCAAGGTCTGCATCTGGTACAAAGTTGTACAGGATGTTCCTTACACTAGTGAGGACCATGTCATGTTTCCTTTTTGTGAGCTCTTTCAGTTGTCTAGTTGACATCTTGCTTATGTCAACCACAGTGTCGCTAACTTTTCTTTTCTTGGCTTCAGGTTCAGTTACAAAGGTTAACTTTCGTTTTGATGAAGATGAGCTGGGAACATCTACCTGTTCTTTTTGCTTTGGTTACTGTACCGGTTGTTCATTTGCAGGCTTTTCCTGTTCAGTATGTATAGGTAACTCTTGTTCCTGTTTGTTTTGTTGTTCTTGATTTTCTTCCCCTCCCGGTTGTACTTCCTCTTCCGGTAGGACCTCTTCATCAATATGGACCTCTTCTTCTGGTCGTGCTCCATCTTTTGGATGAGCTTCTTCTTCCAAATGAACTTCCTCTTGTTCTACCTGTTCTTCCGGTGAAGCTTCCTCTATGTGCTCCTCCTCAGCTGCCTGTTGTTTATCCACAGTGATCTCTTCCTCATTTGTCCCTCTATTAGTAGTCATCTTGACCGATGACTCTCCCAATACTTGTTCTTCTGATAGAACTTGTTCTCCCAGATTCAGATGTTCACTGGTTGTGAACGTTTCTATTAGAACTTGTTGCTCACCGGTTTGTTCATAAGCAATGAATTGAACCAGTGGTTCCTTTACTGTCTCAGGTTCTTCCTGTGGACCTGTTGCCTTCAAAGCACTAAAGTCATATTGTTGCCAAAACTCAAGTGTCTCTTGATAGACTTCCTTTTCATATCCATTGACTATCTTGGCAACTCTATTCTTTGTATCCAAATTCATTGATACTTCCTCCATTAGAAGTTTAGTAGTATCTTCATTGAGACCAAGTTTTACCTGTGACAATGTCTCCTTAACAATTCTATTGTTGGAGCCTAGACCGGTTCTCCATTTATTCATAAGTCTCTTATTGACTTCAGGAGGAAATTGAGCCCTATAGTCTCTGGGACTTCTATTGAAATCCAGAAAGGTTTCCAATAGAGCAACTTCTATCTTTTGCTTATCTTCCTCTCCTAACAAACTGAACCATTTGGCTGCGTTGGCTACTTCGCCAAAGTCCATGACTTCATCTACAATTTCATCTACGGTCAATGTACGAGCCTTACCTTTTACTGGTGACACCAGTATGGTAGGTGGAGGCAGATCACCACCTTTGTCTTCTGTAATATCGACGATGACCAATTCAGTCGATACCTTTGCTTTGTCTTGAGCCTTGGCTCCCAATATTCCCTTTCCTTTACCGGTATCTTTGACCGCTGGCTCAGTGGTTTTCTAGCATTCGTCTTCTATTTGGTGTTGATGTTGAAGAAATTTTGTCCAGATAACAACACCTTCTCCATGCACCTTGTCCATGTCTCCAATAAGTACTTGACTTATCCTTTTCCGTATCAAGAAACTTTCCTTGTGCAGGTCTGCTTGTTGTGTGGCTTCTTCCAGAGTTAGATGATTGTGTACTATTAGCAATTTAAGTTGTCATTAGTGTACAGTCACAAACACAATTCACTAGTAAGGGCTCACCGGTCACTCACTTTGCTTAGAAGACACCAGTCGACAAGGAACAGTTTGCATGCACTAGTAGACAAAGAAAACTGTACGCACCGGTAGACCGCTAGTAGACCGATCTAGGTACACAATACCGGTCTCTGTGTGCATACAAAGTTAAACCGGGTATAAGGTGACACCGGTCCAAACTGCCTAAAGATCCACACCGGATTTTGCGAGACATCCATTACTCTAATGCGAAGTTAACCTTTCAACATGGTGTTAGCTTTAAGTTCTACGGATGATCTAACGATAAACTCTAGATCACAACGCACAGCTTTCTTGCGTTGCATAATTTATAGTCAAGTTTATTCCTCGGCGGTTCTATGAGTTAAGGGTTTCTTTATGGAGAACTCTTGTTTAAATACAGATCATAGGATGCAAGATAAGTGTTGTTGAAATCAGATGATTGCATAGAGCAGAGGAGAGATATCTTCTGAGAAACGCTGCACAGAGGTAGCAGAGTTCAACAGCCAGGCTAACAGAAAAAGAGGTATGATCTAACCAAACATTCAGTGTCACAAATAGATCGTTACTTTTATCAGTAGTGAAAGTATATTCAAATCCCTATATTAGGGTGGACCTAATCGGTTCGTTGTAAAAATCCCCTAACAAGGTAACATCTTTGGTGATGTTCAAAGTCCTGCAACCAGGCAACCTTTAATAGGGTTCAGATCTTAACCGATCTTTGTGAAATCCCTTAACCAGGTAGCACTATGATCAGTGCTTTGTAAGCTCCTAACAGGGCGCCTTCATTCTACAGTAGTGAAGTTGTGAGCTTTGTCTCACCGTGGTTTTTTCCTTCTAGCCGAGGGTTTCCACGTATAAACACTTGTGTTGATCTGAGTAGTTCTGCTTATGCTAGTAAATGGTTGACTAATTTTCTGTTCCTTATTGCAAAATCTGTTTGCTAGTTTTAAATATGTAAAGAATTGGGTTACTGATTCACCCCTCCCCTCTCAGTAACCAGTAAATTAATAATAATTGGTATCAGAGCCAAGTTCTCTCTACTTTCAAGCCTAACAGCTGGAGAGAAATATCATGGAGGTTTATCGGTATCAAAAGTAGCTTGAGCAAGCCAATGACCTCATCGCCTCTCTAGAAAACAAATTGAAGAGATCACTTGCGAAAAGAAAGGAGCTAGCACTACAACTGAATGAGAGCAATGAAACCATTGATGAGCTCTCTGGGCAGAGCGGATCTAACGAAGCTGAGGAGGCAGTATTTGAACTCATGGAAAAGAATCAGATCCTGACAGATGAAATCTCTAATCTCAAAAGAGAACAAGAAGACAATGCCTTGAAGATGACTGAACTAATCGAGAAAAAGAGAAAAGTTGAAGACGAAAGAAATTCGGCAGTCAAGTCTCTGTCAGCCTCGGAGAAAGCAAGGAATTGGGCAGTGGAGGCCGTAGGGGCAAATGAACTTATCATTCTACAACTTCAAGAAGACATGCAGAGTGTCACCCAAGAAAATGCCCACATGTAGAAAGGCTAGCATGACAGGAATGAAGCATGCAATAGGCTGTCTCAAGAATTGCATCAACTAAAGGAGCAAATGAACAAACTTGAAGAGACAAATGAAATACTGAGAAGATACAACGAAAGTTCAACTAAGCTTGATGAGCAACTCAAAGGTCAAAGAAGACACAAAGATCAGACCGGTCTTGGTTTCACCGATGAAAAGGCAAAAAGGAATGGTGAGCCCTCTAGGGCAAAATCAATCAAGAAGGATAAGATGAAATCGCTGGTGCAAAAGGGTAAGAATTTCCCTAACACTTCTTGCAACCACTGTGGGAAATCGGGTCATAAGACCAATAACTGCAGGAATGCACCGGTAAAGACCAACAATAGCTACTGTAAGAACTACTATAAAAAGGGTCACAAAACCAGTGAGTGCTGGTCCAATTCCACATATGTGTCCATCAGCAACATGGGAAGCTTTAGAGGGTATTGCTATGTATGCAACAAATTTGGACACAAAGCACAAGAATGCAAATCCAAGACAATGGCACTTAGATCCCCAAAACCAATACTCACCAAAAGAAGCAAGGACCTGAGCACAGTGAACTGTGGATTACACAACTACAATGGCTCTCGCAACAAGCCAAAAGACACGAGAAGAATGAACTCATGGAAAGCAACTGGAGTGATCTGCTATCACTGCAACAAAGTGGGACACAAAGCCAAAGAATGCAGAAACCGGTCATCCGGTAACAAGAAGGAACCGGTTAAATCTGAAGAAAAGATCAACAAAGAAGAAAAGACGAAGAAAACGGTCAAACAGATTTGGTTTGTAAAAGAATCAAAAATCTCCGCTGAAGAGAAGACAGAGGAAAGATCACCATCTGCTGATGGCGATATTTCTTCAGCAAACTAAACCATGAGGGTTTAGAGGGAACTAGTAGATCCACTACCGTTCCCGGTATGACTGATGAGAGTCGGGCTCATTCGGTCTTCAAGATTAACCGATAAGGCAAGTTTACAATCGACCGGTTGATAAAATGGAATAAGGTAGGTAAAGCATTTATTACTGTAGCCGTTTAACAAATAGTTACCGTTTGGTAATTACCGTTATAACCTAACCCTCTAAAAGAAAGGGAAATTACTCGCAAGTTTTCACTTTGCTTACTTTGCGATTTAGGAATTCTTGTGCTAAGTATTATTTTCACGCTGTGATCACTGAGAAATCACTATCTGCAAAATACCGATTAGCAAGAATGGCTTCATCTTCATCTACCGTGAAGTTGATCAAAAGAGATCTAGTGGACAGACCAGCATACAACATCTTGCCTATGCAGAACAGAGAAAACGACATGACTGGTGCCCTCTCTTCCATACCAAAAGGAGTCCTCTTGACCGAGGATGTTACAGCATTCATTCACACCAAACAGTAAGAAATCGGAGAAACCATTATTCAAGGAGAATATGTGTCGTTGTGTGAAGAAGGGAAACTGCTCGACAAATATGCCAATCTGGTATCTTCCGGTCTAATAAATGGTGTGTGCTACTCTGCAATCTTCTGGGAGGACCAAGTTAGACTGGTGTTGAGCCGTCTTCATGAACTAGGATTCTGGCTCAACCAAGGGGCATGTCACGAGATCACCAAAGAGGATCTTCACAGAGTGACTGGGTACAGTGACAAAGGGGAAGCAATAACCCTGCGCACCATCTCCAATTCTATCGTCAACAAGCTAACCAAGTCGAAGTTTGATGGTCAACTCATGACTATTAACGACATTGAAGATGATGGAGTACGTTTCGCATCCGCTGTTATCAGATATAAAGTCTATCAGTCAAGCAATCTAAACAACGTACCAAGTGGTGCAATTCATGCTGCGCATCGCATTATGAACGAAAATGTCCAATACGACATTTGTGCAATGCTTCGGAACCAAATCTTTGAAAATATGAAGAAGCTTGGAGTTGTGAAGAAGAAATCTATGAAGTATGGAACCCTTCTGATGTGCCTATACTTCTACTTCGATTTCTTCCCAAGATTCGGAAAAGTGAATTGGAGAACCGACAAACCAATCATGCATCAAATCACTGAAATGGAAAATAGACAGGGAAACCAGTTAAGCAACTCCATGACCAAACATTTCAAAGCTTTCCAACTAGAGATGCACGAGAGAGAAAGAATTCCGTCGGCAATTGTTGAACATTACAAGGATAAAGTATGTTTTCTGGTCACCACCGACAACTGCATTATTCAAGCATTCAAGCAGTTGAACCGAGGGATGTATATGCTCCTGAGTTGGGTTACGAGATCTCAGCCAAAGTCGCTAAGGCATATGCTGAGGCACTAAATGATGCAAATTTGGATCTCAGTGCAAATCGCTTCGGTACGTACTACGTACACAGAAATTCTTCAGAATCTATCAAAAAGGACATCGATCAAAATTGTCTATAGAAGGACACCTCCATCAAGAAAGAAACCGGCGACAGAACAGCCCAAAGGCCAAAGGAAGAAAGAAGAACCGGCACCCAGCATCCAAGAGGAAGAATAAGAAGAAACAGACCCAGAAGTCACAGTTCCTCTTATTAGGAAAAAGCAGATTGAAAAAGTATCAAAAGAGGATCCACCTAGAAAAGCCAAGCCCACAATTCATGAAATTGTGGAAGGACTGAAGAAGGCTGGAAACTTAGGCACGATAAGGAGAAGATATGACTTAAGTAGCGATGAAGACAAGGACAAACTTGAGGAAGCAGAAGCATTCTGCCTCCACAAATTCGATTTTCATCCTGGTGGACTTCGCACTACTCTACCGGAACAACTTCTACAAAATATTGAGGCCCGATGGAAAACTGCAGAAGAAAGAGAAAAGGAAGAGAGGATACGACCTCTTCTGGAGGTTCAGAATCACCTTACTCTGGATGAGGCAGCAGAACAGGCTGAACTGCATCAGAAAACCTTTACAATTATAAGAAGGATAGGCTTAATGCTTATTGGAGAAATTGAAAAGGTGCACAATGAGGAAGTCACACTATGGACCAACCTTCTTCAAACTCATCGACAAGCAGAAGAAGCAACACAAAGAGCTACAGCTCAACCGGCACCTGACATCGGTAAAGGGAAGGGGGTACTGGGGGAAGAAGCACCAGTACTAGTAGACTTAACCAAGGAACAGGCAACAAGTCCAACGGTTCTCATCTCACCAAGCAAAGGTAACTATCAACCTATGCATGTTGATGACTTAATTACTGAAGTTATGGACTTTGGAAATGTAGACAATGCAGCTAAATGGTACAGTGTACTAAACGAAGAGGACAAACAAAAGCTGATTGTCGGAATTGTAGAGACCTTCATGGACTATCATAGGACTCCTAGGGACTACAGATCCAAGTTCCCACCGGAACTAAACAATAGGCTACAAGAAAAATGGAAAACCAGTCTAAGGATGAACACCAGAATCACTAGAGAAACACTACTCAAGGTCCGACTAGGCTTTAGTGAAGAAAGAATAAAGCTTCTACTAGAAGAAGCATCCATGAACCTGAAAACACTTGATAGAGTCGCAGAGATATTAAATGGATATGAAAACAAAGTCTACAAAGACACTCTAGACTACTGGAACAATTATGACATCACGGCATTAGAGAAATATGGTCCTCAGGGTCAGAACAGACCTGTGCAAACAGAGGAGCTCTTAACTAATGATCAACCAAATGCTGTACAAGAAACAGAAATTGATATACCCATAGGGGAACTCCATACTGCTGAGAAGCAACAACAAAAGGAAGACCCACTGGGAGAACAACCACAAAATGTTGAAGGTAGTAAGCCACCGGAAGAAGAAGTTCAATCAGAAAGCAGAGCTCGTCAAGTAATGGAAGAAAAGGGGCAAAAAGAAGAGATCCCTGCCCACACAGAGCAGCTAAGACTGGAGCAAGAGCAAGGTCAGCAAGAACACGGAGATATTCCAAGCTCATCTTCAAAATGGAAACTATCATTTGCTAAGGACAAGGAAGCCAAGAAAAGTAAAATCACCGAAACAGTAGTAGACATCAGCAAGATGTCAACAAGGCAGCTCAAAGAGTTGACCAAGAGGAAACAGGACATGGTCCTGACTACAGTAAAGAATATCTTGTGCAACTTTGTACCAGATGCAGACGTTGATGAAGATGAACCGGTCATTGATCAACTAGAGGTACTTACACAAGTGTGAGGATCTAACAGATCCAAAAACAATGGCCATTGACCACTATGAGAAGAAAAGAGTGGAGAATCTCCACAAACAGGTTGAAGAAATCAAGGTCAATCTTACAGCCCACCTAAAAGTGTTGCAAGAGCAACTGCAAGTGGCAAATAGTCTGATGACAAGAACATCCAATTTCGATACATTCTTGCAAGATCTGTCAGAGAAATCAGCACAAGCATCAAAGGAAATTAGAGTCTTGTCCTCTCAGTTTGATATTAAAAACAAAACTACAACTATTTACAGCAGAGAAATGACAAGTTTAACTCTAACACTGAGGAAAATTGTTGAAGAAGAGTATAAGAGAATCCAAGAAATAATTGGATTTCAGATGTTTCTAGCACCAACATTTGACATCATGTAGCAAACGTCAACTTCTGTGGAGAATCTAATAAATGAACCAGACTATAAAACTGTGGAAGACATGGAAAACATAATTGTTTCTCTCAAAGCAGCCCAGAAGAATATTGAATATGTAATCGGTCAATGGGCACCATTTTTACAATCTGCTAAGACTACCTACAAGGATATCTTCAACAAACTCCAAATGTAAAATTCCTCAGAGCAGCTACACCCTTTGTCCTTTGGAGGCAAAAAGGGGAAGAAGAGCAAACTAGAGAATGACTGGATCAGAAGGAAGAAGACGAGCAGAACAGGAACAAAGAAAGAGAGGAACAAAGTAGAACAGCCACCGGAGCACTCAGACAGGGGAAGTGCGGAATAGGGGAAGTATTCTACAGACAAGTGAACAAGGGAAGTGTTCTACAGACAAGTAAGTGCGAATGGTTTTCCCACCAATGACAAAGGGGAAGATTGTTAGCAATTTAAGTTGTCATTAGTGTACACTCACAAACACCATTCATCGGTAAGGGCTCACCGGTCACTCACTTTGCTTAGAAGACACCAGTCGACAAGGAACAGTTTGCATGCACTAGTAGACAAAGAAAACTATACGCACCGGTAGACCGCCAGTAGACCGATCTAGGTACACAATACCGGTCTCTGTGTGCATACAAAGTTAAACCGGGTATAAGGTGACACCGGTCCAAACTGCCTAAAGCTCCACACCGGATTTTGCGAGACATCCATTACTCTGATGCGAAATTAACCTTTCAACATGGTGTTAGCTTTAAGTTCTACGGATGATCTCAAGATAAACTCTAGATCACAACGCACAGCTTTCTTGCGTTGCATAATTTATGATCAAGTTTATTCCTCGGCAGTTCTATGAGTTAAGGGTTTCTTTATGGAGAACTCTTGTTTAAATACAGATCATAGGATGCAAGATAAGTGTTGTTGAAATCAGATGATTGCATAGAGCAGAGGAGAGATATCTTCTGAGAAACGTTGCACAAAGGTAGCAGAGTTCAACAGCCAGGCTAACAAAAAAAAGGTATGATCCAATCAGACATTCAATGTCACAAATAGATTGTTACTTTTATTAGTAGTTAAAGTATATTCAAATCCCTATATTAGGGTGGACCTAATCGGTTCGTTGTAAAAATCCCCTAACAGGGTAACATCTTTGGTGATGTTCAAAGTCCTGTAACCAGGCAACCTTTAACAGGGTTCAGCTCTTAACCGATCTCTGTGAAATCCCTTAACCGGGTAACACTATGATCAGTGCTTTGTAAGCTCCGAACAGGGCGCCTTCATTCTACAGTAGTGAAGTTGTGAGCTTTGTCTCACCATGGTTTTTTCCTTCTAACCGAGGGTTTCCACATATAAACACCTGTGTTGATCTGAGTAGTTCTGCTTATGCTAGTAAATGGTTGATTAATTTTCTGTTCCTTATTGCAAAATCTGTTTGCTAGTTTTAAATAAGTAAAGAATTGGGTTATTGATTCACCCCTCCCCTCTCAGTAACCGGTAAATTAATAATGTGTACCTCAAGTAGAGCCCTAATTCTCAGCTCTCTTTTACAATCGAAGCTTTCCATCTAGCTTCTAGAATCTCTTGGAGATCGTCAGGGATTGTCTTATGAAGTTCAATAGGAGTAAGATTGAACTTATGAATACAATGAACTACAACTTCTTCTATTTTTCTCCTATCTTCTTCATTGGCCAGTTCACACCTCCTTCCGACTGATGCCATACCACCTGTATCTTTTAACCTTTTCACAAATTCATCAATTGTAGGTTTCCTTCCTCTCGGTGCATCCTCTTTCACTGGTTTTGCAGATTTCCTCTTTCAGTGAAGAGTTGTCTTCAGTCTCTGTTTCTTCCTGTTCTTCCCCTTGTTTAGTAGACAACATTTGTGCTTTCCTTCTTTGACCTTTGGGTTCATCCGTTTGCGGTTTCTTCTTCGGTGTGGGAGACCTTTTGACATATACCTTCTTCGGTTCTTTAACCGATGACTTTTTCTTCAGATTCTCTTGAATTTCTTCAAAAATCCCAAACCGGTAGGCTGACAGATCCGGATCACTTTCTTGTAGGGCATCTGCATATGCCTTGGTTGTCTTTGCAGCTATCTCATACCCCAGTTCTGGTGCATATCCGGTTCTTGGTTCCACAGCCTAAATAATGCAGTGATCGGTGGTGACAAGAAAACACCTCATCTTTGTAAGAATCAACAATAGTTGAGGGAATCCTTTCCCTGGCGTGCATCTTCAACTACAATGCCTCAAAATAATCGTTCATGACTTTACTAAACTGGTTTCCTAGTTTGTTGGCCATATCACTAATCTGAATCATTACTGGTCTATCGGTATCCCATGTTACTTTGCCTATTCCCGGAAGGAAATGTTGATAATAGAAGAATAGACATACCAGTAGGGTTCCATATTTCAAGAACTTCACAAGACCGAGTTTCTTTAAATTTTCAAAAATCTGCACTCAAAGCATGGCGCAAATGTCATATTGCGCGTTGTCATGCATGATCCGGTGTGCAGCGTGAATGGCTCCTCCCGACACATTGTTGAGATTGCTTGATTGATAAATTTTATACCCTATCACTGCCGACGCAAACCGAACTCCCTCGTCTTCAATATCATTTACAGTCATCAGCCAACTGTCGGACTTTGATTTTGTTAATCTTGCGACAACAGCATTCGCAATGGTTCTGAGGGTAAGAGCTTCCCCTTTGTCGCTATACCCGGTAACCCTATGCAGATCCTCCTTGGTGATTAGATGCATGCGCCTTTCGCTAGCCAGAAACCTGATTTGTGCACCCGACTTAGAACCAGTCTTATCCAATCCAGTCGAAACACGGTTGGATAACAGACTCTATTGATTAACCCTAAAGATACTAGCTTTGCATATTTGTCCTAAAGCTTTCCATCTTGGCACAGCGAGAGGTACTCACTCTAGATGAAGGTTTCACCCAGCTCTTCTTGCTTAGCGTGAATAAACATTGTAACATCTTCGGTCATCAGAACTCCATCAGGTACTGATGATAGTGCACCTGACATGTCATTTTCCCTATTCTGTACTACCATGATGTCGTAAACGGGTCGGTCGAATTGATTTCCTTGGATCAACTTGACGATAGAAGATGATGATGCCATCACTATTGATCGGTTTACTCAGAGAATCACTTGATCAGTCTTACAAAGATAACTTATCAACGACCATGAATCGAAGTACAAGAATATTACCCAATCATAAAAAATCACAAAACACAATTCACAAAGTGAAATGAGTAATCTTCCTTTACTTATATAGACTTAGGGTCTAACGGTAATTTCCAAATGGTAACAATTTGTTAACGGCTAAAGCATTAATTACCTAACCTAATCTTTTCTTCGACAACCGGTTTTCAAACATTTACCTGTTGATCAAACATCGGTTGAGATGACAGCACTTACCTGTCCGGTTCATATGATAGACCAGTAACCTCTTCCGGTTTTACTAACTAACTGTGTGAGTTTATTGCTCACCAGTCTTACTGGGAATAGTAGACGGGCTACCGGTTCCCTCTAAGCCTTTTGGGCTCAATTTGCTGAAGAGATATCACCATCAGCAGAGGATGATCTTCCCTCTATCTTCTCCTCAGCAGAGCTCTTTGATTCCTTCTTGAACCAAATCTTCTTGACTTCTTTCTTGGTCTCTTTTCCCTGTTGTCCTTTTGATTGGGAGACAAGGTCTTATTCAACTTTGTTGCAGGTGTAATAGACTATCTCGGTTGCCTTCCATGGATTTACCCTTCTATTCTTGGGTGAATGACACCAGGAGTCATTGTGGTTATGAATGCCACAATTAGCACAATTTGTTGTGCTCTGGTTCTTATTCCTCTTAGGGAATATAGGTCTCAGTGGGGATCTGAATACCATAGTTTTAGATTTGCATTCATCAGCTTTGTGTCCGAATTTGTTGCATGCATAGCAGTAACCTTTGAAGCTTCCCCTGCTTCCACTAGACACACTATTGGTACGTGACCTACATTCAAAGGTCTTGTGGCCATACTTGCAATAGTTTCTGCAGTAACTATTAGTAGTAATTGGTTTTACCGGTACATTCCTGCAATCCTTTATTTTGTGACCCGGTTTACCACAGTGATTGCATGAAGTTTTGGAGTTTTTACCCTTTTGTTCCAGCGGTTTCTTCTTTTCCTTCTTGCCTTTCTTGACTCCAGATGACTCACCGGTTTCCTTGCTGCTTTGACCAGTGAACCCAAGTCCTGTGGGATCCTTGTGCTTTCTTTGAGCCCTTAGTTGCTCATCAAGCTTTTCTGAGCTCTCATTGTATCTTCTAAGTGTTTCATTTATTTTTTCGAGAGCATTCATCTGTTCCTTTAGTTGATACAACTCAATAGCCAGCCTTTTGCATGCATTATCTTTATCATGCCAATTCTTTTGCATGTTTGCATTTTCTTGTGTAATTATCTGCATGCCTTCTTGGAGTTGTAGAACAACAAGATCACTTTCCCTAGCTACGTCTTCTGCCAGATTTCTTGCTCTTTCAGAGGCTACCAGTGATTTCACGACACTATTCCTTTCATCTTCAGCTTTCCTCTTTTCCTCAATGAGTTCAGTCATTCTTCAAGCATTGCCTTCCTGCTCTCTTTTCAAGTTGGAGATCTGATTGGTTAGAATTTGATTCTTCTCCATGAGCTCAGAGACTGCCTCTTCTGCTTCATCAGATCCACTTTGTCCAAAGAGCTCCTCAATTGTTTCATTGCTCTCACTCAATTGCAGAGCTAGCTCTTTTCTTTTTGCTAGTGACCTTAGCCTATTCTCAAGCGAGACAATGATGTCATTGTCTTCTTCAAGATGCTTTTGATACTTGTAACCATCCATGATCTTTTACTCAAGCAGTTAAGCTTTCTATCTTTGAGAACCAAGTGGCTCTGATACCAATTGTTAGTCCTAACCGGTTACTGAGAGCGGGGGTGAATCAGTAAATACAATTTCTATTTCAATTAAACCTTGTATATATATTCTTGCAGTATAAACAGAATATAATCAACCACTCATAAACAGAAATAGAAATACATAGGTCGACACAGCATGTATACGTGGAAACCCTCGATTAGAAGGAGAAAACCCCGGTGGGACAGAACCCACAACTTTACTATTGCAGTAATAAAGGTGCCATGTTAAGAGCTTACAAAGCACTTGTAAGAGTGCTACCCGGTAAAGGGATTTGGTAGAAGACGTGTTAGGATCTTGACTCTATTAGGAGTCGCCTTGTAAAAGGATTTTCAACACCAATTAAGATGTTACCTGGTTAAGGGATTTATACAACGAACCTGTTAGGGTTCACCCTGATAGAGGGATTTCAATATGCTTCACAATAAAAACAATGATCTGTAATGACACTTTCTGTCTAATTAGATCATACCTGATACCCTTTCCACTCTGCTTGGCTGTTGAACCTTTTTGCCTTTCACTTCTTGTGACCGTAGCTTCTCTCAGAAGATATCTCTCTCCTACTCTTTATATTCAACAACACATCTTGTGTATGCTATATCCTGTATTTATAAGACATTACTCTTATTAAAATACTTTCTCATAGTTCCGCCAAGTTGTAAACTGATCCATAAATTATGCATGCAAAAAGATTGCGAAATGATCTTTGAGTTTACTTTGAAACATCCGCATAGAAATAAAGCTAAATCTAGTTAAAAAGCTAACTTCAGTTCCAACTGTGAATGCTCCATATAATCCGGTTCGGATTATCATGTAGTCGACTGGTATCAATGTTATATCCGGTTGTTCATACATCCCCTGTATGTCGTATAAGACCGGTTGTAGACACTCTGTTTGGTCTACCGGTTCATATAGATGAGTACCGGTGATAGATTTGTCTACCGGTGCTCCGGTGGGATTGATGTTTGCCCCTAACTTAACCAATGACAACTTAAATATGTCAATAAGCAGATCTAAACTTGAGATCGCAAGCCACCAAGCAATCTCCTTGTCTCCAAGCATGCAAACCACTAGCTCTGCTATTACAAATATCAGACGAACAATCTGATCTTCAAGATCTCGCAGGATCCAATTACTATCTCCTTACTCCCTCAAACAACTACCCAAACCTTCCTTAAATACATTTCTTCAACCACAAGTCGGTTGGAAGAAAGAAAGAAATCCTAAAACCCAGTCGGCTTCTATAACAAACAATTATTAAATGCAATATAAGTCGGCTCTCAAATAGCCTTATAAAAAATTAATTCTCCATGTCGGCCTCTAGATCCACATAGGAGAATACAACATAAGCTACCCACATTAAATACATCAAGTCAGCTATTGATCCTTTTACAAATACAACTATTGAAAGATTTCTGCTATAGCGCTAAAAAGAAAAACCTACTCTTCAACATAATGATCAAGATCAAGAAGACAAAATTTCATAGGTAAGACAACCAGACCATGGATTCAAGTATAGTAATAAACAAGATTCAAATATTATTGTTGTGCTTCACAACTTCCACCCCATTTTTCCTTTTCCACTTGGAAAAATGGGGATACCCTGTTTTTTGCTTATTTTTTACTAAGGGTTTTTCCCCTTGGTCCCTTTTTTCCTCTATCCCTATTTTCTTTTCATTCTATTTCCTTTTTTGTAGTTTAGGCTTCGAGCTTGCTATTGTCTCCTAGCCATCCTACAAACACTTCATCCCCAAACCCCAATCCTCACTTGGTCCTTTTGTTTTCTTTTCATTTGTCAAGCTTTGGGCTTTTGGGAATCATTGGTTTCAAATAAAACCACGACCCCCAATCTCTAACCCAGGATGTCCTTTTCCCTTCCAGAGATCAAACGCTAAAAGTCCGAGATAGTTAGGTCATCGATGCCCACTCAATCCCCGACCCCTAACCCTCATGAGTCTTTGTTGTTGTCTCCTCTTCCTCCAAAGACCAACCTGCACCTGCATTAAATGTGGTAGGTAGTGGCATACATCACTTGATTACCTATATATAGGATACTTCACCAGCTATTTCTTTCTTTCATCTTTGTGAGTTTGAGCCCTAGAATACACCTTTGCAAGTCAGATTGTGCCCTAGTTATCAATAAAAGTGAAGATTTGGCGATTAGGTGATGGTGTGCACTCTTTAAGATGTCAGGGGTGTTTAGAGTTGTGTCTAAGGTAGGGTTTTTGGTTTTTTCCTAAGTTACCGATGTGCTTGTCGAAGTGCTAGATGCGGAGGCGGATTCACAGTGATGCAAATGCGGGAGAGGAAGCGCTAGGAAGTCCTATGGATGCTTGGCGATATGCAAAAACACCTGGGACCATCCACAAGCATATGCCAAAACACTTCCATCTACTCTTGTTTGATACCAATAGTGTCATCTTCACCCAAAATACCCCACACGACTGTAGAAGACCATGCAAATATATTTTTTCTTCAGGGGGTTGTTCGATACTTATTAATGTGCGCTTAATAAGTAATAATGTAATAATGTCTTTACTTTTATTACTTTCTCCTTCCACGTTGCTATTTTAAAAGGACATGTCATATGAGCTGACTAAGCAACTGAAGAAGACAAGCAAGTAGCTCAACTACACAAATAGACAAGTCAAGCAGGTCAAGCAACTCATACTATTCTTCATATTTGTTGCATTTCTTTTTGTGTGTGTATATATATATATAAACACACCCAAACACATCCAAAACCCCCAAAAAAAAACTTCATGCATCCGCCCACCCAATTCTCGTACTTGCATCCACATCGCACCTAAATCGACAACTTAGATTTTTTCCTTTCTTTTATTGCTTTCATGTTTCTATTGTACTCAAGAGATTCCCTTAAGGTTTTGACATTAGTCCTTTCATCTCCTCTATTCTTTGTGGTTGTTTTGTGCCCAGCTATTGGATTCCTCACTGTCATTCCTTGAGTGTCGAACTTGCGCTATTTGGGCACTTTTGTGTTTTCCCTATTCCTCCCCGACCCTCATGCATGCCACTAGGTTTCCATGTGATGAATTACTGGGAAAACCCTTAAAACCAAAAGAATTCAACCTAGGGCTTAGGGTTTGGATAAAACAAAACACCAAACATAAAAATCTCTAAAACATTTTCAAACATCTGAAGTGTGAAATTGTGAAATCGCAATGAGAAAAAAAATGAAAAATCAATATTTTGAAAAATACAATTTCTAAGTGTGGAGTTGAAGAATTATAAATGGTTTGGAATGAATAGCGAAGTTATGAAGATTTGACTAAGTATAAAAGTTGTCGAAGTGTTGTGAAATGTCGTCAAAGTTGTCAAGACTCAACAGTATGTCAAAATGTTGTCAAGGCAATGTGTTGAGTGTGTAAATTGTGAAATGGCAAAGTGGAAAAGTGTTGGTTCAATGCTTGAAAAAATAAAAGAATGCTAAATAAAAATGATAATTAGAAATTTCAAACTTGAGAAAATCCTTTGTTAAAAAAAATACAATAAATTCAAGTGTATTTCAAGTGAAAAATGCAAAATATTAAACATTCCACCTAAAAGTCTCAAATGTGCCCATTTCAAGTCTTCATTTCCACCTAAAAGGTGAAATTGCACCCAATTTCAAGTCACATTTCCACCTAAAACTCTCAAACCTGGCCTCCTTGCACTAGCATTTCCACCTAAAAATTGAAAACCTGCTCAAACACGTCCACCTAAAATGCAAATCACGCCCAAAGGAAAATATGAAAAATTTGAGGCAAAATGAAAAATGCAAGAGTGAGTTGATGTTGTTTGGAGATAGGTTTCCTACCTTGGTTCATTTGCAAACAAAATTAAAATCTGAATGAGGTCCAGGTCAGCTCTTTCTAATCCAATAGGTCACCCCCCTTCATCAAGCAACTTGAGCACTATATAAGTTGAAGGAGGTCATTTTAAACATCATTTAAATCGAGTTCAAAGAAGAAATCAGAAGAGAAAGGTGAAATTTAAGAGCAGATCTGAAGGTGCAAGTTTGTGGGGCGATGTAGATTTACATTTTCAAGTAATCAAGGGCAAATTCATTGTATAACCTAGCGACTTTGAGCAGAAATCTATAATCGAGGGCAGATTTAAGAAGTAAAGGTGAGTTTTCAGCAACGAGATGATCATTCAAATCATAATTAGGACAACATTCAAATGTGAATTTCTAGATCAGAACTGTGAACAAACTCAAATCAAAGCAAATTTGAAATACATAGCAAGGTCAACTTCCAAATTTAAGTGCCATTTCAGAATAAAACTCACAATAAGAAAAGAAAAAGTGCGGAGAGGTGCGAAATTTCCATCAAGTAAAAGGTGATTTCCATCTGGAAAGGGAATTTCATTAGCAACAGAATGCATTTCCAGATTTGTATCCATATTTATATGAATTTTGTTGTTCATCCACTTGTTGCTTTGCTTCATCCACCTCTTCTTTGTACAATCGAGCTTTTCCTCAAAAACCTTTTTGGGTCAACGGTGTTTATCCATGTTTTTAACCTTTTTTAGATAGCTTAACAAACAGATTATCATAGTTTAAAGGCTCAGACTCGCCACGGACTTGGCAAACCAAAAAATTGGACTCGGACTCGAACTCGCAAAAGACTCAGTGAGGACTCAACAAAAGGAAAAAAACATAGTTTTACATTAAAACAAAAAGAAATTAATGCATTTAAAGAACATAAGAGCCATAATTGGTACATTACACATGTCATATGAATCTCTAACACTCAATATATGAAATATCATCATAGTTGCAAACTTTAAAAATGTATAACAGCAGCATAAGTTTATAAATGTTTACAAAATTAGATATAATGATATGTCCAAATGTGAAAAACAGCAAACTAAAGATTGCATCCTCCTCTTTCCTCTCCTAATATAACTCAATTTTTCACGCCTTGAACTAGTAGGCTTTGAGGTATTTAAATGAGGAGTTGATTCTTCTTCTTCAACATCAAAGTCCTTGTCTTTGTCATCCTCCATTTCATCGGAGTCACCCTAAAATCTTGTTTTGAGCAAGCACAAAGAACAAATGACTCAAAAAGTGAAAAAAAAAGTCAAATAATAAGTTCTTGGGCATGTCCAGGCAGCAGCAAGAGTCCATCACAAGGACTCGCGAGTCCAAGCCTCGGACTCGCAAGTCCTTGTGATGGACTTGACTCGCGAGTCCATGGAAAGTCGACTCGGTTCACCATTGGACTCGCAAGTCCATGCAAGTCCACGGCGAGTCCTACGCATTTTTGAACTATGTGGATTATCACTAGAGTCTCCACCAAAATATTCCTACTTTGGCAAAGAGAATCTCATAAGAGACCATTGATTTGGGAGGTTGCTCCCACAAACCTCACAACCCTAGAATACAACCCACATGACCTAGTAGGCCAAAAAGAGTTTTCTTGGTTTTCCGGTCCCATCACTCTACTTGTCTACATATTTTTCAACTGAAAGAAGCTCTATAGTCCCCTTGTATTCATTTTGTTCTACAAGTCTCCCAACTAAACCTATTGTGAAAATCAATTCCCAAGTACTTGTATTCCTCCACGATCTCCAACGAGCTTCCTTCAAAGGTAAAATTAACCTTCTGCTTCTTTTTAAAAGAAAATCATGACCTTAGTCTTGCTTGTGTTCACCTGCATCAAGGCCTCCTGACACAAGATATCTAAAGTTTTCAGAGGTTCTCTCAAACCATGGGCACTTTTTGCAATTAGAATGAGATCATCCACATAAAGAGGTAGCTTCACCACATATTCAGCTTGTTAGATGTCATCCCCAATAGTTTTGTTCTAAGAAGCCCAGTTCGCCCAGACTGGATGCTGGAATAGGCCAAGTTCGAACTGGTCCGTGGTCTGGTCCGTCTGTCGGTCTAGATAGGGTCCAATCCACGGCGGGCAAGTTCGAACCAGCCAATAGGCCATTCGGACCCGGGCGGACCAGCCAGAAAATTTTGAACTGCAATCGAACATCGCCGAACTTGGGCCCGCGGACGGAGTTTAAGTGATTTGTGTTTTGCAAATTTTATAATATTTAGATATCCACAATCCTAAAAAGTGGATTTGAAAGGCTTATGTTGACTTCTCATTCTCATTTGTGGTGTGCAAAAAGGTTATTTTGTCTTGAGCAAGAGCAAATAGGTGGTTGAGCAAGAGGTTGGTTGTGCAAGGAGGAGTTGGAACATTGATTTGTGGACCTTCTTCAAGTGTTTGTGTCTCATTCCTACACCTTTGCAAGCTTACAATGAGTGGAAGAGGTAAGTTCTTGTTCCATTTGCTTTTTGTTTTTGTTTAAGCATATATTTTTTTTCGTTTCTTTTTCATTGTCCATAAGATCTACCAATTTTTTTCCGGAATTTTTTATTCTCTTGTTTTTATATTGAATATGTATACAATTTATTGCCATAGGAAAAGGAACTACAATGGCATCTACCTCTTCCTCAATAGGCAATATTGAACAAAGAGAACCCCTTCTGATTCTCCTTTGTGGAAGTATGTTGATATTGTAAGACCCCTTCCAAGAGGTGGTGCATTCCGTTGCAAATGTTGGGGTTGTGATGTAGAAAGGAATAGTTCATATTTTCGTGTGGTAGGCCATTTGTGTGGACCTTGGGAAAAAAGGTGCACCTATACCAAATTCAACAGTATTAAAATATATTACAGAGCATGAAGCAGCAAAATAGAGAAGAATGTAGACAAATTATAGCCACTAGCAGTAAAAGTAAAAAAAAAGCAAAGGGAATGCAATCCCCCTCTACAAATGTTGTGATAGAAGATCACCCCTTTTATACTACCTCAGCTGGCCTTGATACTGAAAGTGAAGCACCCCTTACACACAAAAGAAAGCAACCACTAGAAACTATATTTTAAAATCAGAGTCGAGAAATTGCCGACATTGATGCAGCAAGATGCTTGTATACAAATGGGCTGTCTTTTAGTGTTGTTCGCTCTCCATATTGGAAGAAGATGTTGAAAAGTGCCAATGAAGCTCCAAGAGGGTATAAGGGCCCCAGTTATAAGAGAGTACGGACCACCTTGTTGGATCAAGAGGTCAAGGGGATTGATGATCAATTGAAGCCCATAAGGGATTCATGGATTGAGATAGGGGTATCAATTGTTTCAAATGGGTGGAAAGATGCTAGAAATCATCCCTTGATCAATGTCTTGGTGGTGTCCCCTAAAAGGGCAATGTTTTTTAAATCTATAGATTGTAAGGGGCAAGTAAAAGACGGGTCATTTATTGCTAATATTCTCATCTCTGCCATTGAACAAGTGGGTGCTAGAAACATTGTCCTAGTCATAACAGACAATGCAAAGAATTGTAGAGTTGTCGGTTTGTTGGTTGAAGAGCAATATCAGCATATCTTTTGGACACCTTGTGCGGTCCATTCACTCAATCTTATGCTAAAAACGATTGGGAACAAAATTGGGTGGATTAAAGAGGTGTATGCAAAGGCTAAGGACATCCAAATGTTTGTCACAAACCACCACATGACTTAGGAAATATTCAGAATGTTCTCATGTTTGGAGCTACTGAAAGTAAGTGAACTTGAACTCAAGTTAGTGATTTAATTTTTTTTCTTTTAAATAGTATCTTACAATTTCTGATTTTCATATTTTGATTGTGTAATGTGTATTTTGTTTTAAAGTATGTATCTAATAGTTGTATTTTTTTGGCTCTAATTTATGTTACAGGTTGTTGAGACTCGTTTCGCATCAAATTTAATCGTCTTGAGACGACTTGTGCAAGTGAAAAAGGCACTTTGCAATATGGTAATCAGCAACAATTGGGCTATATGGAGGCAAAGCAACAATGAGAGAGTAACCAAAATAAAGCAAGGGATATTGGATGACTCATGGTGGGAACGTGTGAAATATCTCATTAAGTTCACCGAGCCCATTATGAGTGTGCTTAGGTACACTGACATGGACAGGCTTTGCCTTGGAGAGATCTACGATGGCATAGACTCAATGCTTGAGAAGATCAAGCAAATTGTAAATCAAAAAGAGCAAGATCCCCAAGAGACCTTTGAACAATTGCAAGCAATTGTTGGAGAACGATGGAACAAAATGACCACTCCTCTACTTTTGCTTGCCTATACATTGACGCCCAAATACTATAGCACCCAAATTACTAATCAACCAAGAAGGCTGCCACCCTATAAAGATGTAGAAGTGTTTGATGGATACAAGGCAGCATTTGAAATATTCTTTCCTAATGATGATATGCAAGATGTGATTACGGATGAGTTCATAGAGTTTGTGAATGCAAGAGGTCTAAGTAATGATGCTCTTCGTCATCAGTTTAAGAAGGATGCTCATAGTTGGTGGTACCTCCATGGCCAAAGATTCCAAATATTGCAGCCCCTTGCAATCAAAATTATATCACAAGTAAGTTGTATTTTAAAAAATTTAGTTTACTTTATCTTCATGACTAGGAAGTAATTTATATTTTATAAGATTAATAATTTTATTTTAATTGTTTACTTTGTCTTGTCTTCATAGGTTGCTAATTCATCTACAGCAAAAAGAAATTGGAGCACATATGCTTTCATCCACTCAGTGAAGCGCAATAGGTTGCAATCAAAAAGAGCGGAGAGCTTGGTATTTGTGCATTAAAACTTGCATCTCGTCTCACACAAGAGCAAAGAATACAATGAAGGGGAGACGAAGAGGTGGGATATAAATGCAGAGCTTGCGGACTTGGATGCTTCCACTTCTCAGCTTGCACATGATGATTGTGAAGATTTTGACGCCAATACTATCATTGGTGCAGCTGATCCCATTGGCCTTAGCTCTATTTGTGAGTCAACTAATGCAAAAGAAGAAGAAGAAGAAGAAGATGAAGAAGAATAGAATATCAATAAATTTTTAATCCATTAGTTGAACTTCAAACAATGATACTTGAACTAATGTTATAACTTATTTTTAATGTTTTAAATCTTTGATGTTGAACTTAAAGTATATGATGGTATGATCATGATTCCGATGTTATGATTACAAGTGTTTTTGTTGTAATGTTTTTAAGATACTATGTGACATTCTAATTTTAACTCATGCTTCTAGGCTGCATATATATATATATATATATATATATATTGCAAGTTTTTGTACTTATGAACCCAAACCCCTTTTCAAAATTTTGCCATCCAGGCCAACTGGTCCTTTGTACTCGAACTTAAACCCAAACCCGAACCGGCATCCTAGGTTTTGTTTAGCCATTCTTCAAGTTTATCAATTTGCAAGCCAAATAGAGTGGAGGAGAAGGGGCGTCCTCGTTTTCCTCCAATATCGCTCCAAAACAATTTGAAATACCTTCATTGGTTTTAATTTTTGCTCTAACCTGCTCATAAAGCTTATGCATTGCCACTCTAAACTCAATTGGCATCTTGAGCTCCTCCATTTTTTTCCTAAGTTTCTCCCTATTTGAAATCTGCTAAACAACAAAAGGCTCCCCTACTGGTTCTAATTCTAAGACTAGGTCAATGTCGAACTTATTGCCAAATTATTTCTATGTCAATTATTTCTATGCAACTTTAGTCTATGTCAATTATTTCTATACTATTAATTTCATATCAATGTCCTTATATTAATCCAAATTTTCGTATAGATGGTTTGAATCACCGCAACCGCATTTAACAGTTGTATGTGTCCAAAGTAGATCGCAAACAGATTGGTGATCACAAATTATTGATTCCGATCGCACGCCGATATTAGCTTTAAATGTAGTTAAATTTTAGGTCAGGTTCAAATTCCCATCTGCATAGGCTCCCACGATTCTGCTCACCACTAATGATGGATGAATGCTGAATCGACAACTGATCATCAATGGAGAATGGAAATAGGTGATCGACCACGATGAAAACTAGTCGGGCATCGATATAACTGAGAAGGATTGTACTGAAATTAAATGACGAGTTCCCCTCATTAAATTTTTACGTTTGTAGATTTTAACTGTAGCATAACAATATAGATTCAGATACACAATCAAAAATTCAAAAACAATCATTATGTCAATAGCTAATTAATCGGTATAGTTCTAGGGTTAAACGGAAGCAGATCTAGCTGGACTTTACGAACTTAGGAAACAAATCGAATCAAGTGAGATTAAATGCGTATTTAAACCAGATATGCTGAGCCCTACCAGGATTTAAATTAGATAAAAGAAATAACCCACTGTGACTGAACAAATTTTATAATGGAATCAGGTCCGTCAAATTTCACGGAGGAAAAAGTAACCCTGGTACCGAAGCGTGATAAACTTGGTGGTCGAGAGGATTGTCAAACCCAATTTCATTCTTGGGAATGTTTTGCTGCCGATAAAAGCCGACCTTGTGATTTTCTGTTGTTTTATCTAGGATGGTTATGTAAACTATCTTTGCGCAAACCTTCTTAAAAATAAAAGGAAAAAATTAGATTTCTTTTATAAAAAAATCATTTCCTTTCAAAATTATATCTAAATTAGTAATTTCAATATTCTTAATAAATATAAATTATTAGAAATATGTTACAATTATCAAGTGGATGTAAATTAATAGTTTAAAAATCATATAGAAATGGATTCTTTTATAAAATGTAAATAATAGTTTAAAAATTATAAGAAATTGAATTTATAAAGCACTACAAACTAGCTTTACATGAACTTGTAATCTTTCTATCAAGAGTTCAAGCTTTCTACCATTAGACTAGTTTCATAAATGAAAGTTAAATTATAATACTACATTTTATTTTTTAGTTAAATTTTCTATAAATATGTTCTCAATGTTAAATTTTTTAATTTAGAAAATTAGTTTTATAATAATGTTTTTGAATTTTAACTTTATGTAAACTTTTTACATTAGCATTTGAATGATTGAGTATCATCATTCTCTTTTATGGCTCTAACTCATCTTGATGATGCATCATTTAGTATGATTTAAAATATTGATGTAAAAAGTTTACATTGTTGAAATCCAAAAGCATCATTACAATAGTGAAAATTTAGATTTATAAAGAGAATTTAGTAGATATTCATAGTCTACTAATAAAAACTAAAGCATGATATATAAAATATGTCAAACAATGGCCACAAGAAAAAATAAATTATACAAGCAAAGAGGTGGAGGTGGCATGTGCTCCTATCAATCAAGGTTATGTCATTTTCTCTTATATCCTAATTTACTCAAGTAAATAAATAATAAGTACCTAAATAAACTTAATATAAATTGTAATAATAATTGATTGCACCAACAACCCACTTAAGTGTAATTGAGGTAATGAATAAAGGGTCATAGTAAGACAAACTTTAGTGTGTTCCCATGTACAATCTAAGAGAACCTTAATGTACAAAGAGAGTACACCCTCCAAAGTAAAAAAGGAAAATTCTCCATCCCAATTGACATTTGGAAAGAAAGACAAGGTTGATCCCTAGGAAGTGTCATAAAATACCTACAAGACAAGGTATGTGTGTGCCTACTCAAAGAAGAGGGAGAAAGTTAATGTAAAGTGTTGCATGGTGATGTAATAGGAAGTCTCACTACAACAAATGATTTATCTTGATTTTGCAAGAAAGAAGCCTTTGGCTATTTGATTATTGAATTTTTACTTGAGTGGAATGTAGGACAAAATTAGGATGTTTAGAAGTTTCTCATGTATCTTGAAGTCAATGTTAAACTAGGACTATGCCATAAAGGATTCAAAAATACTAACTACAAAAGTGTAAGACATAAATTGATCAATATGAATTGAGATGTGTCAAGACAATGGCATGATATGGTAAGAGATTACATGAGGACGAGTAGAAGAGATGATGCAATCTTAGTGGGATTTTCCATTAAAGAGAAAAGATATGTCCTCAATGTTGTCATTGAGATCAAGAATGTGAGATTCTACAAATAACTATTAGATGTTTGACAAGTAGATATCTCATTAATCAATAAGGCAATTGTGAACCTAATAAAAATAATTTGTTGTACCATGTTAAAAACTTGATGTCTCTATCAATGTAATAGGTGGAGATGGATGAAAAGTTGCCAATGTTAGAGGTGTGTGGGGAGGAGAAACAATAGGTGATGGCTCCATGTCATCAACATGCTTGAGATTTTTCCAATTAGTATGTTCCTCTTCAATATCATTGTTATACATTTAGGAATATTAAAATTGTAAAGGGGAAGATGCATGTCCATAGAAAGATCATCAAGGAATAGAAGTTTACTAGAATCTCTATACATATCTCATAGTGTAGTTCAAAGAGAGCATAAGCACTCAATGTGTGATAGAACTTGTGACGTTTGGTCCCCAACAATAAGACCAATTAATATTAAGAAGTGATCATTTCCATTTCCTTGTGTAGATGTTTTACAATGTATATCTAGTTTTGGAATATGTTTATAAAGATGTGGAAAGAGATGAATCCATTTGTAATGCTTCATGATGTAGTTTTGCAAAGACTTTTAATTTACCCCCTTCGTAAATTTACCAAGTTTATGAATCCATTAACAATGGTGATGCCCACCAATTAACTCATGGAAGGTTGATTTGTTACTTATACTCACTAGTGGCTTATATTGTTTACCTAATTAGCCAATTTGGAACTTAACATTGAGTTTATCAATTATAAAATTCATGTATGTAAACTCTCAAGACTAGTACATGTAATGGCGGTTATAACTTTCAAATGTATGCACTTTACAAAAATTATCATAAAAAGCCTATGCTAGGGAAAATTGCAAATATCTTTAAAATTTTATGAAAGCTTTTGGATCTAATAAAAAAATATTAGACTAGATTTTTAGGCTCATATATAGCCCCAAATATTCAATAATTGTGAATAGATCCCCTCAAGGTTTCTTTGAAGCATTCAGAGGTTCTCTATCAAGCAAAAATCTTTGGTTTCATTATTTTGGGGGTTACTATTTTATGATGCTTTAGCAACCATTTTTTGATTCATTTTCTAAAAGGATAACTACTTGCAATGGTAGGTGGCTATCTTGAGTAGGGAGAATTACAATGTTAAATGTAGTAACTACAACAATCCCCATCTTCTTTATGTCTCATTTAAATATTCATAAGAAAACTAAGAATACTTGAAAAGAATGTGAGATTTTTTTGGCAATGATCCTTTGAGGAGAATAAAATCCTATTAGTCGCTTGGAATACTATTTACAAGAAAAAGGATTTTGGAGGGTTTGGTTTGAGAAATTGAATATTACAATGTAAGGCCCTTGAAGAAAAGTTAAATTGGAATATTTATTCTGATTTATCAAATATAAAATAGTTTACAATGATGCAAAATAATTTAGACACACAAGATAGATCTAGAATTCTAAAGGTCTTGGATTCTCTAAAGCGTTCTCATATTTGGAACCTTTTTGTCTATTACAGAAGTATTATTTAAAATTTATTCACTTGGGAGATAAGGCATGGGAGATATTCTCTCCTTTTGGATCACTCATGGAATGGTTGACTCATCTTAGAATCTTCTGGTAATTTTTAATCATTTTAAGTAATTTTATGTCAACATTAGAGATGGGGTAGATTATATGGTTTAGGTTTCAAGAATGGGTATCGAAGGCTATATTTGGAAGGATTATGTAACGTGATCCCTAAGATTGAAGGTATAAGGTCAAAAGAGATGTTGTTGAAATGGAGAATTTGGATATCATCTAGCCAAGGCACTATTAGATGTAATTGATTAAAGTCAAGTGATTATTAAGCCAAAGTTAGTTATGCATTGATGAAAACTTGTAATGTTTGGACTAATTTTCCAATATATATTTGGAATAAATTGTGTTCACATAAGGATGGGGTTTTTGCATGAGCTACCTAGGAAAATAAAATTTTGACTTAGCAAATAAATTTTGGCTATTGGTTGTTTTAAGAAACATGACTTTAATGATCCTTCAAGATTTCCTCTATCTAGGTAAAATGATGAATCAATTGATCACATTGTACTTGGTCAATAGTTTTCTCATAAATGCTAAAATAATTGGTTATGTGCTCATTTAGACTTCAAGAGTGCTCTCCAAAATATTGGTCTATCTTGAAGATGTTGGTGTCATTCTCATGATGGTGGATTATTATTCTATCTATTTAAATTTCGGGGATGGGAAAAGAGAAATAGGAGAACATTTCAAGATAAAATGTTATCTTGATCTCCCTTTCTAATAAAAGTTAAAATTTCAAGTATGGAAACAATCAATAATTTGAATAGATCTCTCTCCTCAAAAGGAGATATGTTGACAAACTGATAGAGTTAGATGGTTAAAAATTAGCATAGACTTACTATTCCCCCCATAATGGGGTTGGGGGGTGGTGGAGGGGATGATTCCCTTCATATAAAGAAAAAACCAAATGGATTGTGCCTCCATAGATATGATTTAGATTTAATTTTGGAGCATCTCAAGGAAATCCCAGTAAGCTAAGTGCAAAATGTATAGTAAGAGATTTTAATGGTGTAGTGGTGTGTATAACTTTACATAAACTCAAAGTAAGAAGTTTGTAGGCTCGCTCCATTGGTTGTCTGGCTTGGGGTCATTGAAGAGTGAGGAATCCTCCTCAATGGGCGAGATCGAACAAAATATGAGAATTCTTTTCTAGATTGGAGCCTATAAGGAGAAGAATATTTTTGGGATAGTATTTGCAAGCCAAAGGCATTCGGAGGAATTGGATTTAGGAATTAGGCGTCATAAAATAAGATCCTCAAGAACAAATGTCGATTTGGAATATTTATGATATACTAGATCTAAAGCGGTCTAGAGATTAATGAAAAATAAATATTTAGACTCACAAGATAGATTTGTGATTTTGATGGTCTCAAATCCTCCAAAGGGTTCTAGTGTTTGGAAATTTTTTCTTTCTTGTAGAAACATTATTTTAGGCTTCCTGACTAAGGAGACGGGAGAAGAGATATTTTCTTTAATTTGAGAGTATTCATGGAATAGAAGCCCCATCTAGGACTCCTATTGTATTTTTAGCCATTCTAAGAAAATTTCATGTTAGCATTGGGGCATTCATGTGGTAAATTAATTGGTTTAGGTTTCTAGAATGGGTATCAAATGCTAGATTTCAAAGAAGATTAGTGGCCTTGGAATCCTTGAGATTCAATCTTTAAGGTTAAAGGAGATGTTATGTGAAAGGAGAATTCGGATCTCAAATGGTCAAGATGTTATTAAATGGAATTGTTCAAATTAAGGAGATTAATCAACCAAAGTTGGCTATGTAGTAATGGAAACTCACAACATTCACAATGATCTTCCAATGTATCATTGTTGGAATAAATTTTATTTACCTAAGGCTAAAGGCATTTTGCATGGTTTGCCTTGCAATTTTTTTTAGGCTAATGATTTTAAGAAGCTTTATTTCAATGGTCCCTCAAGACTCTTTGTAGAGAAAATGAGGAGTTAGTTGATCACATTTTTCTTTACTTTTGGTTTTCTTATGAATGCTAGCAATGTTTGCATGCTTGTCTAGGCTGGTAGAATGCTCTCCCAAATGATATTCTAAGTCTTGTCAAAGGTTGACCAATCTTGAATAAGTAGGTGACATTCTCCTATTTGTGGATTATTAGTCCATCTATTTTTCAATTTGGGACTTATAGAATGAGATAAATAGGAGAACATTTCAAGCATAAAAATGTTATCTTTGAACCTATTTTAATCAAGGTAGAAATTGCAATTAAGGAAGTTTTCCAATTGTTAGAATAGACACCTCTCCTTAAAAGGGAAAATGTTCATAAACTAGGATAATTGTTGAAATATTGTCATCGATGTCAAAAGTGGAAAGACTATTGGCATTGATGTCAAACCGTCAATCAATGACATTCAAGTTGAATTGTGTAAGGCATAAATTATATTTTATTTTTGCATAATGTCTTCATGTGCATTTTGGTTGACCTTTTTTTTAGTTGCTTTTGGGCAACGTATTTTTCCACAAGTTGATTTTTGGTTGACCTATTTTTTTGCAAGCTTCTTTTTTACCAACATATTTTTTCATAAATTTCTTTTTAGATGACCTATTTTTTGGAAAGTAGATTTTGGTTGTCTTACTTTTTTGTGACTTTCTTTTTGGATGACCTAGTTAGAAAAGGGTAATTTAAATAATTAAAAATTGATAGCTGACTTAGTTGAGGGCCATAATTTTTGGTGAAAGGTTGCATTTGAAGGGATATAAATAGAGGTCACTTAAGTATAATTTAATCATCAATTCATTGAATATTATTCCTAGTTTAAGAGTAGACCTAGAACAAGAGAATGATTGATTTACGAGAAAAATTTAGAAATACTTGAGATTAGAGTTATGAAATAAACTAAAGACTTTTGGAGAAAACATAAGGAAAAAAAATTTGAATGTATCTTTCAGGTTTGAAAGCATTCATGTAAGATCCTATTGCAGATTGAGTGGAGGTGTATTGCAGATTTAAGAGAAAAGTCAAGTATAGGACATTTTCTTGATGTTGTGAGTAGATTTTGAAGATCATCTAGAGATCATATCCAAAACACTATTATTACCTTTCATTTTGAAGGATGAAGCCTTCTATTCTAAGAGATTGAGACATACCTCTCATTGAAAGAGATTGTAGTCTCTTTCCAAATTAGAGCTCGGTGTAGGGGATTGGTGCCTCCTATGAGTTGGTTCCTATAAATTTATAAAAAAGTTTCCTATAAAAAGTAATACTTTATTGTGGCTTTCTCCCGCAAGGGTGAACATCTTGTATTCCTTTTGTTAGATCTTAATTGTATTGATTATTTTGTTCATTTCTTTAGGAATTATTATAATTTCTAAAAAAAAATTAAATGGGTAGATTGTTCTGATATTAATTCACTCCCCCTCTCGGTATACATGTGTGCATTTTCTTCAATCAAATGGTTGAAAACTAGCATTGACTAATTGTTCCCCCCATTAATGGGTTTGGGGGAGTTGACTCCCTAGGTAAAAGAGTAGAATCCAAATGGATTATTCCTCTAGAAGGATGGTTTAAATTAAATGTTGATAAGGCTTCTAACTTGGAAACATTGTTACATCAAGGGCATAATGTATAGTAACATATTCAAATCGTGTAGTAGTGTGTGGCACTTCAAAAAAGCTCAAACTTGGATCTAACAATGAGGCTAAGCTACAATATCAATTTTTTTGTAGATCTTTGATCATGCATTAATCAATGTCTAAGGAGAATTGTGATCAAAGGTGACTCAATTATTGTAATTAATAGAATAAGGGCCATATCTTCATAGAATTAGAAGATAAATATTATTATAACTAGATCCATATTCTTGTTTGGATCATTGGAGAACTTTAGGATAAACCATGTATATTGTGAGATCAACAAAGAGCATATTTACTTGTTGATTTGGTAATTGAAGGAAAGGAAGGATTCACAATTATTAAGAGGTAAGCACTAACCCTCATTAAAAAGAATTCTTGAAGGTTCCAAGGGGATCTAAGATTAATTATTAGATAAATTGATGAAAATATTTCAATATGATGGATTTGGGTTATGACTTGTTCAAGGTAGAATGTACTTTCATCATATTCATTTCAAATGGAGGTTGTAGATTACAAAAAACTCTAAGGGAGTCAATTTAATAATGAATCACATCAGTCGGATAGTTCTTATAATGTCTCACTCATTTAATATAGTTATTTGGCTTTCAATTATGAACACACACATTAGGCTTGTGTCTAATTTAGGGTATTAAATGTCATTCCTAGGGAAGGTTTTAGAGTTGAGGTTGAAATGAAATTTTAAAACCCATAGTACTATGATTCTCCTTATTGTTTAATGGGTTCTATGGGATGAATTCTTAGTGGTTGATCATGGGTTTCAAGTAAATACAAACTTGTCCTCCATGTTTGTTGCAATAACATTGGATTTGGGGGAGCCAAAATCCATGATCAAGATAATTACCTATCTTATTAGAACTCATTCTCTTAAAGGTTTGGATGTTATGTTATGTTATGTTATGTTATGTTATGTTATGTTAGGTTTGGAGGTTTGTATAACTTTGATTTTAGTTTGTTTCAAGATAGTATTTAACAAAGTTGCTTGTTTACTCCTCTATTTATTATGGCTTGTTAGATTATGTCTTGATATTGTGAAACTTTTATTATATATGGTTAATAGAAAAGAGAACAAATCCTATGGTTGTAGTTCATCAATAAAAACATAATAAATTTAAGTCCTTTACAAAAATAACTTTTATTTAAGGCACTAGGACAAATGAAAAATATTCTTAGAAAAATCTCAAAAAATGCACTATACTCTATATAGAGGTCCTTGTTTCAAGAAAAAAAATGACAAATAAATTTCAGATAAATATGATAAGAGTAATATAGGTTTGATTTTTTGTTAGTATTGATTCAAAAAATAATATCAAATATAATCTTTAATAAAAAAATCAAATAATATTAATGCACTAGACATTGGAGCTAATTATCTTCATTCTAATAAGTCATGAAATTTGTTTCTTTGTAGTAAAAGTTATGCATTGTGAAATAATATCACTGCATAAAAATAACAAAAAAGATAAAAATAAAATTGATACAAATCATCTTTAAATTTCGTTAAATTATAGATTAAAAATAAATATAAACATATATAATTTATCAGTATACATCACTCTTAAATTCTTAACCATTTGTTCCTACTAATTGAAAAAAAAATAGAAACATATTGACAATGTTGGTTTTCAACACACTCCATTTTGGCCAAAAAGTAGGGCATACTATTCTTAGATCACCCAAAAACATAAATTCATTAGCAATTAAAATACAAGAATGACATAGTTATAATATTTGTGTTGATATTTAAGGTATGAGATAAAGGAAATGAACTACAATAAATAGGATCAAGGATACATAAGTCAAGGTGGCAAGCATCCTCTAAAAAAAGAGTAGTTAATTGACAGACCAAGTATTGATTGTAGAAGCACAGGTGTAAAGTGAATTCATCTTGATGGGTGAGATGTAGAATAACTATCATTAACCAAGGAATTAGGTAAATGTGGCATGCACTCTTATTTCCTTGTTTATTCAATTAAATGAATAATAATTATCTAAGTTAATATAAGATGCAATAATAATTAATTATAAAAACAAAGAGGTCTATCAAGAAAGTATAGAAATCATAGAATTATTTTGGCATGGTTCCACTAGATTTCTCATTCCTTGTCGACTAGAGTAAAATCCATAAAATATTGATGACTATGAGAGTCATTACGTTATTGTCAATTTTCTATAGACAAAGAGATAGTAAGAAGGAGACTTGTGTAACATGTGAATCATAGTAAAAAGTGCATTGTCTTAATGACTAAGCAAGTATTATAGGTGTTGAAAGTCTAGAACCACTTATCCTCTAAGTATATATGAAAAATGGTTGGATGTGGGCATAATATTTCTTCCTAGTATTGATATCTTGGGAAATATAATTTTATTATTAAAAATTGCATAATCTTTAAATTTCCAAAGCTCTAATTAAGTGCCATAAAATTGATATGTCTTAGCTAAGAAGAAAACTCCCCCACAAAAAAATACATCATTAAATGGGATAAAGATGATAGGAGTAAAAGAGGCAAGGACGATCTACTTCTATGAACTTTGGGCATGAGGGAAAGTCCATATGAAATGTTTAAATTTCTTTGGATAAGAACAAGCAAAACACTTAGGATAAGCAAGACTAGGGTGATGAAGTCTTTCACCTAGGGAAATACCTTGTTAAATCAAGCATTATATGAAGTGAACCAACTTGGGTTTTCTAACCTTACAAATGAGTTTGAAAAAAGAAACAAAAAGTGTAGGAAATAGTTTTTTTTCCATCTAAATGGAGGAGGAAAGATCCAAAGTCCATAAAAAGTCCTATGTATTCTTGTGTGTGAATCTTGTGGAGCTACTTAGAAACACATTTTATAATTTTTTTAGGCTCCCTATAACTCTTGGAGTGGACCACAATCAACACAATTATGTTTGGTGGCCAATTCGATAGGACTTATGTTTGTCCTCTTTTCGGCCAACCTAATTGACGATTTTGATGAAGAAGATGATATATATTGAAAATATTTTGAGTGTGTTGATATGTGGAATAGGTTGTATAAATATTGTTGAATATAAGTGTGAAGATCATTTTGGATAGTGCACCTTCACAATAATATCAATTACTATACAAGTATTGAGACATCATATGTTATGTGTGGTGCTTGTCATGAATTTGGTCACTTGACATAGTTATTCAAAGATGACTACTTGCTTGGAGAATTTTTGGGGATAGTATGTTGAAGGATTGTTCATCTTGATTCATAAGATTCATTTATCTTGCTAAAAGACAATGATTCCTTCCTATTAGTTTTGTATCTTTCCCTAAGGTAGTGTGTCTTAGTCTACAAGTCCTTTGTATCTTGCCCTAAGGCAATGCACCTTATCCTGCAAGTTAGAAGCAATGAGCTTATTTGGTAGTGAGCCTAAAGAAATCATTGTAAATTATTTTCATTGTGTGAGCTAGATCTCGTCATGGTTTTTCCCTTCTTGGGTTTTCCACATAAATTAAATGTTCTCATGTGTATGATTTTCATTGCTTTATCTTTCTTTGATCCTAATTTGATTAAGGTTGATTGATGCCAAATTCTTCTGTGAATGCCCCTAATGCTAAAGCTTCCTCTAGGCCTGTGATTGATGATTCGGTTCGTGGCATGGTGGGATCTTATGTTAAAGCTGCTTCTTCAGCTTTGACTGGGGATGGGGGCTCCTCCTATGGGGTGCCTTCTTTTGTGTTGATTGTTGCCTCTGGATCTCTTTCTGTCAAGCTCTTTGTTGTCGTTGAAGGGGAGCTAGAGACTTGCTCTGAGACCCTTATGGGTCAAGCTCTGATTTGTCAGTTTTGGGGGTTCTGGCTGACTTTGTCCCAACTTCATGATTGGATCTCCCGAAAAGGGGAACCAATACTTTCAGATAATGTTCATATCTTCCCTTTAGCTAAAGGTTTTTTTGTAGCTAAATTTGATAGAATCAAGGATAGAACGAAAATTTTATGTGAAAATTTCTTTAGCTAGGAGGAGGATAAGTTCTTGCTTATGTTAAAACCATGACACCTGGCTTTTAATCCCTCTTCTGAAGTTTTTAACAATATGCCTATTTGTGTGAGGCTTCCCAATCTTCCTCTTCATCTTTGGCAAGGTGTTGTCCTGGAAGAGGTGGGGGAGGCTCTGGGGGAGTTTCTGATTATTGATAATGATTCTTCCAATATGTTCCATTCTACCTTTGCCCGCAACCTGGTAGATATTGATATTTCACAGGGTCTTCCTGCTGAAATTAAAATTGAGTCATATAAAGGTTCTTGGTTGCAATAATTGGATTATGACGATATCCCTTTTAGATGTAGAAAATGCTTTAAAACAGGTCATCATGCTTCAAAATGTGGTTCTGACTTCAAAAAGAAGAAAGTCCCTCATACTTGGTGGAAGGATGCCTCTACCAAGCATTACACAATTCTCAAAAGCTCTCTCGAGTGTTTGAAGGAAATGGATATGATGAAGTATTTAAGATCTTCTGTTGGTGGCTCTATGGTTGGTGTTCCTGCCAGCCCTGCTAGGGTGTTCACTGTTGTGGAAAATTGTGCTTCTGGCTCTATTGTTGGGAGCATTTCTAGCCATGTCTCTGTTGTTGTTCCTACCAGCTCTGCTAAGAAAGGACCACCCTCTCCTTTGCTGATGGATCCTAGGAATTCTGCTGGTGGTTCAGTGGATATTTTTTCTGCTAGCCCTGCTGGTGAGATAACTGTTGTGGGTTTTGGTGCTTTTGTCTCTCTTGCTGGAAGTACTGCAAGCCTTGTTTCTAAGGTTGATTTTCCTACCAACTATGTTGGTAAGACTACTATTATCGGTAATGGTGTTGTCCCTCTTGCTGGGAGATTTTCGGATCCGATGTTGGGGGTTGTTTGTAGAAGTTGAGAAATCCAACTTCCCAGTTCACCAAGAACACCTACATGCAAATAACCTGTTGCTAAAAGGAAACCAAGAGACAAAAGTGAAGGCTTGGAAAAATCTCAATGGAGTGAGAGCAAATTGTATTCCAAGATAATGAAAAAAGAATTACAAGGTTCAACCTATAAAGGTGAACAAAACCATAAAACTATAAAAGCTAGGTTGCACATTATAATTAATAAAGATATTAATTATAATGTACCTAAGAGATAGCTTAAGTAAAAAAGAGTAATAAAACTAACTAATTACTCTAACACCCCCCCTTAAGCGAAGCTCAGGAGGTAAGCTAACCTAGCACAGCTATGAAAGCAGAAAATGGGTCCCGGCAACAAGGCCTAATCAGGTACCCAATACAAGGAAATCTTTGTAAACCGGAGACAAAGGAGAAAACCCAGTGGGAAAAACTCCTCTCCAAAAAGAGATATAAAAGCAAGCAAAAGACAAAAAATGACTTCAAGAGACTCTCTCAAAGCCATAAGTACAATGTGTGCTGCCAACCCCCCCGTGAGAGAGGGTCAAGGCTCCAAAGCCCCCCCAGAATGAAAGAACCCCTGGATCAATGAACAAACCACCATGACGCCAGTACAAAGGAGTGAAAGGCAGTGAGCACTAAAGAGGTAACCTTGAAAGATGAGGTGTCACTGGAAGGCCGAGTTGATGCTCAAAGGAGTAGACACGAGAATCCTGAAAGGGAATCCCCAATGTAGGTGGTATGACAGGTGTGCTGACACTGTCAGGAGAGAGGAGATGAGTGTCCTTTGTAGAATCCTCAACAACTGCACCTGGTGGCTCGATGAATGGAGCTGGAGGGTCTGGAGCTGGAGGGTCTGGCAGTGCTGAAGAAGAGTCCTGCTGAAGAGAAGAAACCCCAGCAAGATGAGGTGAGGCAGTCATAGAAGTGGTCTCAGGAACAACACAGAGGTTCAAGTGACCTGACTGTCCCACATGATGCTCTCGCGTAAGAGGACAGTTATGCTCTAATAATGAAGATGGTGGACCAAAGTGTGAGAAGGTGTAGAGATGGGTGGAATGATCAACTATCCCTGTAGCAACAATGCCACCTGTCGCACTATCCCGGATGAAGATTGAATCTGGCGTGAACTCAACTGTCTTCCCTGACCCACTGAGTGTAATCTGATAAATCGAGAGGAGGTTTGCAGACAGAGATGGAACATACAATACATCATTGAATGTACCATCCTGAATGCCTACAGAACCTTTCCCGCAGACTGGCATAACAGTGTTATTCCCCATGAGAATGTGAGGAATAGGAGAAGCCTCAATAGAAGAGAAGATCTCCGGAGAAGATGCCATATGGTGAGAAGCTGAATCCAATATCCAAGGGACCTGTGAAGGGGATGCAACAGAAGCCCGTAATGCATGAACTTGTCTAAAATCTTGTCTAGATGTCGAAAATGAGGCAGAAGACTGAAAAGCAGACCCCTGTGAGGTGGAAGCGGATGGAGAGGAAATAGTGCTCTTCTGAAGGAGAGCTTGTAAATTTGCAATTTGTTTCTCATAGCCATCAAATCTCTTCTAAAAACAATGTGACTCATCATGAGGTCCCTTCTGACAATAGGAACATGTAGGGCTCTCAGTCTTCTATTTCTCCTTCTCAGAAGAAGATGGTGGGCCAGTAGAGTGCTGAGAAGAGGAATTAGATATCTGCTTCGGCTTCTGCTTCTGTGTATCCTGAGGTGTCTTGGCAAGCAATGCCTGTGACTGTGAACCTGTAAGAGAATCCATCTAATTGAGCTTGGACTGCTCACGAGTCAACCTGTCACAAAAAGTCTCAAAAGAGGGCATAACATGTCGTGCACCCAGTGCATCCATAGTGGAGTAGAAGGTAGAAGTGAAAATTTGATAAGGGCCACAAAGCTTTGAGAGTATCAGAAAGATACACTCATCATCTGACTTCGTCTTTCCAACAACCTATAAAATTGATTGAAGAGACTTGAACTTCATCAAGAAGTCCTCAATGTTGGTGAATGATTTAGGTACTAAGGAGGTGAACTCTACATCTATCTAGAGAACCTTGAACTGATTCATTGCGCCAAACAAAGTGGAAAACTTGTTCCACATATCCCTAGGTGTAGTCAAACCATCCAGGTGGAACAACAACCCATCTGAAATGTTCATTGCAATGAGGCCCATTGCATCACCCATCATGTTTCTCTGCATAAGAGCCTCATAAGGCCTCTATAGAACTGGCTGAGTCTCATCGAGGCATGACCATAGCCCCTTTGCCATAAGCAATCTGGTCATCTATCCTTTCTAGGTGTGGTAGTTGTGTGGTGTGAATCGGGCCACAGAGGGGTCCGACATTGAGAGAAGAAGTAGACGGAAGCAGAAGGGTCTTTTCTGAAGTAAAGTACAAAAAGAGAGAACACCCCCCCACAATGTATAAATCTAATCCTCGTACAGCAAGTAAACAATTATGGAAAGCACAAAAAATGAGAAGAGAACCTGGACGCCAGATGTAGAGAGGGAGGAAATTGAAGCCTCTACTTCAACGCCAAAAATGAGAGCTCAAACAGACGAATCAGTAAATGAAACTAGCATCATCACGTCCGGCTCGGAATGACCTTTCCGACGATATTTCATTTTCCGAAAATGGACACCGTATGCACAAGTTACGGCCGAAAAACCAACTGCACCTCCGAAGAAGAGCTCTCTGGAAAAAACCATTCACTAGAAAAAATTTGACGGCAGTCTACACGTCATGACCGTCTCGTCAAAAAAAATGCCGGTCTTCGCAAAAAAATTCGGTCGCCGAAAAACTTGAAAAAAAGGGACCAGAAAAGTTTTCCGGTAGGTGACGTCATTGTTGTGCACGGTGGGCGGTGAGCGGCGCAGGGGTCGGCGGGCGGCATGGGGGCCGGCGGGTGGCACGGTGGTCGGCAAGCGGCACGATGGCCGGTGAGTGGCACGGGGGCCAAGTGGGGGTGGTGCCGGGGTGGTGCGGCGGCGGTATGATGGCGACGCACTTCGAGAAGGCATTTTTTTAAAAAAAAAATTTCTCAGTTTTCAAGCCCATACAACCCTAATAGGCCAGAAAAATTCTCCCAGTTGCCCCGGAGGCCAAAAACAACAAATTTTATATATTTTTTTACTCTCCTGGGCCTTTTGAGCGCAATGGTGGAGTCTATTTTGGCTCAAAGTGCACCAAAAAATAGCGCCTCCAAAATGAAGAAAAAAACCCAGAGAAGAACTGCAGCGCTTGTAAAAAGTGCTAAAAAAAATATTCTTTTTTGCAGGCAAAAAAAAATAAATAAATAACGTCCCGTAGAGAATACCAGATCTGAAAAAGCTTGAAACCCTTAACCTCAAAAACTGCTTCAAAGTCACCAGAACAGGCAGCAGTAGGGGAGCTCTGATACCATATAGAAGTTGAGAAATCCAACTTCACAGTTCGCCAAGAACACCTGCATGCAAATAACCTGTTGCTAAAAGGAAACCAAGTGACAAAAGTGAAGGCTTGGAAAAATCTCAACGGAGTGAGAGAAAATTGTATTCCAAGATAATGAAAAAATAATTACAAGGTTCAACCTATAAAGGTGAACAAAACCCTAAAACTAGAAAAGCTAGGTTGCACATTATAATTAATAAAGATATTAATTATAATGTACCTAAGAGATAGCTTAAGTAAAAAAAAGTAATAAAACTAACTAATTACTCTAACATTGTTTCCCTGAATTTAGTGTGTTGGCAGAAGGAGGCTGCGAAATTTGAAGATGGATGGATAACTAATAAAGGGAAACATTCAAAGAAATCCTCCTCTTCGTTTGACATGACCCTCCATTCTCATAAAAAGGGGATTTAGCCTTGTTGCTATCCTCTTTGGACTGCAATTTTCGTTGCTTATTCTTATGTAGTGTTCTCGTTTTGTTGTTTATGTGTCCTTCCTTTTCTTGACTGGACTGAATCTTGAGGTGTCTGGGCTTATGTTTTGGCTGGACTGTTGTATTCTTGGAACTCTTATAGTTTTATCCTAAGTTCTAGTATTGTAAAGGGTTTCGAGGTCCCTTCAAAACCTGTTGTTACCTTAATCAAAAAATTTGATGCCAAATTGTGATTGAATAATTTATGAGTATATGACCAATACTCATTCACTGCCATCATCTGAGTCTCGGGGTGTATTCAACAATTTGTATCAAAGAGAGGTTCTTATAGGAGAAGCTTAACTTCTTCAGGAAGGTTTGGGATGACACAAGAAGGAGGTTACAAGTTACCTAAGCTTGATGACAAAAATTGTGCCTTCTAGAAGTTGAGGATGGAATGATATTTCAACTCTTTATATGGAATATGGAATTATGTTATAGATATCTATACTATTCCTGCTACATCTACTACTCTAGATGAGATCAAATTACATGAGAAAAATACTAAGGAAAGGAATGCAATCATAAGTGGTTTGGGAGATTCAGAACTCTTGAAGCTCATGCATTGCTACTCTACTAAGGATGTTTAGGAAATCTTAGCAGTATTTGTGAATGAGAAGTGAAAATCAAGCAAGTCAATATGCAAAACCTCAAGTACAAATTTGAGAATCTAAAGATGTGAGAATAAGAAAACATTGATAGTTACTTACACCAAGTAACAAAAGTAGTAAATGGAATTGGAGGTATTTGTCGAACTATGGATGAAAACGAAGTTGTGAAAAAAGTTCTTAGAACACTTCCCAAATTTGAAAGATATATGATATGATATTGAGGAGAGTCATGGCATAGATAAATATACATTGGATCAACTCTATGGAGTGATCTCTGCTTTTGAAATATGTCAAGTACTTGACCCTAATAATATAAAAAATGAAGCTACATTCAAAGCCAATAAGAAAGTGGAAGATGAACCTAATACAAGAAATGACCCTAATGACGCATAAGAAAATTTTGTGAGAAGAGTGCCAGGGAAAGGCACCAAAAATTACAAAGAAGTTACCCTTTAAATGTTTCAATTGTGGTAGAGTTGGTCATTTTTGCATCTAGTTTTACTTTTAGTGAAGATAACTATAGAAGAGAAGATGATAAAAACAAAAGAGAAGATAACTATAGAAGGACAAATGATAAAAAGAAAAGAGAAGATTACATACACAAACCTAAGAAAAGCTTTTATTCAAAGGTAAGTAGCCACACATTTTAAGATGAAGATCTTGATAATTCAATGGTGAAACATTGTCTATGGTTGTGAAAGTGGATGATACTAAGTTGTTATTGATTGTGTGTAATTCTCTTAATGCAAAAGAAGAACCAAAGTCTTAGGTGATTGACGGTTGAAGATCAAATCATATGATCGATGATAGAAAAAAAATTCTTAATCTTGAAAAAAGGAATTGTGGATGTGTTAAGTTTGGTGTTGAAGAGGCTATTCTGATCTATGGAAAAGGAACTATATCCATTTAGGTAAGATTAAGACAAATGATGCTTAATATGTTAAGGTTTTAAGACATAATATTATTTGTGTTAGTCAAATGTTCAACAAAGGATACAAACTCCTATTTTGTGATTTTAGATATGAAATTACAAAAGGTGACTTAAGAAGTCTAGTTGTAGAAGGAATAAGGACATATGAAAATATCTATTACCTAAAAGAAAACAAAGGAAGTTGTATGATGGCTCAAAGTAGTGAATGTAGGTTATGACACAAAAGGACTACATACATTAACTTTGACAACATGGTAAAGATTAGTTCTACACATGCAATAAAGGATTTTAAAAAGATCATTAAGTTTGCTAATGCAATGTCTAAATAATGTCAAATGCGAATTATAAAAAGACTAGATTCAAACATAAGGAGTATTCTACTACAAAACCTTTGAAGTTGATACACACTAACCTATGCAGACCTACCTGAACAAGACAGCTAAATGGTGAAAGGTATTTTATGTTACTTATTGATTATTACTCTTGAATGACATGGGTTACTTTCTTAAGAGAAAAATTTGAAGCCCTAGATAGAATTAAAGTATTCAAATCTATGTTTGAGAATAAAATAGAAGCTAAGATCAAGAGTTCAAGGTTTGATAGAGGTGGAGAACTTACATCAAATGAGTTTGAAAGATATTGTGAGTAACATGGCATTAGGAGACATTTCTTAGCACCTAGGACCCCTTAGAAAAATGGAGTTGTTGAAAGAAAGAATAGATCAATTCAAGAAATGACTAGGACAATGTTGAATGATGCTAACTTGCCTAATATGTGTATTGGAAAGAATTTGTACATGCCTTTGTTTATATTCTTAACATGGTACAAGTGAGGGTCGATCATTTTAAGACCTCTTATATGGAAAACTTTCTAATATCAAATATTTTAGAATCTTTGGAAGCAAATATTACATAAGGAGAGATGAAGATCTTGGAAAGTTTGACTCAAGATCTCATGAAGGGATTTCTCTTGGATATTCAACAAGAAGAAAAGCATACATGTGTTACAACAAGAAGCTCAAAAGGATTGTATCTAAAAGACTAATCATGTTACTTCAAGACTTGAGATTTATAAAATAGAATATTCCCCCTACACTATATAAGAGAAAATAAATAAAGAAAGGGAAGAAATAGATGCAAAAGAAAAGGAATCAGGAAAAACACCTAAGACACTAGCAAAGTAAGATTAGAGAAATTATTCAGAAGAACAAATCATTGGAGATAAGAAGAATGAAGGAGTTCAAACATGAAGAAGACTTTCCAAGGAAAGTGAGCAAGAAAATATTTGCACACACCACAACTATTAAGAGTGCATCTCCTTCAACCTTAAAGTAAGCTTACTATCTGTTGTACCTTTCTTGAAGTCTCAATATAGTAAATATTTGTCTAATCTTGCATACCAAGCTTTGGTTGCTTGCTTGATACCATACAGTGTATTTTTAAGCTACACGCCATGTTTGGATCTTATGCTGACTAAAAACCATTAGGTTTCTCAATGTTATCTTTTTCCTCAAGATCTCCAATCAAAAAGGTTGACTTGACATCCATTTGATACACCTCAAAGTTCTTGTTAGAAACAAATGCAAGAAACATCCTATTAACTTCCATCCTATCCACTAGAGAAAAAGAATCCTCAAAATCTATGCCTTCAACTTGTGATTGGCCTTTACAAACCAATCTAGCTTTATTTCTTGTTACTTTGTCTTCATTCAAATTATTACAAAACACTCATTTTGTTCCTATAACATTCTTTTTTTCGGTTTAGGCACTAATTCCTAGGTTTGGTTCCTTTCAATCTGCATCTATTGTAAGATGTTTATTGGTGTTACATATATAGGGATGGAGGGTTTGGGGACATAGTTCCAAAAGTGCAGATTCTGGCTATGTCTTGAAGATTATTTTAATAAGAAGGCCCATGTGGCTGTAACAAGTTATTTCTAGAATGGTGTAACAACAAAATTTAAGATAATACAAAGAAAGTGTATATGTTTATTTATCTATTGTGTTGTGTGTGTTTGGGTGAGTAAGGGGAGTACCCTTCATCAAGTGGTATTAGAGTAGAAGTTTCTAATTTGTAAAAATATCATTGAGTGTGAGGTAGTTTAAACCAAGATTGTAGTCGTAGGTCTAAGAGATAAGTGAGGAAGATGTCTCCACGAGGGAACTGTGGTTGAAGAATTGTTGGTGTGACAGAAAATAGTTTTAGAACCCTAAAAAAACAAGTGCAAGCACTATAAGAGGAGTTGTGCATATGAGTCGATATTAGGGTAAGAGATGAAAGTTAGGATGAATCTAAAGAAGAAGGGAAATTTGAGGAAGAGCAAGAAGTGACCAAAAAACTTGATGGGGCCAGGTTTTTTAGGGTCATTCCCAAGATTGGAAAGAGGCCAAAAATTGAAGTTTCTACATTTTCTGAAAAATCTTAATCTAAAATAGTCAATCAATTGGATCAATGATCTAGAAGAGTATTTTGAGTATGAAGAAGTAGAAGAACCTAAGAGGGTCAAGTTTTCAAAGACCAAGTTGAAAGGTCATGCTAAAATTTGGTGGAAAGAAGTTTAGTTAGAGAGAAATAGAAGAGGGAAGGAGAAGATAACAAGATGAGATTGGATGGTGGACAAATTGAAGAGACAATTCATTCTTATTGACTATGAGTTTGATTTGTTGAAGAAAATGCAAGGTTTGAAGAAAGCAGGAAAATTTGTCTAGGATTATGCATAAGAGTTTATCGATTCGTTATCAAAATAAGTCATTTGGAATCCAACAAGGAGAAAATTTCCCACTACATAAATGGGTTCAAGCCGAGTATTCAAGAAGAGTTGATAACGATAAGACTGTCTACCACTGAAGATGCATACAATTTTCTTTGAAGCTAGAAAAGAAGTTAAACAAAAGGTTTGAGAGAAGCTAAACAAGAGGTTTGAGAGAAAGAAAAATAGAAGAGGTCATGGTGGAAATACTAGTGGATGGTCTTATGGAGGCCAAAATGAAGACTAGAAGAAGAATGATCTAACTCTAGTAGTAGTCATAATTAGAGAGAAAATCATTCCTATCACCTTTGCAATCAAAATAATGGATATCAAAGAGGAAGAGGATCGGGGTAAGGACTAGGAAGAAGAGGCTTTTGTGGAACATGTTTCCAATGCGGAGAAGAAGGACATAGAACCGATGAGTGTCCCCAACATCAAGGGAGGACAAATAGGAGGCCAAAGGGCAATGCAAAAGTTGCACATGCAGATGAGGATGTTGAGTTTTCACATTTTGAAGATGTTGAAAGAGGAGCGGTTCTTGTTACTAGAAGATCCTTGCTAAATAATGAGAAGGAACCAATGTAAAGAAAGAATTTGTTTTGCACAAGATGTAGGTGTAATGTTAAAGTTTGCAATGTTAATATAGATGGTGGTGGTACTGATAACCTTGTTTCGGAGTAAATGGTTAACAAATTGAAGTTAGAGAGGAGTCATCCAAATCACTACTAGATTGCTTGGTTGCAAAAGGACCACAAGGATTTGGTTAACAAACAATGTCTAGTAAAGTTTAAAATTGGAAACTATCATGATGAGTTATTATGTGATATTATGCCTATGGATGTTTGCCATATGTTGTTAGGGAGACCATGGAAATTTGATCATCATATTGTACATGATAGGTATGCCAATACCTATTCTTTTCCAAAGGATAGAGTTCGACACAAGTTGAAGTCATTGAGGAAACAGAGGAAATGGTATGCAATAATGCAAGAATATGTTTAGTTGATGGAAGGAAGTTTCTACAAGGCATGAAGCATGAGAATATGTGCTTTCTTTAATTCCAAAAGTTGATAAAGAGGAAATGGAAGATGTACCTATGAAATTTGTAGATTTGTTGGATGAGTTTCAGGACATTACATTTGATAATGTACTAGATGGATTACAACCAATGAGAAATATTAGTCATAAAATGAACTTGATTCCTAGAGATAGTTTTCCAAATAACCTACAACTCATAGAATGACTTTGATAGAAAGTGAAAAGCTAAATAAAAAAGTGCAAGAGTTATTCTAAAATGGGTTGATTTGAGAGATTTTGAGTCTATTTGTAGTACCAACACTACTAGCACCAAAGAAAAAAAGAGAATGGAGGATGTGCACAGATTCTTGAGCTATCAATAAGATTTCTATCAAGTATAGATTTCCTTGTCAATGATGGATGATGTTATGGATTGATTGAGTGGAGCCAAGTAATTCACAAAGATAGATATGAAGAGTACATATCACCAAATTTGGATTAGAGATGAAGATGAATGGAAAATAGCCTTCAAGACAAAAGAGGGTGTGTATGAGTGGTTAGTGATGCCTTTTGGCTAACCAATGCACTGAGCACATTCATGTGGCTGATGAACAAGGTATTGAAGGAATTTTGGAGTAAGTTTGTTATTGTTTAATTGGATGATATCCTAATTTGCAGTAAGACATTGAAAGAGAATATAATACATATTTGTAGGGTCTTTGGGAAGTTAAGAGAAGAAAAGTTGTTGATTAACCTAAAGAAATGTAGTTTTTTTAATAAGTTAGTATAGATGTGATTTTTTGTCTCATTAAATGGTCTTAGAATTGACCTAATGAGTTCAATAGAGCCTTATCTTTTGATAAATAAGTGCTAATGCAATATGAAGTGTGAGATCTTTACAATCCATCACTCAAGATTAGTTAGAAAGTGATAAATTAACATGGTTGAAAGGAATTTCTTTAAATGAGTTTTGATGGTTTATGTGTTAGAAAAATGAAATGAAATAATATTGTTTTACAATCATAACATAATTTATCTTTTAATAATTTGACTATGTAATGTTAAGGCAATAAAATTAACCAGTTGACAAGATTAGATAAAATTTAATAAAGTTTTAAAAATTCACACTTCATACTTATAGTCGATGCATCTACACATGAGATGTCTACCTTATTTATCCTTTAATTATTAAATAATACCCAAAAAATTACAAACAATAGATCAACTAACAAAACAACAATATAACTCCTAACTGATATGGAACATCATTAAGCCCGTAAATGCCGACAAGACTTAATGGATGGTCATTAATATATCATAAGTAATTTACATGATATGACGGGGCAAAGAATCATGTCTACAACAAATAACTACATAAGAATGTGAGAAGAAAGGAAAATGTTTGTGTCCCAACCCTCATTAAACATTGCAAATTATGGTGCGTTCGAACAAGTACACCTTAAGTAAATCTACTTTCATTTAGTGCAAACAAAAAATATAAAATAATCATAGCATCCAACACTATCATATATAGAAAGACTTTCTAAGGTAGGCCCTACATAATATAAGTGAAAATATTCACAATGAATCCTCTATAGGAATTCCTCCTTTATATTTCTCTAATAAATGGACAAGTGCAATAAAATGGTTGCTTAGTAAGGCGATTATTAAGTTGGCTATATAAAGCTACTTTAAGAGAAATAGGGCAATGCTTGTGCATATTTTCTATCCCACTAGCACAAGGTGAGCTATAAGACTACAAAGTATAAGGGAGAGGTGCCTAAGATGAAATACAAAAACATAGATACTTAATTATGTAAATGCATAGTAAACCAACTAATAAAATGACAAAACAAGGGCTACCTCAGTAGAACATTTCCTAGCTAAAATGATCACAAGGTCATGAATAGTCACCTTATCATTACTTATAATTAGCATTTTCTTATTGAACCAATGGTATGTCATTATTTATTGATACTTTTATGCTATTCTTATTAAATCAAATCTTGGAAATCATTACTAAGATATTTTAAAAAAGAGAGAGTAGAAAAAGTTATTTGAAAGATGATATAAAATTAATTTTAATGTTGACAAGATCAAAATAATTATAAGATTTACAAAGATAAAAATAAATAATGTGAGATATAAAAAAAAATGAAAAAATTGAGGTTTTAGTGAAATGATTTTTTTTGGTTTTTCATTTTTTAAGTTTTATTCTTTTATATTTAGTTTTAATTTAAAATTCTACTCTTTTTTAATATTTATTTTTTCAAGCATTTAATGAATAATAAACTTTTGGCTTCGGCCTTTTACCGATCAAAAAAATATATATATATTTATTTATTCAAACATGGTAACCAATAACCTCTTCTGCAAGTTATTTTGCTATTCATATGTCTTTATATCTAATGTGTTCCGTAATATAGTATCATTTTATTTCCACCTTGTCCAAGATATAGAATATATATTCTCTTTTTTCAATTTTTTAAAAAAATTTCCTTCAACTTGTCTTGCATCTTTAATTATTTATTAGTCGATAGACTTTTCTAGATGGGAAACCACCCACCGGAAAAGTGTCTCACGCTCCCAATGGTCATTTTTTGAAAGAGGACGATGAAGTGTCCCACACTCTCGTGGGATGTTTTCCCCAACAATTTTAAAACGGTCAGAAAGTGGAACAACGAATACCTTTGAAGAAGCTTCAGCCGATCAAGCAAAGTAGATCCGATATAAATTGGATAACTCTGATCTCTCAAATCCACATTAACCACTATCATTTCCTTTAATGGCCACGCTTCTTCACCAGCCTTTTCCCTAATAATCCTCAAATTTCTTCCCAAATGTAGCCATTTTTTAACATTCAAAACCCTTGCTCCATCACAAGACAATGTCGAACAAATATTGTTATGCTTATCGAAGACAAAAAGTTTCGGATATAATTTGAATGCGAAGTAAATTGAAGAGTTGCAGAGAAGGAATCCACCGCCATTGCCCTTGTAAATACCTGCGATTTAACTGAAGGTTATTTTGAGCTTTAGAATCATTGCTAAATTGATCACAGTTTGATGTTGAGGACACACTGACCCAATAGCGGTAGATGGAAAAAATTAGATATTCAGACAGACACTTCTACAAAGGTGCGCAAGGGTCTTACTGATGATTTTTTGTGCATTCTCAATACACCCAAAGTCTTCAAAAAAAAAAGTTAGAGATTTCTCTTTACATGTGAGGGTTCAGACTTCTTCTCATAGACTCTCAATGTCCTGATAAAGATGGATGCAACATGCAGAAGCATATAGAAGGCATGTAATACATTTGAGAAGATAACCCAAAGAGACGTAGCTTTGTGGAATTCGATGATTGCAGGATATGCACATAGTGGGTTCCCTTAAAAAAGCCTTAAGACTCTTAAGAAAATGCAAATGGTGGGTTCAAAGGCAAAATCCATAACGTATATCAGCGTCCTCCCAGCTTGTGCGAAAATGGTAGCTTTAGAACAAGGCATGGACACCCATGGAGGCATAATTGAAAGTAAAATTTTGCCATAGTCGAAGTTAAAAGTGCCCTGGTTAATATGCATTCAAAATGTGGAAGCATACAACAAGCACATGAATTGTTTTAAACTCATAAACTAAAGCAATTATATACTTTGCCAAGTTAGAAAAATCATGTCCAAAGTCCATGGTGAATGGAAACATTGTATGGGTGTGATTTGGATGGTTTGGTACTTTGTGAGTGCAAAGTTTCAATTATGTCATAAGTTGCAACTGCCTTATTAGACATTTATTTTAGGATTTGCTAATATTGAGAGGGGAGTGAATCAGTGTTACAATATTTTAGAGAATTCTTAAACTTCTTAACTTTTCTTAAGCAGTAAATAAAGATGTTATAGAAAATGAACAACCATGCAACAAAGACAAATATAGAAGAACTCATAACACCATATTTGTTTTCGAGGAAACCTTGGCCAAGGGAAAACCCCAGTGGGGATGGTACCCACAATATTCTGCACTATGAATCTTGAAACCCTGTTAGGAGTTGATTAATACAATATAGGCATATCCCTGTTACAAGATGCATACAATGAGATCCCTATTAAGGAATCGACCCTGTTAAAGGTCCTAGCCCTATTAGTGGAAAACAAACCCTGTTAGGGGTGTACAATAGGTGCAACAACACTTACAACAAATCTGTTGTCCAGGATGCAAAGGGTTAACAAAGTATCTCTAGAAGAACTCCTCTTTTTCTCCTTCCTCTTGATCTCTTCTCTGCACTTTAGATGTCTTCACAACTCGCATCCAACAACATTGCATCCGACAACATTACATCCATACATCATCATATTACTTTCTACACACTTTTACAAAAGTGTCTATATGTTTATACCGTGTTAAGAGTATAATTACAAAGCTAGTCAACATCACTCTAGCTAATCATCATATTAAGTCAAGCGCAATTGCATGCTTCATTAACATCCTCAATCAGCCTCAAATCCAAGATAGCTTTCAAAAATAACTTTCCAAATACTCGCAAAGTTGGCCTCAATGATCGCTAACATGTTGTGCTTTGTTTACTATATTCGCATCCAATCAACTAAACATATCTCTCTGATCCGTCAATACTAACATGTGCGACCTCACACATGTATTCATTGGTGTCCTACAAGCATGAAATTAAGATCGCATGCCTTAATACAACATAGATATGAAGCTTGCTAAGCTTTTCTGCCAGACTAGCTTACTGAAACAGTCTGTGGACTTAGGCATTTTTCAATCAACAACTACATTTAAATATAATCGTCGTATCCAATATGTGCGACCATAAAACTAATAAGTGTTTCCATGAATGACAACATTCCATACATGTGCATATGTGTGCATGTGCTGACCACTTGCCAACAATTTATCTGACATGTGGAAGCACAAACAAGGCTAGTGAACTGTTTGACAAAATGCCTCAAAGAGTTGTGATTTCAAGGAATGCTACGATTGTAGGATATTTAGAAAATTGACTTGTCATACTGGACATTTTATCCAAAATGTTAGAGAAAAGACAAGGCCAGTGAACTGTTTGACAAAATGCCTCAAAGAAGCGTGCTTTCAAGGAATGCTATGATTGCAGGATATTCAGAAAATTGACTTGTAAATGACATGTGTTAAACAAAATTGGATAACCTTTGGCAACATCCTTCCTGTCTATGCCAAAATGAGAGCTTAGGAATAGGGTATGGACATCCATCCTATGATGGAATGGGTGTTTATTAGGATAGTGTAGTTGGAAATGCTTTGGTAGTAATTTATGCAAAATGTAGAAACATGCACAAGGCATGTCATCTATTTGACAGAAAGCTTCAAAGAGATGTTATATAATGCTGGAATGCAATGCTTACAGGATACACAAGGGACTTGTTAAAGAGTTAATAGAACTTTCAAGAAAACGCAACTGGTAGTTATGATGCCAAATTCGACAACCTCTTTCAGCATCCATCCTACTTGTGCCAAAATGGAGACTTTGAAATAGGGTATTAACATCCCCCAAACCATAGGGGATCGGTGTGTATCCAAAATGTGGAAGCATATATATAAAGGCATGTGAAGCCTTTGAAAAAATGCACCATAAATCGGGTTACTAAAATATTTATTTTGAATTATTAAGACACCTAAACATAAAACAAAATCTTAAATACAACTAACACATTGTAGAAGAGTGTGTGGACATTTGCATTACCTCATTAAACCTCGTTAGATAATACTAATTGGAAAAAAGAAGTAAAAACTATAACCCTTAGAAAAGACCAGTCCACTCTATTAAGGCGTGTACAGAGGTTAACCATGACAATTCACTCTTGTGTTGGGAATCTTTGTTTTGGTTGTTAATACATTCATCATTGCATAGTGTGATGATATAAACAAAAGTAAGTTGATAAATAAAAAGTTATAAAATTTTGAAAATATATTTTTAAAATTTATATATAATCTTGTGGGTACCTCTCAATGAAACCCTAACAAAACTTTCTACCCAGACCCAGGTATGAGCATGGGGGTACTCAAAATAGACAAATAATTATAATATATATTTAAAAACTCATTTGCGAAGTTAAAATTAGACTTTTAGATCATTGAAAATCTTAAAAGAGACAAATAGACCACAACAATGAAAATATCTCAAAAAAACAAGGCATATTGAAAATACTATACTCATATATATCCACCACATGATAAAAATAATTATTTTGATAAATAATAATTTATTTTCTACAATTCAATTTTTTGAAAGATTCAAGATTGTCAGTACGACAAAGGGAATCTATACTTTTGTTTATAATTTAATTAAATGGTTAGGCTATTTCTTTAAAAAAAAAGTGAATAAATTTGAAAATATTAAAATATTTAGCAACTAATTATTATTAAATTATGTATGTATATTTAGTGATATATGTACTTTTCAAATTAGAAATAAACTTAATTGTTACTCTGTTCACTTAACATAGAATATTATTTATTGAAGTTTAGATTTTTAATATTTAAATGTCTATTGACTAATTGTATTTAACCGTTATTTACAACTTGTTACAATAGGATATAGTTGATATGATGGAGATAATTTCAAAAAATAAAAAATATTAATAATATAAGATGCTATAAAAATATTATAATAATATAATTTAAATATAAAATATAATAATACTATTTAAAATGTTATTAATTATTGTATAGTTGAATTGGGGTTACTTACAGATTCAACCTATATAATCACTCCAAAAATTCGACACCTAAGTTATATATTTTTTCTGCTTTTGTTTTACAAGATTTGAAGACATCTATTTTTGTATGTTATAAACACATTTTGTAGTGCAAAATAATTTTGCAAAGCTTGTCAATTTAAATTATAAGTTGCAATTATTCATATGCATGAATCACGAGAAAGACATGTGGTACACCATACAAAATGTTGGCGTATAACAAAAGGATGTGGATTGCTCATCAGATGAGGATGCATAGAGCTTTCTAGGGACTGTTCTCAAATTGGGGATATGATTTGAATCCTACAAGAAATCCATGTACCTTGTTATCTATTTCAATGAAGCTGCATCTTGGTGTCTTTTTTAAACCCCTATCTCTCATCATTGGTACTACTTTTGCCACATCATGCCACTTTCCTTCTGCATAATAGATGTAAGAGAGCATTACATAATATGCAGAATGCCCAGGGTCTATCTCTATAAGGTGTTGTGTTGCAAGTTCTCCCAACTCTATATTCCAATATATCCTACAGGGACTAAGTAGAGCTCCCCACACATCAACATGAGGTTCTATAGAATCATGTTGATAAAGTCAAGTGCTTCATCCAAAAACCCTACATGGCCAAGAAGATCAACCATGCAGGAATAATGCTCTCCTCAAGGCTTGATACAATAGTATTGACTCATAAAACTAAAATATCATCATCCCTCATCCAACATGTCTGCATGACTACAAGAAGAGAGAACATAAATGGAGGTGAAATCATTTGGGTCCATACCTATTTGTTGCATTTGAGAAAAAAAGTGCAAGCACATCCTTACCATGTACTGGCATTTTATCAAATAATTGCCTTGGAAACCCTATACGTCCACATTTGGCATTCATATCTATTAGAGCAATTGCCACATAGACATTTGACTCAAATCTGGGAGCTATCCATTCCCCAAGTGGGAGCATTAAATCAAAGAAATAGAGTGTTGATCATGGTGTTGTCTCAAATTCTCTACCTAGTCCTACCACAAGACTTAGAAGAAAAGACAAGGGTGCTATGCCAATGGGAGATGTGGGTAACAAGGTGCTTCTAGTATTAATGATGAAGTAATAAAGAAAAATGAAAGTTTGCTAAAACAAAATTAAGGTTTTAGGGATGCAATCCCTTATTTTTTGTTCTCTTGGTTTTTTGGATGTAATCCCTTAAATTTTGTGTGTTGATAGTTTCCTATGAGTTTTTGGTTGGTTTATTGTTAATCTCTTTATTGGGTTGTTTGGATATATAAGATTTCAGGTCCCTTCAAAACCTATTTTAATTTAATCAAAAATAGATGAAGAGAACATAGAAGAAAATCGTGAAAGCTTAGGTAGTGAAGTTACTGATAGAAGAAACATAGCTGAAGGAAAAGAATGTGTTGACCTTCCCATGAATCAGGAATTCATTGATTAATCAAATATGTTTCTTTATAAACAAGTTGAGAGTTTGAAGTTCACTGAATCTAGAAGTAAGAAGAAGTCACAAAAGAAGTGATTTATAGTAGATATAATTGCTTCTAACTTCTTAGATTCAGATATATGCAACAAAGATGAATAAGAGTCTAAATTGGTTGATACAATGGATGTAAATATATGCAGAGATGAGAATCATGAACAAGTTTCGGTATGGGTTAATTCAATGATAGTTCCCAAAGATGCTACCAAAATAACAAATAACAAGGCCAAAGTAACAAATAACAAGGATGAAGTAGTTATTAAAATAAGAGTAAAATTTGTTAGAACCCAATTCTCTTGGAATGGGGAAAAAAGCCAACTGCAAACTGTGAAAAGTAAAAAAAGTGATCATTGAAATGCTTGCAATGCTAAACATATAGGATTTTGGATGAGAGGATAAATGCATAAAATTGCATGTGTTTTTTGTAAGGTAAACTGGCACAACATCTTAATGCATGCTCATGTATTTGCATTTATTTTTTTTGCAATTGATATGCATTTTTTTGTTCTGGTGTATATATAGATATTATTTTACTTAAAAATTAATACATGCTAAATGATCAATGGTAAAAATATTAAAATGCATTAACATTTTTTAATAGTAAATAAAAACAATATCAATGATTGCTTGAAATGACTATTCATAAGCACCATTGTTTAGTAATGGTAAATAAAAAAACAAAATACATTACCATTTTTGAATGGTAAATAAAAATAATGTCAATGTTGGCCTGAAATGACTGTTAACAAATTTGTCTTCTTGAAAATACCCAAATGACTCCTAAATGCCTAAAATTGAAAGAAAAACCAGCACTAACAGTTGAGTCACTTGCAATGATTAAATACAAGTTCTCTCTGAATTTTGATGCAAAGGTACAACTCCTTTCGTTTGATGTAAAATAAATTAAAATACGCCTTTAACCAGAAGGAACATAAGGCTTACTAACATTTACCCATCAACAAGGACAACTTTAAAAGACCAAGAAAGAAATAAATAAATTGCACACAGACCATCTATTTGATCTTTCCATATGCACAAGAACAAAAGGAAAATTTAACAGTTCATTCTGCATATGTTTGAATGTACAAAACCTTTAGATTTTGCAATGCATACATGTACTTGACAAAGAGAGCTCAGAACAATAAAATGAATATGACTGAAGTAACCAAGGGACCAATTTCAATCAAAAATAAATTTCCACACCAACAAATCTCAAAATATATTCATCCTCATTCCAAGGACATAAATAAATGTGACCAACTAATCACCCTATCCCTGCACACAAATCAATCTATACAAAAATAAAAATATATTTGTATCGTCTTAAAATGGAAGCACTTCCATGATAAGAGCGTTTATCCCTCCGAGTAAGTGGTCTAGGGTCATGTTAAGTGCCTTGATTGGGTCTTTGCATGTATTTGGCTTTGCCCCCCCATTCTGCTTCCCTATGCACTTGTTTTCCACTTCATGTTTGCATTTCCTGACATTCTGGACTGAGGTCCTAAGGTTTTTGACCTCAAGGTCAAAGTCAACCTTGAGGGTCAAAGTTGACCTGGACTCTAACCTAGGTCATGGTCGATCTCGACTTTGACCTAGGGCAGAGTCTACCTCGTCCTTGACCCACATTTCAAATTTCAAGATTTTCTGATTTCTAGGTATCGAGTTTCAGAAAGATTCTTTTTTCCACCTCCAGATCAGCCATTTCGGGTTTCGGAATGGTAAATCCTTAAATTACATTTAATATGAGTATGTTTCTAGGGGTTAAGGTTAATTGGGATTTAATTCCCCAATGTCGGCCTTCTCTAGAGGTTTGTGCCCTAGTTCACTATAAAAGGAGGCCTTCCTCTCTCATTTTCACATCCACAATCAAGCAATTTCATGAGCAAGCTCTCAAGTGCAAGCAAGTGAGTTCAAGCAATGAAGTAGGCCTTCAAGCATTCATTCGTCAAGGAGATCCATTGTTAGCCATTGAAGGATTCAATCTCTTTGGAGCCTCCTTGAAGATCCATCCTTCTACATTCATCCAAGCCTCCTCATATGCAAAGATTCATTCAAAGATTGGTATTGAAGATCAAATGTCATTGATTTGAGACATCCTACATTCATTCTACATCCATTGGAGCATCCCTACTTGTGGATTTGAGGATTTGAATCCTCTACAAGGACTTCAACATAAGCAAGGTGAATTGTTTCATTTACTTTGTTTATGCACATTACAATTTCAATTCAATTTCAAAGTTAATTCCTAAATTGGGGTTTGATTGAGGCAAACCCCCCATACAAACAACAAAACCCTCTTTTTCTTGTAGGTATAGGTGCAGAACTTCGGATCTGAGATTGGATTTGGATACCCTTTTCGGTGAACTTTCGAGATCTACAAACAAAGTCAAAGTTGACAGGTTCAGAATATTAATGTAGCCTTTGACCTTTTATCGGGGTCAAAGACTACCTGCTGTCAAAAAAATAAAAGTTTTATGGGTTTTCTTCGTCTTGGCATTTCTAGTCTGAAACAAATTGCAGAATTGCACGAAACTACACAGAGACATCAGAAATCAACATTTTCCAGATCTGCCCTATTTTGAGGTTAGTATTTGCCTTTCAATTATTTCAGATTTCAAGCACAATTCCTTTATAGGGAAATATAAAGTTTTCTTCCTCTTTCATATTCTCCATAAATTGATTCGATTGTGCATTAACTTTTTGGTTGATCAATTTGAATCTCTCCTTTGGGAATTTGGATTTAGAAGTAGATCTCATATTTCCCCCATACATCATAAAAGAAGACAACACTATTTCATTTCATTCATTTTGGTGAACCCGACAAGCTTATTCTCTTTCTTTTTGGTGTTAGATATCCATTTGTCTTATTGTGTGTGTGTTCACCTTCACTATTCATTTTGGTGAACCCGACGAGCTTACTCTCTTTCTTTTTGGTGTTAGATATTATATTATCTTTTGGTATTAGATTTCTCTTTTATGTTAAATCTTGCATGCTAATTAGATTTCAAAAATACAAAAATATTCATGCTTTATGTGTTCTTAGTTTAGTTCATTTGCATTGCATTGGTTTATGAGCTTTACTACTACTAGTCCTACTTATAACATTCTGGTTAGAAGAAGTCGTAGACTCATGGGTGCCTTTGATCTTAAATCTTCCTCTCCTTTCCTTAGGATCCCGGATGATAATTTGATTCTTCATGATACCAATCCTACTATGGAGCAAAACTCTTCTCACTCATCTCATGATGAGGATGATGCTTTAAGAGTTCCTCATGAACAAGTCCAAAAACTTTCAACTGAACTTGATAAAATGGGTAATTGGCTTATTCAAGAGAACCATAATCAAGATTCTATTCAAGCTATAGAGGCTCTTAAGAAAGTTCTCCGTGATAGTGATCAAGGTGTTAACCTCTTGCGTGGTATTACTCACCTCGTGCATTCAAATGTTAAACCTCTCGCTCAAGAAGCTCAAGATTTAGGGTTGATTCCTCCTATCACTAGTGTAGAACCTCCTTCTAATCCTTTACCTAGTATTCCTACCTATACTCCTTCTTTGGTGACTGTGACGGTTCCCTTTGTTCCTATGAGTGTTTCTCCTGTGTCCCTTCCTACATCACAACCTTCATATCATAATGTTCCTTTAACTTATTCCAATCTGCTTCCAACTCTAGTTCCTAATGTTCCTCCAATTGTGTCTTCTATTCCTACAACTTCTTACACTCTACCTAGTGTGTCTAATGTTGCTATGCCTCCTATTTCCTCTAATGATTCAACAATCATCAGTTTGGCTCAAACTGTGTCATCCTTACAACAACAACTTGCTTCCTTAACTCAAAACAAGTTTAGTATTCCTACATGTGACATGAGAAGTCCTTTGTCCTTGGATATTATTCGTACTCCTGTTCCTCAGCAAGTCGATATGCCTCATCTTGAGAATTATAATGGAAAAGGAGATCTCGTTCATCATGTTAAAACATTCCAAATCCTTTGTAGTGATTATGCTCATGACCATAGGCTTTTAGCCAAATTGTTTGCTAGAACCTTCTTTGACAAGGCCTTACAATGGTATTGTTCCTTGCCTCCTTATTCTATTGATTCCTTTCCAAAACTGGCCAATGCCTTTATTCAACAATTTCAAAACAACATTGGCCCGCAAGTGTCTTTGACTGATTTGATGCATTGTAAAAAAAGTGCTAAAGAAAAATTAAATGATTTTATTGGTAGATTTAAGCATTTGTATGCTTAGATTTCCTATCATATTCCTAATATTGATATTCAACGTATGTTTATTTCAAATTTACAAAAGGATATTAGAGATAAGATTCTGCTTACTGAATTTACCTCTTTTCAACAACTTTGTGCAGTGCTTCATCATTATCAATTACAAGTGAGTCAATTTGAGAGCACCACTCCAATGGCTCCTGTTCTAGTTGATAAAAGTGATGCTGCTCCTAATCCAAACAAATTTCAAAAATTCAACAACTATGTCAAGATAAACAAACAAGAAAATGCAGTTGTTGATCAAGTTGTTGTTGCATCTCACAATGCCACTTCTGCATCCACTGCTTTTCGATTAAATCGTACGTTTACTCCTCTTTCTAAATCTTTACATGCTATTATGAATAGGTTTTTAACTGCTAATATGATTACTTTACCTCCTATTCGACCTCTTTTACCTGCTACGATTGCATCTAAATCTTTTGATCAAAATGTTTTTTGTCAATATCATCGTCAACATGGTCATGATACTGAGAAATGTTATTCTTTAAAATATAAGGTTCAAGACTTAATTGACTCTAATGCCTTATCTGTTGATAATCTTGATGATAGTGGGAACAAATCTGTCTCTCCTCCTAATCAAAATCTTCAAATTTATACGAATCCTTTACCTACGCATGATACTAATACCATTGCTCAGCCATCTGCTATGGAAATTGTGTATGATTCAAAGATGGATGATCTCAATCATGTTGTTAATCAAGTGAAGCATGTTGGTGAATCTATATCTCCACCTCAACCTCAATCTCAACCTCAACCTCAGATTCAACCTCAAGTTCAATCTCAACCTCGACCAAAACCTAAGCCTAAAATGAAAACTCAACCTAAACCTCGACAACAACCTAAGAATAAAAGACCTCAGGAACTTTTGATTACCTTTGATGACTCTGAGACTATTAAAGCTCATGATGGTCTCCTCTACATTTATGCTAGGATTTCTCAGAAGCCTACTCGTGGTTGTCTTGTTGATCCTACATCCTTAGTCAATGTTATTACTGAAGAAAATCTTTTTATGAAAATCTTACAACGCGATTCTTATGATACATCGGATGTGTGGATTCAAACTTGCAATGGTTTTCTTTATCCATCATTTGGTTCTATTAACTTACTAGTTGAACTCTTTGGAAAAAATGTGAACACTACCTTTGTTGTGGTTCCTACTTCTGATCAATTTCAAGTTAAGCTGGGTTTGCCTTGGTTGAATGCCATGCATGTTGTTGCTTCACCTATCCATAAGTGTCTTAAATTCATTCATGATGAAGAAGTGAAGACAGTTAATCATAGTTTATATCAACCTTCTAGGCCTAGAGATTATGCTGCTCTTGATTTCTTTTGGCCTTCATTACCTAATTCATGTCCTCCTTGACCTGATAATCTTTTTCGTTCATAGCAAGCTTATAAACATCGTAAGAGTCTTGAATTAAGCATACCTCCTATGGATCTTAATCGTGGTCTTTTGCCTACACCTTCCATACCTCCTTTAACTATAGCTTCTAGTTCTGTTAATCAAGTTCCTCCTATTGTTGATAATCCTATTGATCTTCCTAAAGAACTTGTGAAGGATCCTGTGATTGTTCCTCCTAGTTCTCAAACTATTTCAAGAAAATCAAAATGTAATCAATATACTAATGAACGTCGTAAGAAGCATCGTGATCATGCTAAAGCTCGTAATTCTATTCTTCAAAGATCTCTACCTTCTTCGGATAAATCTATGCATGATGTGTTAGAAGAAGTTGTTACTAATAATTATGTTAAGATGCATGATTATGATGATTCTATTCGTACCTTAGATCCTATTTTGATTAATTTGGATGAAGAAGATACTCTTGATGATACTGATGATCTTAATGATGAATATGAGACTATTGACATTGAAAGTGATTTACCTAATATGCTTTCATCACAATTAACCCTTACACCTAGTGTCGAACATTGTGATTCTCAAGAGGATCCTTGTTTGGAACTGGCTATCATTCCTACTGTGTTGGATATAGTCCCTCTTGCAAGTTACCCACCTTCCCTAAATGATATACAACGAGATGGGGAGAGTAGGTGGCATGCTTGATCGGCTTGTCCTTCATGGTAGCTTTGTTGTATGTTTGCCTGATGTACTGTGCTTCTCCCATAATGTGTTTGCTACATGTTGTTAGATTCTTTTATACGGTCCTTTTTACTATGTTGGTACAAGGTGATAAAGGAATAAAACTATTGTTCAAATTCCTCTATATGTATCTCTATTCTTCTATGCATTGTTCCATGTTATGTCATAATTGTGCTATTGTTTGTAAATGTTTCCTTGTGTAATCTGCTTGGATTCGAGATGTGGTAGCACTGATTCTTTTTGGTCTCCATGTCATGGTCTGAAAAGATTCTCCTTCGTATATCTTATGTGATCTTTCCTCCTTTGTGATCGTAGTTCTACTTTCTTTGGGGAATGATGTCAATTCATTTGCAATAATATCATATATATATTATCTTATGATCATACTGACCCCACGGTAGGTAGATCCCTTTTGTGTTCTTTGTATGTTTCTGTGATATTTCCCTTGATTTGTCTTCGTCTGGGGGCATCTCGACGTGGAAATGTAATCAGTGGACGTGTTTATGTTTCCGTTAAAGCCATTGCTCCTGTTAAAGTGTTAGCAATGACTTTAACATGGGGGCATATGCTCTGCTCACCTATTGCACAAACGTACTTTTCGATACGCACATATTATTTTTCAAGATACATTTTCTCCCTTTTTGGATTAGTCACTAATCCTTAAAGCATGGATTTATATTTTAGAATCTCTTGATCCCTCCAGTTTCAAATATACGTATATTTTGATCCCTTAAGGTCGGAGGTGTCCTTAAGACTGGATCTCTTTTGTTTTTGGTTTTATTCTTATGGAATAGAATATTCCTAAGGATAAATCCTTGATGGGTTGACTAGTGAGTAGCCACATTCACTAGGCGATTCAATTCCATCTTTCTAGTTGCGTTGTTTCCTTGTGTGGTTCACAATGGGACATAAGTTCTCATTGGGCGAGATAATCACACCCTTTCTTTCTCTCGCTAGAGATGTCTCTCTTATTGTGATCTGGGAGTTGATGAAGACCTGAGTCCCTAGGGGCTTAAGGTTTCTCTTTGTCCCTTTGATTACGATAAGATTATCTTTTCATTCTGATCTCCTTTACCAAGAGTTTGCATCGAGTCCATACTCTTGCTAAAGTGGGGGCTTAATATATTGTCTTAAAATGGAAGCACTTCTATGATAAGAGCGTTTAGCCCTCTGAGTAAGTGGTCTGGGGTCATGTTAAGTGCCTTGATTGGGTCTTTGCATGTATTTGGCTTTTCCCCCCCATTCTGCTTCCCTCTGCACCTGTTTTCCACTTCATGTTTGCATTTCCTAACATTCTGGACTGAGGTCCTAAGGTTTTTGATCTCAAGGTCAAAGTCGACCTTGAGGGTCAAAGTCGACCTCGACTCTGACCTAGGGCAGAGTCTACCTTGTCCTTGACCCACATTTCAAATTTCAAGATTTTATGATTCCTAGGTATTGGGTTTCAGAAAGATTCTTTTTCCCACCTTCGGGTCGGCCATTTCGGGTTTCGGAATGGTAAATCCTTAAATTACATTTAATATGGGTCTATTTCTAGGGGTTAAGGTTAATTGGGATATAATTCCCCAATGTCGGCCTTCTCTAGAGGTTTGTGCCTTAGTTCACTATAAAAGGAGGCCTTCCTCTCTCATTTTCACATCCACAATCAAGCAATTTCACGAGCAAGCTCTCAAGTGCAAGCAAGTGAATTCAAGCCTTCAAGCATTCAAGTGTTCAAGCATTCATTCATCAAGGAGATCCATTGTTAGCCATTGAAGGATTCAATCTCTTTGGAGCCCCCTTGAAGATCCATCCTTCTACATTCATCCAAGCCTCCTCATATGCAAAGATCCATTCAAAGATTGGTGTTGAAGATCAAATGTCATTGATTTGAGACAGCCTACATTCATTCTACATTCATTGGAGCATCCCTACTTGTGGATTTGAGGATTTGAATCCTCTACAAGGACTTCAACATAAGCAAGGTGAATTGTTTCATTTAATTTGTTTATGCACATTACAATTTCAATTTAATTTCAAAGTTAATTCCTAAATTGGGGTTTGACCGAGGCAAACCCCCCATACAAACAACAAAACCCTCTTTTTCTTGCAAGTACAAGTGTGGAACTTTGGATCTAAAATTGGATTTGGATACCCTTTTCAGTGAACTTCCGAGATCTGCGAACAAAGTCAAAGTCGACGTTCAGAATATTAATGTAGCCTTTGACCTTTTATCGAGGTCAAAGACTACTTGCTGTCAAAAAGATAAAAGTTTTCTAGGTTTTCTTCGTCTTGGCATTTCCAGTCCGAAACAGATTGCAGAATTGCCCGAAACTACACAGAGACATCAGAAATCAACATTTTCTAGATCTGCCCTATTTTGAGGTTAGTATTTGCCTTTCAATTATTTCAGATTTCAAGCACAATTCCTTTATAGGGAAATATAAAGTTTTCTTCCTCTTTCATATTCTCCATAGATTGATTCGATTGTGCATTAACCTTTTGGTTGATCAATTTGGATCTCTCCTTTGGGAATTTGGATTTAGAAGTAGATCTCATATTTCCCCTATACATCATAAAAGAAGACAACACTATTTCATTTCATTCAATATTATTTCCCTCTTATCCACGTTACAATGAAATAAAGAAAATCATTTCTTCCCCTACTGGCCTACAGACTCAGAAAAAGAAGCATCCCCCTCTCGATGAAAATAATCTCTTTTAAAGAAATTCCTTTGTCGGGTCTTTCAATTACATGTAACTGATTCTTGAAAAACTTTTTCATCTTATCATCTCGTGGCCTTTTCTTTTTTGGAGTCTCTTTATTATAATATTTTTACAAACATGTCCTCATCAAAATATTATGAATATAACTCTATAATAAATGAATCATCAATCTTCCATTTAATGCACAAAGTACATTGCTAGATGTATAATGCCGATAAGAACGTGTTTCAATGAACTGTCATATAATCGTCTCCATATATTCCATGCTTGCTTCATCTACATTTGTTTTCTTCAAAGATTCTAAATAGGCTCAATAGAATGCATTAAATGCAAGTCATTTGTAAAATGTACCTTAGATCCATGCAAGCCACCTAATAACATATATTATTAGAGTCAAACTTATTGTGTGCCTTCTGATTTAAACAATCGGGTCTGAACTCAAATCGGAAGATTAAAGAAGAATGAAGCTTTCAAACCACTTGAATTTGTTTTAAGAATCTCTAGAGAGGCCTGAACACTACATAAAATGTATAAGCTATAATCAGATTATTTCAATTGTATACCCATCTGTGTAGATGGATTTCTTCACCCTTTGAAATGCCACTTTAATCATCTAGGTGTCTTCTACTATCACATGCATTAAATAATGCAAGAATCTCACAGCTTCCTTTGATTCATAATAGTTGATGATGCTCACAAATACGACCATCTTTGAACTCCTTGAATTCTCTAAACCATTGAACCCGAACCTCAAATATTTGAATTCGGTGGAATCGTGAAAAATTTAACCTTGAACTTTGAACCAAAAAATATGAACCCGGATGAACTCTTTGAACTTTATGCACCTGTGAATTTGAACTTGTACTTTGGAGCCATTGAGTTCGAACCGGCTCATCCATGGTCCAAACATTCTTCCATATGCACTTTAATAAAATGTCATTTTTGATAGTGAAGGCCAATAAAACCATGGGGAAATTTGAGAAAACTATGAAAATGTTTCCTTTGGCCAACATAAATGATGCAAGAAGACTTAATTTCAAAAAAAATACAATTGGGGGATTAAAGTGGGCCAACAAGTGGCTATGTCTAGGGGCTTCTTTTTTGTGCAAAAAGAAGAGAACTTCAGACTCTCTAGTTAAAGAAAGCAGTGTTGTAATCCATTGGGCAAATAGAGTCAAATATAAACAAAGCATAGGGAGATGCTTACACATGGGTGGAGGGGAGCAGGGCAACTAGCAAGCCAAAACTAACACCACAACCAGACTAAGCTACACACAACAAAACTCGTAAAGAAGAAACTTATTTACAAGCACATTTAGGCAGAAGAATCCTACCTCAAATAGCAAATCTGACAAACTACTCATGTGAAACCGTCTACCGGATGGGAGAAATATGAGCCCTTACAGAATAACAACTTGTGGCTATATGATACAACCATAAATTTCTGCTCTCTGGGGACTACTTTGACGTTGGAGCTCAGATTTGGTGGATGAAAAACTTGAATATATACACGCTTGCATTCAATAAACCAATCCACATCATACACCTATGTGGCTTCTTGAAAATTATCAATCATACTTTCTTCAATTACCTCAGGCGGCTGGAAATTATTTGTTAGGAGTTATGATCGGGCCTCATGCTTTAGATTAGATTTTTTTTCATAAAACTCAAAAATGTTACCATCTCCAACAACATTATCAAACATAAAACCATCATCCATAACCTCAACCAACTCATTTTCTTCAAATGTTGACTCAACCAAAATTTCATTTTCAAATAAAGAGTCATTAGCAAAATCTTTACCTTATTTATTTTTCTTGTGCCTAATCATTCTTCCCTCACCTTCAAGAGGACATATTTCCAACTCATCTCCATCATAGAGAAGAGATAAATCTTCATTAGCTAACTAAGGATCATAACATTCAAAAAGAGGATTATCCCTAATCTTAAAATCTTAGCTTAATTATGTAGGTAAATACAATGCATTCATAGTGCCCCAAATAATTTTATTTTCAGCGTTTTCCAATTGCTTTCCAATTGTTATAACATTAACCATGCTTCCATCTTGACACTAAAAAGAAATATGCGAATTCAAAGATTCTCTCTACATTGCATATGATGGACTGCTCTCATGGTATATAGTTGAAGATAGTATTTTTTGAATGTTACTTTCCACTACCATATGATCAAACTTGAAAGAAAAGGCCTCTTCTTTTTTGATATAACTAAAATCTCCATCCAATGAATATAAAGGCTGAAATTTTGAAATGTTCACATCTTTAACATCATTTACCAAAAGGTCTTCGTGTGCATGCATCTCTCTTCTTTGTGCATTCTTCCCACATCATGAAGGAGATCTAGATCGTTCACTTTCAGCTTGGTGCAAGCCTTCCCTTTGTTGTTGGTTTTGCTCCCAAGGTGCTAACGATTTTGATATTGCTTGTGTAACATCTTGTTCCCCAAAAACCAAGAAATTGAGAGACACCAACTTTCTTTATTTCCTAATTTTTCTTTTAGTATCTTTGTTGAAACAAACACATCTTGTTTTTATTGTTTATTCTTGGTCAACTGCTAGTTGTTTTCTACCTTAGGTCTGCTAGTTTAAAATATTCATTCTTTAGCAGAAGTTTCTTCTTAGTCAGGTTTCAGATTCCCGCCAAAATCTACTTGTAAAGGGTTTCAGGGCCCCTTCAAAACCTGTTGTTACCCTAATAAAAAACAAACACATCTTGTTCATGGCCCTTGAGATGATAATACCTTTCATGCACACATTTTAGCACTAGGGAAGATCTATGATCTCCAAAAGGATTTAATTTATTCCTTTTAGCTTCACAAATTCTCCCCTTAAAGGCATTCCAAAGATATTGCAATGTTCAAATGATAATTTTCAACATTTAATTCTTCAGCGATAGGTCTCTTTCTGAATGGTTTTCTTGGTTAGACTTCTTTATCACTCAAGACTGAGTAATCGCGAGAAATGAAATAAGATGAGATACTCTCTTTTCTTAGTCTTGTAAACCTTTTAATTTATGATATCTAGCACAAAGACTTCTCCACAAAAGTGCAGATGTATGATCATCCTCCATACTTAGTTTGGTTTTGACAGTGTGAGAAATGTTTTCTTTGCATCGATCCCAGAAGTCCTATAGCACCTTGTCATCCATTTTAAGAATGTCTGGGATAGTGGGGTCAGGTCGTTTTTGCATGTTGTTTATCAGAGTCATCAATATTCTTGCATACACAGCGATAATTCCAGAATATGGAGAATAAAAAGCATTGATCTTTGATTCCAAATCCCCAGTTGAGTCACCAAAAATATGTTAATAGATTTGTCTTCTTGAAAATACCTTCACAAATGACTCCTAAATGCTCAAAATTAAAATACAAACCAACACTAACAATTGAGTCACTTGCAATGATAAAATGAAAGTGTTCTCTGAATTTTGATGTGAAGGTACAACTCCCTTCGTTTGATGTAAAATTATTTAAAATATGTCTTTAACCAGAAGACACATAAGGCTTACTAACATTTACCCATAAAAATGGAGTAAATGTGATTACATCTTTAAAAGATCAAGAAAGACAAATAAATTGCACACAAACCATTTATTTGATCTTTCCACATGCACATGAACAAAAGGAAATTTTAACAGTTCATTCTGCATATGTATGAATACATACAAAACCTTTAGATTTTGCAATACACACATGTACTTGACAAAGAGAGCAGGACAATTAAAGGAATATGACCGAAGTAACCAACAAACCCATTTCAATCAGAAATAAATTTCCACATCAACAGATCAGAAAATATATTCCTCCTCATTCCAAATACATAAATAAATGTGACCAATTAATCACTCTATCCTTGCACATGAATCAATCCATACAAAAATACATACAGAAATAAAAATATATTATTTCCCTCTTATCCATGTTATAATGAAATAAGAAAACCATTTCTTCCCCTATCGGCCTACAGACTCAAAAAAAGAAGCACCCCCCTCTCGATAAAAATAATCTCTTTTAAAGAAATTCCTTTGTTAGGTCTTTCAATGACATGTAACTGATTCTTGAAAAAAAAAATCATCTTATCATCTCGTGGCCTTTTCTTTTTTGGAGTTTCTCTTTATTATAATGTTTTTACAAACATGTCCTGATTCAAACATTACAAATATAACTTTATAATAAATGAATAATCAATCTTCCATTTAATGCACAAAGTCCATTGACAAATGTGTAATGCCGATATGAATGTGTTTCAATGAACTGTCATATAATCGTCTCCATATCTTCCATGCTTTGGATAATAAATGATAATAGACTTCTTCGGCTTGAGCATCACCGCTTTAATGATACTTCACCATTAATTGTCTTGCAGTGCATTAAATTATTGTGGCTTCATTGGCACAAAGGAACTATTGTATGCACAATTCAAATTGTTATTCATATTAACTTCCATGTATCCTCATCTTCTGTGACTTCCATCGATTGGTAATCATTTTGTTGGCTAAAAATTTTGTAAGTCACTAAGACTACACCTTACAAAATTGTAACTTTAGACAACGGTATAATGAGATAAATCTCTCCTCTCAACAATAGGGGAGGCTCCCTTCTTATCGTAGGTGGCTTCAGCAGGATTTCAACTGGAATGAAATAAGGGTGATACTTCTAATCTTTTCCTCTTTTTTCAAGAAAAGATCTACAGGCAAATACAACTTATTAACTCTACAAAGATTGCCTACTGCTACAATAATATCGGTGACTTAGCAATTGACGTAAGAACAACTCCTAAGGCGGCAGTTATATATATATTTAGTGAATCAAAACAAGGGCCCAAAGTCTCTTGCAATTAATCCTATTTTGAGATAATGAGAATCAATAGTGAGGCTCAAAGTCTCTCGCTAATGATTATGAAATTAAAAGAAAAATACTCAAACTTAAAGCTCAAAGTCTTCAACTCTCAGTTTTCATAGCCACTATTACTATAACAATTCTCCTCCTGTAGCTCAAAGTCTCTCAAAAGGTGAATTGAAACCTCCAATGATGTACGGAAGTTTAGCTTAAAAAATGAATTCAAGAAAGATTGAACAATGCAACATAAGAAAACACCATCCAATCCCAAGATTTACAACACAAAGTCTGAAGAATCTTGTTACTTTTATTCACTTTTGATAACTCATACAATGAAACACAAAGTTTTCATCACCCAAGTTCTCAAGTATAGCCTTGCTTGCTTCAACAAAAGATAAAAATTTACAATGAACTCTCTCCTTTATATAGGAAAACAAAAGAGAGAAAAGGGGAAACCCTTAACCGCTTTGACTTATTCAACAACTATCTAACTAACTAACTTATAACTTATTCAAAGTTGCATACCTAATGCACATGCAACCTGATTGCATGAAGTGATTATACAGGTACATGTTATCCTGTATTTACAAGAAGTTTCCCTTCATACAATCTATCATATCTATTCTACTTAAAACATAAAGCATTAAAGACAATCATGTCTTTACAAAGTATCTACAAAGTCTATAAATTTCTAAAGAGACTCACGAACAACTGCTTCATCTGGAGCTCATGTATGTTGTGCAATAACTATCACTTTCTGAATTAAGTTTCTACTTTCAGCAATAGCACTTTTATACTCAATCAGTTGACTTTGTAAATGATCCAAAAAAGTTTTATAGCTGGTTAACATATCAATCATACCAAAGTCAAAATTATCCACCTCTAACTATAAGTGAATAACCTTTGTGAACATTGCCAAAACAACTTTATCTTCAATGAGCTCTCCTCCTTCCATGATTAATTAGCACTTCAATTGATGAAAGTCACCATTAATCACACTCTCATAGCTTTTAAGGCATTCAACCACCCCATGACTTTCTGCCTTCAATCCTTGCAGCACTTGTTCTTTATTGACCATCAAATGGAGATAATCACAATACATCCCTACTCAAGAGATGATCCCAGAATCACACAAATCATCCAGATTAATCTCTGTCATGCTCCTCCAAACATCAAGATCAACATCTAAGAACCTGTGTTGTTGATCAAAGGATGTAATGAACTCATTTAACTTGAATGAAACCACTCTTCCCCGTTTACAACCATTTACTGCATTTTGAATCACTTGCAGACCTTGTGATTCTAAACGGCTGCCCCACTCATCCATGGCCTTGGCCTTCCTCTGTGCTTTCTCTATGTGCTTAGGATTGATTGATAAAGAAGAAGATTTCATCTTTTCTATGATATCAAGAAGTCTTGCATTCTCCATGTTTAAAATATTCTTCTTCTCCCACAATTTATCATTTCTCAAAGTAAGTAAACTCACTGCATCATGTGCATCTTGTTGACAACCTAGACGTGTTTGTCTTCCCAACTCAACCCTGCTAAATTTATAATTAGTAGCTTGCATTTCTTCTGTGGGTTTATCAACAAGTGGTTGAGCTACTTCTGCATACTTGACCTCATTACTATCAACTATGATTTTTGAAACCATCTTTGCCTTTTTGTTCTTTGGAACCTTAGTTCTAACAACTTGCATGCAATCATGATCTTCAGGAGGGATTTCTTCCTTCTTCCTTTTTTGAGTAATCGTACTGAGCCATGGAGGAAGAGAAAAAGATGAAGTTCCCACTGCAGATGTGGTAACCAATGTATTGACCGAATCAGCCTGTGTGACTATGGCCACAATGGGAGGAGTCTCTGTCTGAATAGCTACCGAAGTGGGACTATTATGAGTTACTTTAGCCATAAACTGCTCAAATTGTGCCGAAGTAGTATCCATGATAATCACTGATGAAACCGCCATAGAGGGAATAGTCATAGAATATGTATCAAACACATTCTCATAGCCTTGATACTGATCTTCTAACATAATAGCTAGAGCAACTGATGATATAAGAAGAGCTTGTGTTATCAAAGCTGAATCCTGTAATGAAGAAGCATGTCCCATGTTGAATGTGTTTGCAATTGTGTCCAATGGTGAATTGGGTGATTCATCAGACACCGGAGCAAAATCAGGAAATATAGTGGTAATAGGCACATCCAGAGGTAGAGACACTATAGAGGTTACCTTTTTTGATTGAAGCATCTCATCTTCACTAGAATCTATCTGAATCCTTTGGGAATGAACGGTCTTTACTTCAATCATCCTCCCTGTAGCCTTACCTCCTTTGATTGTAAGCTTAGGTATGGACAAATCTGGAACTAGGACCTCTGAAACTGAAGTAGAAGCACCATCTTTACCTTTACCCTTGATTTCCAATCTCAAACCAATCAAACCAGCAGGATCAAAATCTTACTTGGCTTGATCTTGATACATTTCAAGCCTCTTCTTTTTAACCAAATATTAGTGTTATCAAGAATTGATTGAAATCGATCCCAAATATATGTGCTTTCTTTTGATGACCATATTGGAGGGAGAATAGGCAGATTCTCTACATGATGTTTTGTATAGTCTGGATCAAGGATGTCATCATCATCAATAATGTCAGGAGGAATCTCTGCAAGATTAAAATCAATTATTTTCTTGGTAGTTAACCGACAATAGTCCATTTTCTAAATGTCCAGCTCTGAAAGCAAATCAATCCATATATCCTCAAGACGATGGACATGAATAAACTATCTCCTCATCTTGTCATTAAGGCCTCTCCAATCAAAACAGGTCCTTAACATGAACTTCTTCAATGTAATTCTTTGAAGCTCGAATTCCATGTTCTTTTCCTTAGGAACAGTATCTAGAGAGTAAGCACCAATCTTCAAAGGATTTTTTGAAGAAATTCCCACCCCAAGCCTGTGTAGAGTAGACTGATATGCTTGAACTACCATGAGCTTCCTTGCTAACTCCATCAAAATGATTCTATCAGTGGGATACTGTGGAAATGTATATGGCTCTCCTCTGAAATATCCAACCCGCATATAAGTGAAGTTTGGAAACTGCAAGAAAAGACATCCATATTCATTCACCTTGGTCCAAGCTTCATTTGACACACGCTTGTTTGAAAGTTCTTTATCAAACAAGCACATATAATACCCATAGAAGGCATCTTGAACCTTGTGATAATGCAACCGGCTAGCCCTAAGCGGCAACTGATCAAAGTACTCCAAAACAGGTACTGATGTTCTATCTCCCTTAGTAGAAAGACTTGAAAAAGACCCTAAGGCAACAACAATATATACTAGATAAGAGCTCATGTAGAACGTCCCAGTGGTGGTGACTTGAGACAATTGTTCACAAAGGGTGTCACTAATCATCTCTCCTCAAAATATCTTATGTTTACTTCTTACAATCGGAGAGATGTACTTATACATCCAAGGCTTGAAGGTATTGGAATTTTTAAGACCTCCAATATGACTAAGCAAAGTAATTAGATCATTGATTTCCTCCTTGAAATCTATGCGGCGCACTCCCTTTGGCCATCTTACAAGATTTGGCCTCTTGTTGATTAACCAATTTTCATTAACATATTTGATACAATATGTTGTATCTTCATTCCATTTGCTCAAAGCTTTTTGCTCTGAAATATTGATAACTAGCGGAGCGGGAGGAACTCGAAAGATCCTATCAATTGTCTCAGGATCCAAACTGATGATTGTGTTCCCATCATGTCCTTTGATAGTTCTGGATGCCTAATCAAAATTCTTGGCGCAAGCAAATACAAACTCTGGCTCAAGAGATGCCAAGGAAAAAGTAGAAATTGTATCTATACCAGTTTGTTTTATGCATGACATATCCTCTGTTGTAGCAGCATCCATCATTTTGAAAAAATCATCAATGTTCATGTGTGCTATATCTATGTCTTTAACATCATCACAATAAGAGATGACTTGAGATGGAGGAATAGAATTATGATACTGATCATACTGGTACCTCATTTTATTATTTTCTTTGCCTCTACTTGGTACAACTTCGCTACATAATAAGATTATGAGCACAAGCAATTGTAACACAAAAATCCCACAACATAAGAACATCTTCAAGGGAAGGATCCATTGCACTTCTGCAAGCATGAAATACAAGCTATGATATTGCTTCATATGAAGAGTAGCAGGAGAAGGAATCAGTTTTATCTTGAAAGCATCATGGAAAACCCAAAAATGGGTTTTTAGGGAATGACTGCATATATGGACAGCGAATGATAAGAGGGAACATGGACGTGAATGAAGGGATTTGATGTTGTTTTTATGATAGCAATGAAACCTCTCTGCCAACATGAGTTTGAAGTCAAGTGGCAACAACATAAAGGTTAATGTAAGTGGGCTTTTACGGAGTGAAGTCACGTGATGAATGAAAGATAATGCAAAGTGGACCCGTCTCCTTTATGGAAGTAATATATTCAAGAACGAAGTTTTTTAATCCCGACTGCATATGCAAAAGAAGAGATGTCTTTGCATATGTATCTTTAGAGAGAAAGAAACATATGTACAAAACTGAAAATGAAAAGAAAAATAAAAACAAAGACATCTTCAGCATATGCAAGTAAAATTACCTCACTTCTTCAGAAGACAAAGGGAGGAAAATCCTTTGCAATCTTTGAAAAATCTGGAAAAGATCACGAAGCTTTTCGTAATTTAGAAGTGTTGTGAAAGAGTCTTTAAATAGAGTTCAATCCATGACTCATTCTCTCAAAAGATAAACATCTCTTGAAGTCAAGGATTGATATTTGACAAGTGTTGGATGAAAGAGAAAATAAATGCTAAAAAATAGCAACAAGATTGAATAAATCCAACACATGCAAGAGCATTCAAAAATAGCGCCTAGGGCTGAAAAAATGTTTCAAAATCAGTCAATAACAAACTGAAAAATGCATAACTTACCCTAGAAATCACCCTTGCTGAAAGCGTTTTGGATTGAATGCAAACATGAATCCCATTTTTGAAAGAAAATGCCCAAAAATGAGATGAGAATGATGAACAATGATGTGCGAAAAGGGGAAAAAATGCCACCAGCAATCTCCTTATGCCAAACGTGTTTTTGAGACCATAAAACATGTGTTTTTTTTTAATGTGTTTTGGCTTTCAAAATCGCCAATTTGCATATATGAATGGAAACGGGCTTTCAAAAGCCAAAAACATATGTTTTTATGTTGCTAAATCACGCCTCCTTCATGCTACATTTAGGAATGCATTTTAGGAAATGAACAACATATTAAAACATATGTTATGGCATTAAAAATCACCACCAAGCAAGCAATGTTTAAAATGCACCTTTGGAAGTCAATAGCATATGTTATTGAACATATGTTATTCATCAAAAAATGCCACTCAATAAGCAATGTTTAAAAACGTGCTTTTGAGAGTAAAAAACATATGCTTTTGAACACATGTTATGACATCAAAAAAATGCCACTCAACATGACTTAGGGGGAAAACATGTTTCAAAAGACCAATAACACATGTTATTCCTTTAAAAATCGCCACCTAGCATTGACATTTTTAATGACGGTTTTTAAAAGATGAGAAACATATGTTAAGAGGTCTAAAAACACCACTTAACAAGTAAATCATATTAAAGACATAATAACGTACTTTTGAGAGATAAAAGCACATATGCTTTTTGAGTTTTGCATGTGTAAATGAATTCAAATTCTCCACTTACCATAGATTAAACAATAAAATCTTATTTAAAATATGTAATTGTAGATGTAAACTCCACTGATTTACTTGTGAGGACTTGGCAATGGATTTTAATAAACTTAATGCATTTGGATATATGCATTTAATAAAAATAAACCCACTTTGCACTTAAAAACATCTCATGTAATTAAAATTAAACTAATAACCATAGTTTTTAATAAAGTAACATAAAAATAGACTTTAAAAAGCCTTATTTTATTAAAACATTAAAAACTATAATCAAATCAACTCGGAATGAGTTGAAATTTTAAAGTGGATGATAAAATTCAATTTAAAATTTAAAAATAATTTCAATACGTGCAATCGCCATAAAAAAGTCCACTTTTAAAATGATTAAATAAAATATGCAGTCGCCCTGGAAAACCCCACCTTTTACCCCATAACTTGAGCTAGAGAGCTCCGATCGAGGTCTAAGTTAGCTTGAAACAAGCGGAATTCAAAGGAGCATCAACTTAAAGGAAAAACAAAACTAAAAACTACTTTCAAGAAAGGGAAAAATGAAGAATAAACATGAAGATTACCCAAAATCAAGTGCTCGTAGTCAGAGAAGAAAAACTCATTTTGACAAGCATTTAGGGAAACAACTTGACGACAATCTTCTAAAAAAAATGTATAATAAACAATACATAAGATGCAATTCAAGAATGACGAACTGCTTTCATGATATGTTATTAATACGTTTAAAACATAGACGATACACCTACGAATCCATGAGAAAAATTGTGTAGGGTTGTCTCAATTTTGTGATGTCAAAATTGAGGACAACACATTTGTAGAGTGGCATGTCATGTATTGAGCTTGATGCTTCCTAGAATATAATTGAATGAGTGTTGGCCTTTACATTCTATTGAGGACAGATAACAAAGAATATGTGTAACGACTAAGGGGCTCCATTTTTGGGTCGCAGATGATTACTTTTTATGTACCAAATTCTTGGTACAAATCAGATTTTATCTATATCATTCCAAATATTGCAGCCACTCATCAGATAATGTCCACAAGGTCACATCGTTATTCCATCTAACACAAGAACCATTATACCTCTGGTATCGATAGTATGTTGTACTTTTGAAAGTCACGACCCTTTATTTGATTCGGTTCCATAGTTTGCTAACTCACAATTGTCATTGCCACTAGTGTCTATTTGACAGTGCCCAAAATTTGTAAAATGATTATTTGAGTCACTTGAGCTCCTCCAAGGGAAATAGACATTCCTGACGCCTTCATCTACATTTGTTTGCTTCAAAGATTCTAAATAGGCTCAATAGAATACATTAAATGCAAGTCGACGGTAAATTGTACCTTAGAACCATGTGAACCACCTAATAACGTATATTATCGATGTTAAACTTATTGTGTGCCTTCTGATTTAGACAGTCGGGTCTGAACTCAAATCGGGAGATTGAAGAAGAATGAAGCTTTCGAACCATTTGAATTTGTTTTAAGAATCTCTAGAGAGGCCCAAACACTACATCAAACATATAAGCTATAATCAAATTATTTCATTTGCATACCCATATGTGTAGATGGATTTCTCCCTTCACCCTCTGAAATGCCACTTTAATGATCTAGGTGTCTTCTAATATCTCATGCATTAAACAATGCAAGAATCCCATAGCTTCCTTTGATTCATAATAGTTGATGATGCTCACAAATACAACCATCTTTGAACTCCTTGAATTCTGTGAACCATTGAGCCTAAACCTCGAACAATTTGATTTAGTGGAATCGTGAAAAAATGAACCTTGAATTTTGAACCAAAAAATATGAACCTCGATGAAATCTTTGAACTTTCTACACCTATGAATTTGAACATGTACTTTGGAACCATTGAGTTCGAACCGGCTCATCCATGGTCCAAACATTCTTCTATATGCACTTTAATAAAATGTCATTTTTCATAGTGAAGGCCAATAAAACCATGGGGAAATTTGAGAAAACTATGAAAATATTTCCTTTGGCCAACATAAATGACACAGGAAGACTTAATTTAAAAAAAAAAAATTACAATTGGGGGACCAAAGAGGGCCAACAAATACCAAGAATGTAAGGCATACCTTCATGTTTAATTTGCAATCTTCTCCTCCTACCAGTGATGATTAGGGTTATTCCCCTCTTTCTTATAGAAGGTATGATCATCCATCAAAGAAAAAAAGTACAGATTCAAAGCTAAAATTTTAGGAGCGAACACGTATAATGAAATGATAACAATTCAAAAATATTTAAACATATGGTAATATATATTTTTATTGATACAATCATCCCTCAAACAAATGCAAATATCTCTCACATTGATCGATCTACAATCTAGAAATGTTCAGAGTTTGTTTTAAATCGATCAACCAACTCTTCTTGAAATGCCAGCATGTCGCTTCATTGCCAACTTATCAATTATGATATAGCTTTTCGTTATGAGCAGTATAGTAAATTTAAATTCAACTAATCGGTTATGTAAATGATGTGACTTTTCTTCATGAGTGGTATATTGAATTTGAATTTACAGAGGAAACCCAAAGAATTATTATCAATTGTGTCCACAATATTCACTACTCTACCAAATCAGCTCAAATAGTGCTACTCTGCCAACTCAACGCAAACAATAAAATGAACCTCGTATTTTCTCAAAAAGCTATATATTTACTAATGATTTTCTTGCCACTACAAAAAAAAAATATAGCTAGAGTTAGAGTTATAGTTGAATTAGGACTAACATATCTATATTTTGAAAAATATATCTAAAGAAAACCAATAGATACCAAATGTCTATTTTCTTGAAAAAAATGTGAAACAAGAAAAGAAAAACTCTTTTGACCACCATCTGAAGTGTAACATACTCAACACAATTGGTAAATCATATTTCATACTGCTCAACTATCTGATATACACTTCAATACAACCATTTTTTTATTTATTAAAGTAAAAAAAATTAAAATTAAAATAGTCTCACCTATACCATTCTCCATCTCATTCACTTGCAAAAGTACGAAACAAACTTATCTTTTAACTAGTAAACTAATAACATAACATAATTTTGGTAACAGTGAAAAGAGATTTCTTAAAATTATTATTCCTAATATATTAACTTATATATATTTCCTATTGGCTAACCCTTGCACCTCTTTTGGTGCAAGCGCTAGTTTATAGAATAGTCTTGCATCTAAATTAGTGAGAACTTTTCCTTAATTGAATTATGATTATTTTTATTTTTAAGAAGAAAAATATAATAATTAAAAATAGAGAAAAAGTTATATTGGATTTTCTCAAAGCATGGCCCTCACCAAATAAGGACAACATGTTTAAAGATATCTGGGTTATCGCCCCATCTATAGTATTATGGAAATTTTGGAAAGAGCGTACTAGAAGAATCTTTACAAACCAAAAACTCAAATGGAGAACAGTAACTAATAAAATAGAAGCCTCAATTATCAAAGTAACTAACAACAGACTTCGGAACCAACATAGTTATGAAAACTATTTTAAGCAATGTGATAATAATCTTAGAAGGATATGGCCAAATTTGGCCATACCCCCTTTATATGGTAGAGGAGGGAACAAAACAAAGGATGACAGAAGCACATGTAAATGGTCATCACCTAAAGAAGGGCGGTATAAACTAAACTTTGATGGCACCTCCAGAGGCAACCTAGGTATATCGGGTATAGGTGGGATTATCCACAATTGGAAAGGAGATCTGATTGCTAAATTTGCTAAATCCATTAAGCCTACAACCAATAATATGGCAGAATGTGATGCAGCCCTAGAAGGACTTAAAATTTGTTATCAATTAGGCCTGTCAAAAATTGAATAGAAGGAGATTCCCAAATTATAGTAAATGCTATTAGGACTAGGAAAACACCAAACTAGAAACTTAATTCGAAATTAGAAGAAATCATGGATAAAATCCCTTAAGTCGAAGTAAAACATATTTATAGAGAAGGTAACGCAGAAGCTGATCTTCTAGCAAATAGGGGAGCAAAGGGTGAAAACTTTGTAGATAAGATTTAAATAAACATAGCTTATAGGTAAGTTGTATCACATAGATAAGCCATCAGTAATCACATACCTCATACATATCAGCAATATTTATAATAATACTGAATAGTAACTAACTAGACTCAATAACAACGATTCAGATAGACTACTCAAACTCCCGGTAGGAAGAGTTTCTTAAATTTAGAATTCTTATAATTCGTGTCAAAATCTAGGATTATTAAAGCTAGACCCTACCCAATCTCTGGCTTTGCTGAAATAGGGATACCTTCTATATTAATCAGACTTCTGAAATTTTATCGGTTTTTAGGTCTCCTAGACATTAGACTCATAGAGAGAAAATTTTCTCTGTAGTTGCCCCCCCCCTTAGTATTCTTAATAGAACTCTTAAGATCCTATTGCATTAGGATATATATGGAGAAATCTATAGCTTTAGCTTTAGCCTATCCTACCTTTATCTAGGAGATCTTTTCCATTTTCAGTTCTAGGCAGGAGTACTTTTAGTAAACCTCTAAATCAATAAACCTAATTGTCACTTATAGTATTATTCAAGGCTAAGTCGCATAACGGATATCTCTGGTACATAGTTTATATCATAATACGCATAGAGTGATATATTATCTCTGACAAATTTCTAATAGACATCTAAGCAATATCAATCAAGTCATTAACCTCCAGATTTTACGGCTCTCCCTTGGAAATATTAACTAGCATCCTAAACTGTCAATAACAAGTAATCCTCACATGAATAGAATTTCAGGAGACACGTAACTAATTAATGAATACCACTTAAGGATTGAACGTTATAGATTATCTACTACATTATGATTATATATATGTCACTTAAGGACTACCGAGAAATGATAGATCATGCAGGAATCTCTTAATCATGTAGAAACAATATCCTTCACAAGAGCAAGGAGGGAAAGCATCAGTTATAGTAATTATTGCATCAGTATTCGTTAGTATGTCTTCATACTTAAGTGATGAGCCAGAAACTTATATCTCTAAGGGATCCCTACTCTTCCATTATTAGTTGTCCTCCCTACTCAGCTAAAATCTATGACCCATCTTAGTCATAATTTCTACTAATAATTATCTTCCCCTATTCAATCTCATCAGTAGACATGTGTAGCTTTTATGTCCTTCCTGAGCCCAGTCTATGGGCCTTTAATGATGAGTACAGTAATATACATTTAACAAACATATTCATAATCAATGATAGAAATGGAGTATTCAGATACCTGAATAGATGATAGCTACAGACTTAATGATAACCATTTTTTGCTTAAGGTAAAATCGGTAGCCTACTAAACTTAATTGGCTTGGTTAATATTTCAAGTAACATCATGCCCTTTAGAGATCAATCATACAGAGTCTAACTGATAGGATCATCACGAAACATTTCATGACAGATCTCAAGGAATCAATCATTAGACATAACAAGCTAGCGCAAACACAAGAAATGATGATATTTTAAGGTTCAGCAAGTCATTCATGACAATTCCTCCATCAGATCCATCTCGCTATCCTATATATAGCTTAACTCATATAGATCTCCTATACAAATTTCATCAAGTCCCTAACTGTACCCAAGCCATGGAATCAAGACTGCTTACCTTCTCTACTAAAGGAAACAAAGCGATGGCGTTTAGAGGTCACATCATGCTTGAGCAATGGAACTAGGTTTTGAACCCCTTGCCAGATTCATCGAGAAGGGCTATAGAGAAGGCTATGGGGGATCAATATTTTGACAATGAGTACACATTTCGAACCAATGGAGAGATTATAGGCCAATTCATTGCAATCTCAATTTTCGCAGGTAAGGGAAAAGAAGATATTATTCAGATAGCTAGGGAAATCTTCATTGAAGATCATCTAGGGGGTTTGGAAAAAATGGTGAACTGTGTGGATAACCATCTTACAATCTCATACCCAGAGACTACGATGAATACAGAGATAGCTAAGCTCGGTGAAATCCCCCAATCACAACGCATTCCCATGCTCACATTCAAAGATGAAGGAAGGTTCGATACTCAATGGCCGGAGATGTTGAGAAACTTGGATTTTCTCTATAAGGAGTTCCTGTCGGAGGAGATGGACACAAAATGGCTCCTTAACTATTGGCGGAATGAGGGTTTCAACATTTCAGGAGACATAGACCAAGTCGAGCCAGCGAACCTTCATATCATGGCCCTAGAGGTAACAAGGTGTACACAACACTCAAAGAAGGAAGCAACCGAAGTTGAATGCATCGTCGTGATGGTGAAAAGTGAGAATATTTGGAAGTGCGGAGCAATCCAGAAAAATGGAGCTAATTGACCAATAGTACCCCTAATCTCCTTCTGCAGTCTATAGTATATTCTTCTAGCTATGTAAATTTAACAAGATACATCAGTCTCTGTCCAAAAGCTTGTAAATTTGCCCAGATATATCAGCCTCTGTTTAACCAAAAACTATGCTTATTATAGTATATATGTTCCAATTTCCTCTGTTTATGTATACAAACTTATGGTATAACTCATAGATAAATAGAAATATGGTTTAGTTTGGAGTAAATGTATCTCTGTGTGGTTGGAAAAGCTTCCTGATCAATTATTGATGGTATAAATTACTTCTTATCAGCATATAGATTAGGTCGAGAAATTTATTTTCTTGCTAAAAACTCTTAGCATACTCTCCTCAGATAATAAACTGCAATATAATCTATATTTTAGCAATGAGGGATCACACATCCTGGTTAAATTTGATTTAGTTTAGGAATATAGGCTCCTCGGACTAACTTAGGAAATCTAATATTGCATTTGCTACACGGAAAAGATGGTTTCAAAGGAATAAGAATAGTATTAAGATTAAGTAATAAGAATATATATGGCTTTGCAACAAATGAAGGCAATATTTTCTTTCTTGTTAACCTTTATTGATCATATTTCAAGGTTAGGATCCTGCAGGTGCTGAATCGGCCAAGAAGGTAGGTCACTACGGTATGTGATACTAAACTCAGTCCAAACCAATCACTATATTTTGGGTAAGCATTTACGTCTTCTGTCCAATAACATCAATTCAAAATTCAGGTGCCAATAAATAGTTATAGCAGGATCATTTCTAAGATAGTATATTTTAGTAGATAAAGCAACACATGAAACCAAGATGTAGTAGAATTAGTTTCAGTCTTACCCATAAAACCACAAGTGATATAGTATACTAATTCAAATTTTGCAAACTCTTTTCACAATCTCATGGTTATATAATACTATGTTATATAGTATTAAGCTATAATTGGAAGTATATCTAATATCATGTGCATGGTTGGATCTTCGGCTTCCCTGAGAAGATATAGCATTTGTGGTAGGAGGCTCTTGGTATTCCAGCTACCTAAGTTACCCGACAAATAGGTTTTTTCTTTATTTATACTTCAAACCTTTTATTTAGAGACCATTATGCCCCGCCATAATCACTAGTGTAGATTAACATGAAGCATTTAGCTATGCTCACCTGCAGTAGAGTGCAATTGGCTTTCGAAGGTAAGATCACGCCTAAACATGTCAGAAAGACGTTGAAAGTTAAAAATCCCCTCGTCATCAGAGCTGTCTTTCGTATCTTAGGCAAGGATTTCATCAATTCTGATGATAGAATCAAGAACCTTACCAATATCACTTCATGTTTTGTGGTAGTCATCTCCTCCTGGGGCTTTGAGGAACAAGTTTTATGGAGGCTCTGTAATAATACATTTAAAAAGAGATTTCTAGGAAACCTATACTCAGCCCTTCAGCACTATAAAAGGCATCCTATTTTTAGAGAATATGATAAGACACCTTGCCTTTCATATTCATCCACCTTAGTCAATGAGGATATGGCTGACTCCACAGGGTTTAGAGACATAGTGAAGAGAAACGCGATCTTTCTACTATACTATTTTTGTATACTCAAACCAAAGAGGGAAGATTGGTTCTATACATACTGGCATATGGATAAAGTGGGAACTACAGATGTGGTATGGCTTGCAGAACTAGAACCTGAGGAGATAATAGACCTTTAGCTGGATGAAGGTAAAAGATATAAATAAGAGAAACAGAGTAAGGCTAGAGATAGCTCAGAATCAATGTTAAGGTTAATGAAGAGGATTTTTTAATGTACTTCATTGTTATAAAATATGGGTTGATTCAAGAATGCACATGGTATCTCTCCAACAGAAGGGGTCTTAGGATTAAATAGATAACTGCCCCTCAACTCTTCTATCAGTCTTTATACTTATTTTATAAGTGTTCTGAACCTCACAAGCAAGGTAAGTTTAAAAACAATACACTTTACACCCCTCTTAATTTTGGTGAGTGTTGAATCAATTGCAAAATAGACAGTGAGCAATGTGAAATTTAAAACTGGAAAAATATAATTTTATAAGTCAACATCTAAGATAAAACTTGTTTAAATAGACGACTGGAAGCATGTGGCCAAAGAACATAATGTATCTGTAATGAGAAATATGTCAGTATTTAGTAACACTCCCATTATAATTGTTTAAGAATGGTCTTAGACTAGATATAGCTAGATCTAGAATTAATAATTGAAGCCAGGCCCGTGTTAGGCTCTTAAAGAAATTAGCACATTAATCTTTTTCCTTTCTTTAAACAATGGTCAGTTTCCAGTTGTATGGTCTATGATGATCCTTAGCATTAAATATTGGTAGTATCTTAAGAAGGACTTTTTCTTTAATTAGCTAGAATTCATGGAAAATGTACAACACTACAATCTACAATTAAAGTGAACAGCTCTTAGCACTTTATTAGTTATCGAATCGTATGATATAGGAATTAAGAACCATTTAGATAAGACTATGTGATTAAAGAACAATTTAGCAAAAGAAATATGGTTGTATTACATGGATGTATAAAGGCACTTGAATTCGAATAGTCATATCTACTCTCTCTATTATTAGAATATCATAGACTTAAATTTTTAATATATCAAGTTCGATTTCCTAACCATATGAGGTAGCTAATGGTAAGTCATCTCGTCTAGTATTACTGTGAAGTTCTTTTGTATACAGGTCAACTGCCGCATGAGAATTAGTAATCTCGAATATCTCACACCAGTACGCTGAGAGATGTATCAATCCAAAAGGTTAACTATAGAGCAGAACAATAGGAAGCTCGATAATGATAATAGAAGTCTGCTTGCAGCAAGTATTGTAAATGAGGGTATGCCCTCATAATATTGTTTGTAATAACACTTCCGGACCTAGGTCCTGATCTAGACTGAAAGTTTTCTTCTCCATTCTTTACTACCAGTGCCCGCACAGAATGGAACCATGTATCATACTTCTTCTATATTAATAAAATCCTTTGGCTTAGGCCTTTTACCGATAAAAAAAAAAAAAAAAAAGAAATGCAACTATCATGTTTATGATAAAAAATAGTAAAACCTCATAACATCTTTATATCTTAAATGAACCCATATAAATAAATCACAATTATTCTTAAACATCATCCACTTTTTAAAGCAAAAAAAAAAAAAACCAATGTTAATTAAACTAAAATACTAAAATGATCTTAAATTTAGAGAGTATATGTAAGCTATTTATAACCTAAAGCATACTAGAATTTACAGCTTCACTAGCTTGTATACACACTACTCTTATTCCTGATCTACACGACTTTTGTAAACGAAAAATAATTTCTCAATTCAGCATAGAAAAATAGCGCAAAGAACCAAATCCAAAATGTTTTCCGTTGCACAGGAAAAACACATTGCTAATTAACTAGCTCAATTTTGTTTTCTATTTTCACGATAGAATGTAAAGCAGCCAATAATGTATAAGAGGAGGTTCAAGGTTCGAATCCACTCACTATTTTTTGCTTGGAGATTTCTGTCGCCAAAGACATGGAAAGCACCCTGCGAGCCAATTTGCTAAGCTTTTTACGGCCTCCTACCGATCTCACAGAAGAAACGGAAGTGACAGGCTGTCCAAAAAAGCTGCTTTTAAAGATGAGACCCGGGGTTCCATGAACCCCGGCCATGTGATCCCCGCTAAACCCTACTCCTCCCGCTCTTATACACATCTGCCCGCCCGCCATTGCAAAATCTTCTCAAAACACCAGCATTAACATCTTAGCAAATGAAAATTGGACAGTAAAATAGCCATTTCTAATCTTTTCTTTACACTAAGCCAGAGAAAGAGAAATTTGACAATTAATTTGCCATTTCTGAGAATCTTTTCTTTAAACTAAGCCAGAGAAAGAGAAATTTGACAATTAATTTGCCATTTCTGAAATTTTGTTGAACTTTGACATAAGCAAAAGAAAGAGAAATTCGACATAAATATCGAGAATTTGTTCTTCAGAAAGGGAAATAAACTTCAATAGAGTGAAAATCTGGCGGCAAAGTACCTGTGCGGTAGCAGGGAGATCGGTGAATGAATGCAGGGAAGAAAATATGCGAGAAGATATAAAACTAATTTCCGCCGCATGCTGAGCTCTGTCACGCTATCTGAATATGAGCCGTGGATGGCCTCTAATGGACGGCTGTAAGGATTCCAAAGGTTGGGTTTGTCCGGCTATCGTACGGGTTTTAATTTAACGAGTTATATCGCTCATTCATATTTAAAAATGTTATTAATAAAAAATACCTTGAATTTATAAATTTGATTTGGTTCTTGAGAGTTTGTGGTTGAGAGAGGCTGCAGCTATAGGCCCTACCTAAATATTCTCACGAGTTTGTGGTCCAAACTGATGGTTTTTATTTGGAAGTGACTACCTATTTTCACTTCATTTAATTTATTTAAAATTTAAAGGTGGGAAAGTCTAATTTTATTTTGGTTAAAAGACAATTTTTTAGTTTAGATGTGTATATTTTAGTAATTTTGTAATCTTTAATATTAAGATATATAGGGGAAGTGATCCAATAATCGTTAGGGGTCTAATAATTGTGACCTTTTTCTCATGTTTACCTTCTAATTACTACTATTAAAAGAGTCTCATAAATGAAAATGCATGTACTAATAGCCGATCACATGTACTAGTAGTCGATCAATTTTTAGCTTTTTGGGTTGGTGATTGGCCCATTTGTGCACCACTATTGGGACATTTCATAAAAACTACTAGGATATTTGGCTACAAGTACTAGCATTTTTTAGTGAACAACTATTGGTGCAAGAACATAGCAGGTATCGGGCGACACTTTTGAAATGTTACTTTTTGACCACTTTGTGCTCGACGATCTCTACAGAGAAATCTGTGAATACCCAAAAGTCGAAACCTTAGCTTTAAGCTCTTAACTCACCTATCGACATACATCGAAAAAATTGGCAAAATCTAACTTACGATTTAGGAGTTCTACATGTGCGAAGTTAGCCTGGGTGACTACTAGGTCATCTCCCTTATTCATAAAATTTGGTTATTTTTATAAATAATTGAGTTATTTTCATAATGAAATGAAATGATTTAGATTTTAATGACGTCTACATGATTAAATAGTTTATAAGTTCAAGATTGTGACTTCCTTAATTCATCTTCATGCTCTTTTTTATAGTTGACTGTCTACTGTTAGTTCTGACAAGGACATTGGTTGTCTAAATAATCTTCACATGTCGTGAACCTTTACTTTTTTGTACTGAATATGGATATCCTTATAAGAAAAATAAATAAATAATTTGTCTCATTCATGTAAACTTTTACTTGTGGCTAACAAAGTTAATAATTATTTATAAATAATTTGAAACTCTTGTCATATTCTAAGATTTGCAATGTTGTGTTTAAGTTTCTAGGAGGCAGTGGTGAGGCCCACTTGTGGGCTCCCAACTTCAATTAGTGTTTATTATAAAATTATAATTTTATAGTCTTTTCATCCTATTTAGAGTCTTATCAATTGATAGATGTACAAATGCATTATTGTCAAAGGATAAGGGATGGATAAAGGCATTATTCTTAAAGGATAAGGGATGCAAAAAATCTCAAATATTAAATGCATTTGTTTGAATGTGAAAATTTTATTGTCTTAATATTTTTAGCAAGTCAATTTATGTATTTGATATGTAGCTGCATGTGTCACACTTTCTATTTTAGAAAGCTTAGTTTGAATTAGATTCAACAACTTGTATGTTTTATGATTTTGGAAGTCATTTTTTGTTGTAAAATTTTCACACATAAATTTGTGTGTTTTCATGATTATTATATTCAATATTTATTTTCTTTCTTGGACTGCAAATAAATTAGAGCAAGAATGAGATTTTTTTCTCAGACTAAGTATCTTAAAGAAATGTTGAAAAAGTTTGGAATAAAAGACTGTAAACCAGTTGGTACACCCATGGTGACCGGTCATAAACTGACAAATAATGATGAGACAAAGAGTGTTTTTCAGACCAAGTATAGATTAATGGTTGATGGATTACAATATCTGACTCACACCAAACCGGATAGTGCTAATGATGTTAGAATTGTGGTTGGATATCAGACAAAACCTAAAGAGACACACCTAGATGTTGTGAAAAAGATATTTAGATATCTAAAAGGAATAATGGAATATGGCTTATGGTATGATAGAAATGATGACTTTGAACTACATGCTTACACTGATGCTGATTGGGCAGGGAATATTGATGACATGAAGAGTACTAGTGGAGGTGCTTTTTTCCTTGGGAAAAAGTTGGTTTTATGGCTAAGTAAAAAGAAAGATTGTATAGCTCAATCCACTGTTGAATTTGAGTATGTTGTTGCTGCTATTAATTGCACTCAAATTGTTTGGATGAAAATAATGCTAAAAGATATTGGAATAACTTATGTTGAACTAGTGGTTATCCATTGTGATAACACCAGTACAATAAACATGTCAAAGAATCCTGTGATGCACTCTAAAACTAAGCATATTTCAATTAAGTATCACTTCTTGAGAGACAAGGTAGAAGAGAAGGAAATAAGGTTGGAATACGCTAGCACAAAGGAGCAAATAGAAGAAATCTTTACAAAACTATTGCCAAAAGATGCCTTTGAGTATCTTAGAGGTATGCTTGGGGTGCAAGCCCCTCCTAGTGAGAATTAAATGATACAAGGATGCATCAGTCCAAAGGTTTTCCAGAGCCTTATCATATTATGGACTTGATGTATGGATTTACTCCTCAGGAGGAGTGATCAATTGAAGACAGTTGTTGAAGACAGTTGATGATTTATGGAACCCTTTTCCATTGTTGTCAAAGGGGAAAAGAGACTATGTTAAAATCCTATGGGAAAGAGACTATGTGGTAAAGATAGTGATAAAATACTTTTAGGTTGATGGATTTTTCCATATATTGCCATCAATGCCAAAGGGGGAGATTGTTGGATATTGCTAATGCATTGGAAAGTTTGTTAGATACATATAATATGTTTAATTGCTATGTTGAGTGATGTTGAAATTACTGGTGTTGTCATATGTGTTTTGTCATTGATGTCAACATATGTTTCTATGAAGAGAACACGTTGGTTATTACAGTGTATGGAAACCATACGGATGATTCAGAATGTGCGAACATAGTTGTGTGTACAAGAGGTGTTGTGATCTCATATCTAAGATCACATGATGTAATATTTCATATTGGCTGAGTTAAAGAAGATTTAGTGAAGACTAGTTATTGGACTATGACAGTGGAAAGTGATAGAGTAAGTCTCTAAGTTTTGGGTATATCTTACAAGAGATGAGGATTCAGTGTATACGAGCTTAAGGGATGACATATAGTGTATTGAATATTGTTCGCTGATCTTAGCAAGGTATGGAAAGAAGGATGATGTTAGCTGTGGCGTGTATTATGGAGAAGACCTATTTTGAAGCTGACTTTAGAGGTGTAACATGTATCATGAATGGAAAGCATGAATTACAGATATCGGTCCTAGAATTATTGAATTGTAATTATTGTATACTTGTTTTAGATACCGTATGTATCTTAGCAATGAGGTATGTAATTATTTGTATATTAGAAAAGCCTAATTGTCTGATCTGATCATTTATTTTGTAATAGGGTATATATGTAAGATCTTTTCTTTTGAAAATATATGGCAGAATGTATGCGATGTAAAAGAAGATTGTGGGGACTATGAGCTTGTGTCTGTTGGATGTAGAGTAGAGGATAACCTATATACTTCATTGGAACTGATTAAGAATAGACAGTTGTTATCAGACAGTTCAAAGATTGTGTATTTATTACATACACTTCTGTTGTGAACAGTGAATTCTGAAAGTGGACATAACCTTCTTTGGGCAGTGAGCCTACCTCTTTTTCTTGACTCCTAACAGGGTTTATCCTCTAACAAGGACTATGTACTGTAATGTTTTAATCAACTCCTAACAGGGCTAGATATTCTAACAAGGATACTATACTCTTAGTATGTCATTATTGGGTGTTAATTCCCACTGGGGTTTTACCTTTAACAGGGTTTCCTCGACAATAAATATTGTGTTATTGTGTTGGCATTCATTGTATTCATTTGATTTGGTATTGCTGCTATTCAAAGTTTAAAGTTTAATAATCTCTCATACAACTAATTCACCCCCCCTCTTAGTTGTATTGGTGGACTGTTGTTCCTAACATAACCAAAAGGAGATGAGGAAGGTAGGGATCAAAAATAAACTATTAGGCCTTCCCATTTGATTTGAAACTGAAAATCCATCACTTTTCACCTGCACAGAGAAAATAAGGAAGATTTTATGAGAAAGGGGTTTGCCGTAGTCAAACCCCTATATTGGTATTAACCATGAAATTAAATTAAATTTTAATAAATAAAAGGTGTGCTATTAGTAGTAGAGGCTTGACAAGATGTTATATCTTCACAAGTGTTAAATAGCTCATGAAGATCCTTGAAAGTTGTCTGGATGTAGTCTTGACATTTGAGCTAGGATATATTATGCAATTATGTTGTTGTATGGTTACACTTTATTTTCAACAATATAGTTGAGTTCAGTTTTGTAATCACCTAAAATTGGGCTAATAGAACCTAAGGCCCTATTTGCCCTAATTCAAGATAAACTCCTAATTGTGCTAATTAAATTCTCGATTATTAACATAATTCATCAAATTTGATAAAATCAATAAAACTACGTAAATCAAGCATTAATCATCAATAATTGAACAAAAATCACATTGATTACCTCTAGGCCTAATTAATTAAATCATTCCCATTAAATGCATGGCTAGAGTAATTAATTAAAACAAATGAATAAAAGACTAAAAAATGACATGTCACCTCTCAAGGGGACAACAAAGACACTTTTGACCAATGAGAGGTCATCACATGGATAAAGTTTGGAGGCATCTCAACCATTCCTTGTGGATGCATCTCAATCGTCCAAATTTCTAAAGTTCTATAAAGATGAATTTTCAAATTTAAAACATACAGTTAATTGAATTCATATGTACATGCTTCATATTTGATAAATAGAGGCATTTTCTATTAATATTAATATTAAAGTACAATATTCACAAAAAAGGGGTTGGCAGAAAAAGTCACCCCGTGCAAGTCACACAGCCACTAGGCCGAAAACATACAACTATTCATCAAAAAAACATATAAGAGAAACCCTCAAGCTGCAAGGGCAGTAGCAGAAGAGGGAGCAAGATATTTGTCATCAGGATTGCCCCAAACATTGGGCCCTAGGGTTTGGTCAGGAACTGACCAGCCATCTTCTGGATCTTCTTTCTCCAGTTCTCCTTCCTCCCGCCTAGGCAAGATAGCAAGCGCTAGGTAAGGGACTTTGTCGAAAGTGGCAGGAACAATGGCCAAGGGCCAAGCAGTAGTAGAAATAATCAAGGGAGGCCAGCCATCACCCACATCCCTCTAAGGAGGAGGAGAGATGGAGCAGAGATGCCATTGGTGTGGAGTCTTGGAGTGTCTAACAAAGGAACTCTGGCTACGATGATGACCCTTGGAAGGCGTACGGTCAGCCAAGAGAGTCCAAAGGCACTTGAGAAACAATACAAGGGGTATTGCCCCAATGCTAGAGCAACTCTTGTAAATGGGCGACCTCTAAGGCCACCTTGTCTACTTGCACCTGAATCTGCATCATGACATTGTTACAAATACATGCCTTAGCATAAAGAGATATATGAATATCCAGAGAGTTGTGAGAAAAGAGAACATCATTTCATTCTTTCCATAAAGTAAACAAGATCTCCATCCTGAAAGTATGCCAAATTTGGGTGTACTGGGAAGGCATTTTGGGGGGATCACCAAGAAGCTCCATATGCCAAGAAAAAGGTTCTGGCCTAAAGGGAGCAAAAAGGTCATGAATCTAGAACCAATAATTCTAGGCATGACAACATAACCAAAAAATGTGCACGAGCATCTCAGAATGACCACAAAAAGGACATTTACGATCAGGAACACCCAGATGCCAGAGTCGAGCTCCCAAAGGTAATCCTTAGTAAAGAAAACACCAGGAAAAATGAGTAATCTTAGGCTCATTGATAGAATCCCAAATAGTGTGAAATCACTAGCTCCAACTCTTCTAGGAAGAGGAAAGATTTCATCATTGGTTGAGAGAATCAATCATGGGCAAATGGAGAACAAGCCAAGAATACCCAAGCTTGGGTTTGTAACTAGTGAAGGGCGTAGCAAGATACCATTTCCATTCCTTCCACCAAGGTATAACTGATTGAATTCCCAGCTTGTGTAGGAGATGAGGTGGAATGGCTGAAACTAGCAAGTCATAAGTCTAACAATCTAGGTGGATGAGACGGAACTACACCCGGAGATCATCCCAGGAATTAAGATTCATAGTGGCTCTAGAGGAAAGATATTTTGGGGTTTGTATGCCACATTTGTGAAAGTGAAGAGCACTAAAACCTTGGATTCTGGCAAGAGGAATCCCTTGTTGAGAAAATAAGGGGGACCACCAAATGTTCTGTTGGTTGAGAGAAAGACCATCTCAAAAACCATTCCCAGACCAGCGAAGCCAAGGCTTGACGAATTCCCATCCTCTCCATATACTTTTGGCAATAAAAGTGCCCTAGATTTGAACAAGTTCCTTCATAACAAGAAGGGTTTGAAATCCAATCCCCTTCCAGGCAAGTTTGTGAAGAGGATACCATGAGGAAATGCAGTATCAAAGCAAAATTTTATAGGCCTCATTGCTTGTGCGATATTGCACAACCCACTTTGTAGAAAGGGCTTGCCCTTGTTTCTAGATATCGAACAAACCAAGCCCACCTAAGACTTTAGGAAGGAAGCAAAAATCCCAGGCAACTCTATGGAAGCCATGGTGGTTAATACCAGAGGCCCAAAGGAAATCATGCAATAATTTCTTGAGCTTCTTGTAGGAAGCTTTTGAAGGAGACCAACAAGAAGAATAATACACATGTGTGGCCGCCAGGATCTTGGAGCAGATCTGAAACTTCCCTGCGAGAGAGAGCGGCTTAGTGATCCAATAGGTAATCTTTTTTTTCAATTTTGGCAAGAACTGCATTCCATAGAGCCGTAGGATGAGCTTGAAAAGAAAGGGGAATGCCTAAAAAGTGGAAAATTTCCCCATGCTGAATCTTAGACCAACTGAAATGAGAGAACCAAGGTGGCTCAGGAAGAGTAGATTGTCTGTAGTAGAGGGTTTTATGCCATTGGATGGTTGAACCAAAGGCCAGACAAAAAGTGTATAAACACCGCAAGGTTGCCTTGATATTCTCTTCATCCTCTTCTAGAGTGAGGAAGGAATCATTAGCAAAATGGCTATTGACCAGCTGTTGAGATGAATCCGACAAGGAAATTCCCTGAACATGACCCATAGAAATGGAATGAGCAAGAAAGTAGCCAAAACCCTAAGCTGCTAGAACATATAAGGAAGGAGCCAGAGGGCTACCTTGCTGAATAGATCTAAAGAGCCCAAAAGTAGAAGATTGTTGGCCATTGATGGTGTTGCAGGCAGATGCATCATTAAAGAGCATCTACATAGATTAAAGAAATCTAGGCCCAAAACTCAGAGTGTGAAGCATAGCAAGAATAAAAGGCCATTCAATGCGATCATAAGATTTAGAAAAATAAATTTTAAGAAAGAGGGCTTTCTGGTGAGGCTTATGAGCCCATTACATACCTTCCCAAAGTGCAATTATATTGTCAAGAATAAATCTTGACTTAATAAAGCCAGTTTTCTTTGGGATGACAATCTGCGGATTCATGTGCTGGAGTTTGAGAGCCAACACCTTGGAAATGATCTTGTAGGAGACATTGAGCAAGGTAATAGGCCACCAGTTGCAAATGTTCTTTGGATCCCCAGCTTTGGGAATGAACTTGATATTTCCTTAGTTAATGATACCCCCAAGAGAATGGGAATGAAAAAATTCAAGATAGACCTGGTGAAGATCAGGACCAATGGCATCCCAGAGGGATTTGTAAAACTCACAAGGGAAGCCATCACATCCTAGGGCTTTATCATCATCCATAGAAAACATTTATTCATGAAGATCCTGCAAGGAAAGCAGTTGATATCAGAGGACATGCTGAGTAGGGGAGACACACTATAGAACAACAACAGTGCAATCAGCAAGAGCTTTCTCACTAGCAAGAGAAGATCCCTAAGTAGAAAAAACATGTTCATAATGGCGAACAAAGGCTTGCAAAACATCAGGAAGCTCTATGAGGAGGTTGTGGCCTTCTCTAATTTTGGTTATGCCCACATTGGTATGATGAGGATGGAGAGCAGCAAAAAATTATTTAGAAGCATGGTCTCCAAATTTTAACTAGTGAAGACGAGCTTTGAGCTAGGCACCTCTGGTAGCATAGTTGTCAGCAACTTGCTTCTAATGACGTAACTTGGCAAGGTTAAGTTGCAGGTCCTGATTGAAAGGATTCTGGGCTAAGGTCTCGATGGAAACATGTAGGGCTTTGGTGCTGACATTAGAGGATCTATGATGACACTTGGCTAGCTATCTGCCATAAATGCACAAAAAATGTGTTGTACGCTTGATGGCATCATTCCACCATTGAATCCATCCTTATGACTGAGAAGGCCTAGGCTCAAGGTTCCAAACCCAATGAATGTGGGTCGCAGGGGAAAGGTGGTGAAGGATAGAAGTATTAAAGAAGAATTGCATGGTGGGAGGCCGAGCCTTAGCTGTCTGCCATACAATATTTATAAATTGAATGGGAAAATGATCTGACAAGGTCACATCAACAAGAGGAGTAACCGGTAAGGCTTGCTTTTCGAAAAAAGAGAAGAAAGATTGTGTCGAGATCATAGCATGATCAAGTCTTTTATGAATTCTATTAGACAAGGATTTTAAATTAGACCAAGTGTGCTAGACCCCATCGTAACAGTGGCGGCCAACATTGGGATCAAAAAGCCCTAATTTATTATGCATGTAGTACCAGGCTTCTCTCTCTCCAACTATCCATCGAAAGGGAAAAATGCTATCCTTTTCAGACACCATTTAGACCATATTAAAATCACCACAAACAAGCTAGGTAGCAGGTGGCAGAGAATCTGCAAGCCAACGCCAAAGGTGAGATCTCTCAACAACATCATTGGGAACATAAACATTAACTATGCCAAAAGAATGATTCTCAATAATAAAAGTGGCCCAAACAACTCTCTACATGAGATCTAAACCATGACTAACCAAAAAAGAATGCCAGCGAGGAGAGAGGAGAGTAGCAACTCCACCTTGACCAACCTTGTGCTGGGAACAAAGAGCAAGGCTCTTAGGCTAAATAACTTTACAAGTAGCGTCAAGCATACAACTAGAAATTTTAACTTCCTAGAGGCATAAAATATCCAAATGACTAATACGATGATGCAAATCCCTGGCAAAGAATTTTCTAGGCAAGTCTGTCAACCCACAAACATTCCATGAGATGTACTTCATGGAGAAATAGTGTCATCCATTCCATCACCTTCCCCAAGGGAAGAAAAACTATTAGATAAATAACCTGGGGCAAAAGCAGACCCAGAGAAATCCATGGATATATTACGTCATTTTTCATGCAAGCCTTCAAACCTATTCTCAGCATGCCCAGGAGGGCTGTGAGAATGACAAAAAGGAGTGGAAGAGGCAATCTATGTGGCCGCCTAAGGTGCACGGGCTGAAGGAATGACGATATGGGATTCAAAGACTTCTTTCCCCTATGAAGAAGGGTTTGAAAATGGAGTGACCTTTTCCGAAGAAACCTCAACAGCCGGAGGTAGTGGTTGGGATGCAAAAGCCAAAGTAGGCTGCTTGGCTGGCTTGTTACAGCACCCGACTGTAACCCATTCATCTTTCTTAACCTCCTCTTTTTTTCTAGCCTCAGTCGGCTGAGAGCTAGAGTCCTTAGGAGGAGACTTGGTATGAGGAACTTCTAAAGGGCAGTCCTTAATCTTGTGCTCCACAGATTGACAATGATAGCAGGTGTTGGGAAGCTTGAGGTAGAGCTCCTTTTGGGTGAAGGTGGTCTTGTCAACCTGAATCTCAATAGACTCTTTGATGTCCCAAGAAAGGTTGACCTCAACACAGAGCCACTTTTGAGGCCTAGGATTGAGAAAATGATCATGCTCGCTACATATAACCCTACCAAGCTTTTGTGCTATGGAATGCATGAAAGGCCAACAGGGTAGGGGAAGACCAGGAAACTCAACCCACATAGCGACTTTTAGTTTCTTATCATCAGAGATAGAAAAGTCTCAAGACCAACGTTGGAAAATTAAAAGTGAGGCCCTAAGGTTCCAGGGACCCTAATGGCGTCCACATGGGAAGGATTGGAAAAGAGAAACAAAAAGAAGCCTTTGGCGAGGCTCTAGATTCCATATAGGTGGATTCCATGAGGGGTCCAAGATTTTGCAACCCAGTCCCTGATAACATGTTCAGGAGGGTTGTGTCCCAAAAAATAGCCAATAAGGGTATGCATTTCAAGACAAGTACAGGCATCATTAAACTCATGAATGGGTAAAACAATATTAGGTTGAGACGTACCTTGTAAAACACTTTGGGAACAAATTTGCAAGGGCATTTTCTTGGCGGTGCCATTGCTATCTGAAACCATGCCAGCACCAGCATCAACTGTTGGGTGAGTAATGGCCAGAGACATAAATACTAAGTTATTTCCCGCAATAACTGTGAAGTGTAAGAAGGAAAAAGGATGTAGAGAAGCGACGCAAAGCAAAACCCCTAGCAGAGTGCAGAATGAGCATCCAGTGTTTGGAGTTTGATTTACATGCTTCATATTTCATTTCATAGCTAATTAGAAAATACTTCAATTTACATGCTTAATGGTTAATGAACTAATGACTTTCATGGATGAATTTAGTTTCTTAGTTGCATTTTATATGAATTTCTCATTCTAACATATATTATCACTGTTTTAGAGTCTAAATCTGAGAGTGAATTTAGATTCTTCATACTTGTGTTAGTTAGAGAGCAATAGGATGATTTTGTTTATTTGAATGGATTTCAATCTCTTTCAATTTGATTTAAACTAGAAAGCTAATGTTCTATTGAAGTATTGTGTTGCAGAATCACATTGACCACAAAATACACACACATTTCTGGTGCCCACCGTGGGGCCAAGCCCCATATTTTTGCATTTAAAACTAATTTTTTGTTGTGTTTCTATCAACAAAAGATCGCATCCAGGAAAGTGAATCGCATCTAGCAAACAAGGTTGCACCTGGGATTTATTAGATCGCATATGAGGTTTTCTGGATCACATCCTGTAAGGTATCTCATTTTGTTAGTCTTGGATCGCATCTAGGATCCTTAATTGTATTTGGGAAATAGGGTCACATTTAGTCAAATTCTTAATCGTATATGGGGTCTTTTGTTATAAATTTGGTTTTACTAACATCTAATGGATGATCTTTGTGATTTTTCTAATTTATGACAGCCTAACAGTAGTCTGCAGGTCAAATTGTCCAAGACATCAACAAAGATAAGACTACTAATGATGTTTTTGTAGGTTACCTAAAGGAAATTAACCAAACATTCTAATTATTTTTCTAGGAATCTTTAATACAATTTGAGGTCAATTTGAAAACTAATCAGAGGATTATACTCTTTTCCCTTTGGAAAAATTAGAAACTCAAAATTTAGCTTTCAATTTGGGGTCAAATTGGAGTAAATTGGTTAAATTTGCATGATGTGTTTGATAGGAAAGATGGTTTGAGATAGAAGATTATGCTCTTCTCCTTTATGGAGAATCATAAATCTAGACCTTTAAACCATTGATCCTCATTTATTTTATTCCATACCTAGTAGAGGACCTTCCGATTGAGGAAAAAAGCTCCCGAGAATGACCCAAGTGGGGACAAGTTTTAAGCCAACTCTTCCACCCCAGTATAAAATTTAACGCTTCCTTGAGATGAAAATCTCAGAAGACATGATTGATCTTGTTCATGGAACCTTGAGTTGATCTTTTCCATGAACATGCTTGGATCTTGTGTAGAGAGGAGCATCTTGAATCTTGCTTGCAAGACTACATAGATTTGAGTTATGCTCATAGGGCTATAGGCCTCAATCTTGCTTGCGGGAATGTTAGAGACAATTATGAATAGATGCTCTCATTAAAACCCCTAAGTTAGATTCTACCCGGACTACCTCTGAAAGGTTGGTAATGCTTGTGCAAGGAAAATAGTAATTTCCCCAAGAAATTCACCATATAGAGCCCTCTTTGATGTTACTACTCAGCTAATATGGCCTCCAACATCCATTGCGTGTTGTTGGTCTGTCTTATTCTGAGGAGTAATTGAGTGTGTTTCTTGTAATACCCCAAAAATGGGCTATAGGTTCATTAACCTCCTATGTCGACACATAGAACGAAATCGACATCAAAGTCCTAACCTAAGGCACATCTAAACATCATCGAATCTTAATTGATTATCATAAATTCTGCATCAGGGAATATTCCTAGCAATATTCCTATTTATCATAATTATCTTTAATTTAATGATTATTTGGTGATAAATCCAATTTATCCTAAAGTTTGATTAATTGAATATTCTAAATATTTAATTAATTAGATTTAATTCTGCGATTTAATTGTTTAATTAAAGTTAATTCTATTTATTCCTAAATTGTATTATTTAATTTTGACAATAAATCCAAAATCCTATGAATAATTGATTAAATTCTTATTTAATTAATTAAAGCAAGTTGTCAATTTTTAATAATATTGTTTTTGAATAAAAGTTTGAAAAATGATTGATTAACCCATAAATCAATTGTTTTATTTTTCAAAATCAGTTAAGTTGGAAATAAATCACTTTATTATTAAATTAATTCATAAATAAAACATGCATAATCAGAAAAGTAGACAACTATCAATTATCAATTAAATCTAAACTCTATTTTGAGTTGAACTCTACTTTTGCATGTTTTTGTGAGTTAATTATCCTTTATTTAAAAATAACTCAAAAATCAACCTCAGTTATTTGAGTGATTTATGGCTTTTTTTTTTATGCACCTCCAAAGCCCTAGATTTCTATAAATTAAGGCTTCAACTCTTCACAAATAGATCCACGAATTGCACACTCACGCTGCCAAATTGGAGTCTAAAGAATCAATCTTGAGAATTTGAGTTGTGAGATTTTCATTGTTTTTGCATAGTATCCATATCATTTAGAATATTTTTGTTAGATCATTTTAGCATATCAATTTTCATATTAGCATAGATTCATATCAAGTTTTCATTATCATAATTGCACAGAAAAACCAAAAAAATAGATTAATTTGCATCCATCTCATATCTAGATTTTGCATTCAAATCCTTCGTTTAGGTGTCGTCAAGGTCACTGATCTCGGTATAATCTGAGAATACATACTCGTATCTACTAGAAGGTAGTAAATCGCCTGGTTAGTTTAGTTTTTCATTTATTGCACAATTTCAATTTTAGCTAACCTCTAATGTTTTATTGAAGTGTTGTGTCTACAGATCAGGTACAAAATTCACGCACACATTTCTGGCGCCCACCGTGGGGCCCTGAAATGGGTTTCCCTTCAAATTTTATCAATTTCTATCATTTCTTGTCTTTTTCTGTTCCAAGCTATGATTTTTATTTGTTGTCCGTACAATTTTCATACGAGTTTTGTCAGAAACTCATACCAGGAGATACCCATTGTCATACGACATTTGATTTAATCGAGGATTGTACAAGCAGAAACCCACTGTCGTCTGGAAGCTCGATTATCGTATGATTTGATACCCATTGTCGTATAAGCTTCTAGATTGTCATCTGGGAGGTAACCCACTGTTGTACGAGTTTCAGTGCCAGGGTTCAATTGTCATTTCACTTTTTCAGGCAGTTTGTCAGATTTCAACTAACAGCTAACCCTAACAATTGAAATTCTCTATTTTTTATTGATTTTCACTAGTTTTTTATTGGAAAAAGTGCAAGAATTGCTAAAAATAGGTAAAAATATACTAAGCGCGTTGCGAGGAATTAAGGTAACCTTCTCAGCTGATAACATTTTGATTTGGATTAAAATGAACATCTTGCTTGTCTAGCTTGAGTGCCTTTCTTTTCCATATCACACATTTCATTTGGGCTCTAAAAATGAACATAGATTTGCTTTCAGCATCTTTGTTACACATAGTAAATAGGCCCTATGAACACTATTCATGGCTCTTGAGAGAGTGAATTTCCAATGAAATTCTTCTCAATGAAGGAACCCTTGTAGGTAGGGAGGATACTAAGGGCATCTCACGTTCTACTAGATCTGTGTGTCTTCAAATTTTGATCGAGGCATTCTCTCTCTGAAGAGGTTGATAGATCATAAGGGGTTGACATCATAGATCTTTGTGAGATAATCTTAGTCCTAGCACGTCAGATTTATCTATCTGCTTTATTTTGGTGAAGTGAAGAGGCTAGGGGATTATGCTCTACTTCCTTTTTGGATAGTACCAAAAACCTAGATCCTTGAATCTGATCTAGTCTCCATGTGGTATATCTTGTGAGTCACCTTTAGAGAGGGTTAACTGTAGTGGACATTCCCTTAATTAGGTCAACCATGTTGATGGAACCTCAAGCGGTAATAGCCATTTTCGCCATGGTAGTGACAACCACTATATAAATGTCCTATTGGAAGAAATCTCCACAGGTGTGGTCTCTTGTTGGGCTATCAGATCTCCCTAGCAGATCCTGAAGATTAAGTTCTCAGACTGTGTCAAAACCCCGGTGTGCCTAGATTGGAGTTCACCCTCTTGGAGCATAAAAGTTGTAGAGTCAAACCATTACTAAAAACCCTAGTGAGGCCAAATTTTCACTTTCTAGGAATATGTGCATTATTGCAAAATTTTTTGGAACATACACAATTAGCACTTCTAAGGATTAACACAAATAAGTCACTTGATTGTTCATGTGCAAGGTTGCTTTTTCCCTTGTTCATTATTTTCAGACATGCTTGAAACCACTTGCTTGCTATTTTGCGTGCTTTCTTATCTATCTGGTTACTAAAAATGAACAAATCTGTTACAATCCTCAAATCTGGACATTGAAATTTGCAAACAATCTGAAACTAAAAACTCAAAAATTTGCAAAAATTGAAGTGAAATTCCTTTCTGGAGTCAAAAGTCATCCCAGGGAGTCAGAAAGTCGTATGATTTTTGGAAAGAGTCATTTCATAACCCCCTAGGTGTCATATGGTAACTGGTAAATTATCGTACGAGTGTTTCAGCCAATCATTTTCAAAATTCAATTTTCCTATTGTCAACTATTGTACGAGCTTGTCAATTGTCATTTCATGCTATACCCATTGTTGTACGAGCCTGCCGAAAGTCATTTGAGAAGTTTTGAAAAATTGCCAGAAAGTTGTCAGAATTGCTAGATATCCAGCTTTTTTAGCCTATTTCCAAAATCTGTCAAACAAATCACTGTATCAGGAATAGAGCAGCAAACTACTAAGAATCCAATCATTTTCCTAAAGAGACCTTTTGAATTTGACTTAGCCTTTTGTTTAATCGATTTGAGTCTTTATCATCTTGTGTCAAAACCTTGTCATAACTATCAATCTTCAATCAATCTTCAAAATGACTAAGTGTTTTGATATCTTGTCCGCTTTCTTTTGGGCATCTACCCATACATCTAGGGCACAATATCCCTCATCTAAGTCAAATCTATGCTTTAATCAATCAAACCTTGACAAGGTTGCGTCATATGATCATCTTGATTCAATTCATTCTTCAATTGTCTTCATCTTATTCTTTTGCTTCACCCAAGGTTAATGGTGGAAACTAGAGCTTCCTCACACAAGAAATCTGGAGAAGCATCCCAGACCTTACCTATTACCACTGTCAAGGGTCCAACTCTTGAACAACTCTACAATTCTAGTCTTTACGAAGATGACGGTCTTGGAAAATTTTGATTAAAAACTGGTTACATTCCTCCTTCATCAACTCATGGAGGTAATCAACAAACCCCTCCTCGATCTATCCTAGGGAGAACTCCTACCATGTCTCAAGCAAGGACAAACTTTAGCTCTCAAAGAGCTCAATATCAACATGGTGCAGATCAAGAACCCACACCTAAAGAAATTTCTCAATATCAAAACGATGATAACTTCAAAAGAATAATGAAGCATTTTTTGAAAGAAGATAGAGAAGCATACTTTTTACAATTAGCTCATCAAGGAGCTAAAATTCCTCCCAACTTTAATGTTGAAGATATCATTACGCATGAGGAAGAAACTCCACTCATGGCTATGATGAAATAGATGCATGCCATGCAAGTCAAACTTAACAACCTTGAAAAAGAAAAGGAACCCAAGGAGTTCTCCATGGAGGCTCTATGTCCTTTTCCATTTGACAAAGACTTGTACATGCCACCATTCCCGAAAAGAGTGGAGATGCCTAAGTATGATAAGTATGATGGACACTCGGATCCCCAAGATCATGTTAGAGAATTCTGTACACAATCTATGGAGTTCATGCACGAACCAACCTATTTGATGCGTCTCTTCCCTCGATCTCTAGGTGGAGAAGCCAATCATTGGTTCTCTAGATTGCCTTCTACTATCAAAAATTTTGAGGAGTTGATCAAATTGTTCTATTAGCAATACTCCTACAACATTAAACATCCAGTCACCATGATCGATATCTGCAATCTCAAGCATTATCCAGGGGAACCATTCCTGACATTTCTTAAGAGATGGAGGAAGAAATTCTCTCTATATGCTAGGCCTATTCCAGAAATTGAAAAACTGGAAATCTTCATCAATAACCTTGTTCCAGAAATCAACTATCCTCTAAAATTGCAAGATCATACTTCTTTTGATAAGATGGTAGATAATGCTATCAAAATTGAAAAAGCGCTTGTGAAAAAAGGAGAAATCACACTTCAAAAAGACAAGTATGAATCAGGATCCAGTTCTAAAGACAAGAACAAAAATTGGAACAAGAATAAAGGCATCATCACAGATGGTGTTGTTGATACTATCCATGCCCCATCAAAGGCACCAGCTTTCAATCTAACTATTGGTACCCAAGCCATAAAAGCTTCCGAACAAAAGGTGCCTGAATCACCTCAAAGGAAGCCAGAGTATAAAAAGTGGTCTACTGATAATAAATGAGCGTTCACTCCTCTTGGAGAATCTTGAGAATCAGCTATGAGAACTCTGTTAGCTAATAACATCATCTCTTTGCTAGAGATCTGACAATTTGATCTTGATCCTAAACCAAAATGGTGGAGAGAGAATGAATTCTGTGATTTCCATCGGGGTAAAGGTCACAAAACTAATAACTGCTTACGCTTGAAACATACTATTCAAGATCTGATTGATAAGGGAGATATCACCATTGACAATCATAAGAGCAATAATGATCATATGACATTCACAGAACCATTTCCAAAACATGGTCAAGAAGTTTCATCTTCTCAACCTAATATGGGGTCAAAGGTCAATTATGCTTACCCTGAAAATAATGTTGTTATCAATATGGTTGAACCTTGTCTCTCTGAACATTGCAATGTCATCACAATTGTACAAAGAGATAGAGATCATTCTTCAGCTAACGTGGTTGCTAGATCACAAGCTCAGGCACATCTGAATGGACAAATCCCAGATTCATCAAATGTCCCTAAGATGCCCTTCAATCTTTCTTCCACTTCCAAATAGAAGGCTGCTTCTAAATCTTCCAATCCTAAAGATACGAGGCCAACATCTTATAGCATTGTTCAACAACTCCAACATACTAATGCAAAAATCTCCATGTTTGAGTTGCTTCAAATATCTCCAACTCATAGAGCTATTATAGACAAAGCTTTGCTCGGATCCAATGTTCTTGATGACCTTGATTTAGATAGGTTCTAGACTATGGTTGGACATCTTACATCTCCGCAACATATCTCCTTTTCAGAGGAAGATGAAAACTCCTTGATTCACCCACATAACCAGCCCTTGCATATAGAAGTCTTGATCTAGAACCGTAGAGTCAAACGTGTGTTGATAGATGGAGGCGCTGGCCTAAATATTTGTTCTTACAGCTTGGTCACACAATTGGGATTTTTAGAAATGGCTATTGATCCTAGAAAGAAGATAACTATAAAAGCCTATGATGAACAAGAAAGATCTTCTAAAGGCACCATTGTCTTACCTATCAGAGCAGGTCCGGTTATCAGAGATACTATATGTCAAGTTCTTGATCTACCTTTGGCTTACAATATTCTTCTAGGGAGACCATGGATACATGATGTTAGTGCCTAGAAAAATTTTCATGCGCTCACTGTTCTTCCCCTGGCCTCTGTAGTGTTTTTCCTGGTCTCTGGTCTAGAAAACCCTAGTTGAAAATTCAAAAATCTAGCCGTTGTGTAAAGAAAAACCTAAGTCTACCCACGCCCTGTTCTATTTTCAAGTTACCTTTTTGGGCCACTTAAAATCCTAATACGCATGTGTTAATTAAAAGACGACTTTACATATGTTCCCGGTTAGGTTTTTCCATGTTTGGCGGGGTCCCCTTTAATATTTCCTAAGTCCTCAGCATTTAATTTTTCCTAAGTCCTAAGTCCCTACGCCGTTATTTTTCAAAATGTTTTGACCCTTTTAAAACTCGTGGTTGTCGCTTGTTCACAAAATTATGTGATGTCAGAGGGTTTTGACATGCGAATTCACGACCGTGTGCCATCTGTCCCAGCGGGCCTAGCCTCTTGTTACCCTTTCTCATCTATAGCTGGCGCGTGATCATAAGGAATATTCTTCCCCCTCGCGATCATGCACCCATCGTCTGATCTTCCAAGGTTGTAAGTCTTCAGTGGGTCCAGTGCCAGGTCAAGCCACCGTGGCAATTTTTCATTGGTGGTGTCAGGAAATAGGTGGAAGATGCCAGGGTTGCTTGTGAAGGGCATGGGGTAGTGGGGCCTATGTCAGTCTTTTCTGATGTGGTCTCTCCTGATTCATCCACATTGTTGTGACGGGGATGTGTCAGTGGGTCCAAACTTTCCTAAGGCATTAAGTTGTTGTTTGAGATGCACGTGCTTTAGCATCACGATATAGCGACGACCGTCCAATGCGAGGATAGGAGAAAAGACTTTGACGTGGGTCCTCTTTGTCAAATGGGCTGATTTGGAGGTTTTCTATTGGTCCACATGGTTATGACTAGGCATGTGTCAGTGGGACCTGGTTTTCGGCTTGTCAGAGGGTCCTGACAGCTGTTGAAAATCAATGACGGGCATAAGTTCTCATGAGATGTTTCAGAGGTTTGAGATCTCATGCTGGCCATTGATTTTACTTTTTCTCAGACAGTGATTCACCATGGGTCCTATGCCATGTCATGTTGCTGTGCCAATTTCTCATTGGTCATGTCAATGATTAGTTGGACTTGTTGTTAGGCAGGCCCAGTATCTATGTGACCTTTTGATCCTATGGTTGTCGTGTGATCGCATGGAATCTTTTTAGGCCATGCGATCATGCGATGACTGTCAATTTGGAATAATTGTGAAGAAAGGGAGGTGGTCCCGGTGTCAGACGTAGCGGATTGGGTGTGTTCTCATTGGTCCAGGTGTGTTGAGGTGGATTTGTCAGTGGGGCCAGTGGTTTGTAAAGAGGTTAAAGTGCTGCATGAACTCTTGGCTATCGTTACACCGCAAGGGTAAGTTGCACAATGGATAAGTCAGCGGTCTAGCGATAGCCATCGATCTTCACTAAAGGGGGAAGCTTTGCGGTGGGTCCTGGGTACTTTGTGGCACTAAGTTACTCACTTTTGATTGGTTGTTGGTGTGGTGAGGTGGTAGTTGACTTGTTGGGGGCTCCCGCAGACATTTTTAAAAGTTATTATGAGCCGCTCGATCTGTCGAGAAAATACAGAATCGACGGTCATGTTTTAAGAGTCTTCTGTTGTGACCATTTTATTTCAAATTCAAATTTTAAATTTTCTTGAGACATTTCCAGCAACAGAAAGGACTGGTTTTAATTTCTTTTGAGGCTGGATTTGATTTTTTTGGTGGTGCTAATGGTTGTAGTGTGGTCCAGGTTGCCATGATCGATTGCTGTAGGATGTTTTGTTGTACTATGAGGGATGGTTTTGTGTTGCAGGTGGCCGGATAGACTGGTTTTTATGGAAAATTTCTTGATTCTCTGTCCTGATCTCATAGATTTTCATGATTGTAGATCTTTCTAGATCTGTTTCTCTGAGATTGCTTGGTTTCTTGCCCCTGCAATAAATTTTGATGTAATTTTTTTTGGTTGGTTGGGTAGTTGAAACCCTAACCCTAGCTGTCCAAAGCTTGTTGCATCCTGTTTTGGGATTCCAAGATGGCTAGTGGTATATATGGTTGTAATTGTGATTCTATTGGGATTCTAAAATCTTGGTTCTTGAGGGTTCCTTTTCAGTTCCATGAAGGGTCCTTTTCCTGTAGATTTTTTCCTTCTCTCTGCACATAGGGTGTTCTTTCTTCCTTTGTTGGTTCAGATAATATAATGCATATTGTAATTGATTTGTCTTATGTATGAGGACTCAATTTATTCTTACTATTACCAAGCTATCTCCATTTGAATTCTGAACTCATTAATTATACATCAAGGGTGTTTGATTTTTCTATTTGCATTTCCTATGTGTTTGCAAGTGGAGTTGTCTTCGTAGAGATAATTGGTTTAGGATTAGTTTTCATGTATGTATGAGCTGAGGTGTCAAAGATATGTCATTCTTGTCTTCCAGTGGATGTTGGTTAATGTATTATCTGTTTATAGGTCTCTTCTAAGGGGAGGGTTAAAAACCTTTGGATGGGTAATAACATACTTGGATACACAGGTGGGTTGTTGAAGTGAGGTTTGGCCATGGTGTGTGATTGATGTTAGGCATCAACACATTGAATTTATTGCTTTCTTGTTTCATAGTTGTCTATTGAAATAGGGTATTTGACTTTGTGGCCCATTGGACAAGGCACTGGTCTATGAGGGACTTAGGGTATCTTAGGGGATCTTTCAAACCCATCTTTAAATCATTTACATTCAGCTCCACCCTTTCCCTTTCATGTTGTTAAGATAGGTCTCTGGTTTTCATACTCATTCTATGCAAGTAGGGCTATTGCACAAGATCTTGGTTTAATTGGGGTACATGATACCTACAAGGGTTTGAGAACCATTCCATAGTTAGTTACCTGCAGGCCTGTAGTGTGATTCAAGTTGTATGTGTGTGCAGATGAGGTATACCTGCCTGAGTGATGTGGAGCTCAAAGTGTAGAAGGATCTCTCTTTGATCCTTGTTAGTTGGCCTTTTTTCTTGTTAGATTTGGAGTGTTGAGTGAATGTGACACTAGCCCAGTCAATCCTAATGTCAATTTGACCTTTGGGGAAAATGAACACTAACAAGATGGTGACTCCACTGGGGAGAGTCTAGAATAGAGTCAGATAAACAAAAAGGTATTTGCTACATCTTCTCATACGTGTTGAACGACGGCTCTGATTTCTCTATTTGATCAATGCATCTTCTAATAAATAGTGCATGCTTACTTGGTGGAGTTTTGTGTTGATTGGAAGAAGAAACAAGAACAAGCATATTTTCCTCTCCAAGGAGGTGGCGACTCTACACAGCAAAGAATCTGATGGAGCTTCAGGGTGAGCTCTAGATCTGCCTTACCTTCCAGTCAACAAAGTTTTCTGCTACAAAACTCTTAGGTACTTTTCAAGGTCTAGATGTTTCCTTATTAAGTGATCAAGCATGAAGAAAAGGATAAGGTGTGAGTAGAGGTTTGCATAATTCAAGTTTTCAGTTACATCTCTGTAAAATTGTATGGAAGTATTGCATTAAGTTTGATGGGTAAGCTTGATGAGGAGCTTGCTTTCCTTGAGCAAGGCATCCTTAGGGATTGCATGTCATTGATGAGATTGAAAGTAGGATGTAGAAAGGATCTGTCCATATCTTTTTTCTATGACAGATTTTGGGATATATATAATGAGCTTCCTGATGATGTTGAGTTTTCAGAATCTGAGTTCATTGGTTTATTCTTGGATCTTTGTTTTCAAGAATCAACCAGTTGGTCAAATGCATTGTGGGAAGAGTATTATATATGTGTCAGAAATTGGATACTTAGTGATGAAAGCCTTGGGCTTGAGGATGCACTTGGGGTTATGTCCTTAAAAGCTAACAACTGGTAGTTAATGGGGGATAGGAGGTTGAGGGCATTGGCCTCTCTTTATGTTGATCATGAGGAAACCAGTAGTTCTGATGTTGATTCTCATTTTGTAGAGGATATTGATTATGAAGCTGACATTAAGGTCAATGCATATGAGAGTGCTGAAGATGATTCTGAATTTGATAATATTTCCATTTTGTCTACAAATTTTTCTTCTTTTCAATATCAGGGTTCTTGCTTCTTGTCCTGGTTTGATGATGTTTTGTGTGAAGGGCAGAGTACTGGATATGATGCAGATGATGATTCCTGCATAGAATTCTTTACACAAAATGATTTGATGCTAGTGTTGTCAGTCCTTATTTCAAACAAGGAAGATGTTTGTAGTAGGGGTGAAGCTAAGGAAGATGATAACAAAGTGCAAATTCCATTGAGCAGTGAAAAGATTTCAGCACTTCTGGCTGGAGAATTTCAAAGGTATGCACCTGTTATGGATTTTGATTTGCAGCTCCCTTATGATATATCCTTTGACACTAATAATGAGGCCAGTGTTCAAAGTGATTTGGATGACCCATGTACACTAGAGCCCTCCTCATGTAGTGACTCTGCAGAAGAAGAAGTTGAAGGTCATGATAGTGTGTTGTCCTATCATAAGAATTCTATTGATGAACAAATTTCTTGTTCAAACCCTTTTGCTTCTTTTGCTAAATATCACAGTGATGGTGACAGTGTTGAGGACTTAGTCTTCAATAGTTGGGATAGAATTTCTTTTGGTGAAAATGATGATGAAGACCTTCACTTGGTTCATGATCTAGTTCATGAAGATATCATGGATGAGCCAAGTTGTTTAGTGGTTGAGGCAATGCATGAAGATAAATTAGAGGATCCAAGTCCTTCTCAGCTAGGTACTTTTGATGTAATAAAAGATGCTCAGTATGTTTTATTTTCTAATGCATTACTAGATGATATTTTCTCTCCTAGTCATCAAGAAGAGGTAAGTGATGTTCCTTACTTCTTGGAGTATGAATATGAATGTAATGGTTATGACTAGAAGAACATGGGTAGTGATCAGTACAATTTTATTCTTCAACCCATGGTTATTCATGTATGTTGGCCATAGGGTGATCAGGATAATTTTAGGTGGTTGGTCACATATGTAGATGAAAATCAGATACTCAATACCAAAAGCATTCAGATTAAAGTTTCCTTGCATAAACAATATTGCTGAATATGAAACCCTTTTGAATGGCATGAAACTAGCAATTGAGTGGAGAGTAACATAGATACACATTCATGGAGACTCACAACTTGTTATTCATCAAGTCAATGATGTGTACCAAACTAAAGATGAAAAGCTCATTCCTTACAAGAGAATGGTAGATGATCTTAAGAAGTATTTCATATCTATCACATTTGAGCAAATTCCTAGAATAGAGAACAAGGCTGCCGATGCAATGGCAACACTATCTACTTTATTACAGCATCCTGAACATGAGCTACATTATGAGTTCCTAGTGGAAGCACTATCTTATCCTGCATATGATTCCCCTGAAACCCACATGATCTGCACTATTGTTGGTCATGATTCATCCAGATATAAAAACCCATTTTCCTATCTCAAAGACCAAATCATTCCTGATACCTTCAACCACCATGAAAAGAGATACCTTATCCATAATGCCTCCCGATATGTCATTATTGGTCACGATTTGTACAAACAAGGTCTAGATGGTACACTACTTAGATGTTTAGAATGGGAAGAGTCTCAACATGCATTAGAGGAAGTCCATGAAGGTATTTGTGGGTCACACTCAAACGGTTTAACACTAGCTCAAAAACTTATTAGGGCTGGGTACTATTGGCCTGAAATGGAGAAAGAGGCTATCAAATTTGCTAAGAATTGTCAAAAGTGTCAAGTACATGGCAACCTAATTCATTCTCCAGGGAGAGATCTAATTCCCTTTACTACACAATGGCCTTTTCACCAATGGGCATTTGATCTTATAGGATCCATTCATCCTCACTCTTCTAATGGACATACCCATATAATCACAGCTACATATTATTTTACAAAATGGGTAGAAGCAGTCCCTTTGACACAAGCCACTGGAAAGAAAATATCTATGTTCATATTGAACTATATCATATGCAGATATGGGATCCCACATTCTATAATCACAGATAATGGGGGACAATTCAAAAATAAAGACCTAGATGATCTATGCACCAAATTCAAGATCACACAATATTGGTCTTCTATCTACTATCCTCAAGGGAATGGACAAGCAGAGGCTTCTAACAAGAATCTATTGAAAATCTTGCACCGTATAGTTAATAAGACAAGAAGAGACTGGCATCTTATGATCAATCCAGCTCTCTGGGCCTATAGAAAAAGTATCAGAACACCTACTGGGGCTACACCTTTTTCTTTAGTTTATGGGTCTGGAGCAATACTGCCTATTAAGGTTGAAATCCCATCACTAAGAATCAGAATGCATGGTCTCATAACTAATGATGACTACAGAGTGTCTAGGTTGCAAGAACTGAAACTACTAGATGAGCGCAGACAAGCAGCGTATGATCATCTCAGAGTATATCAAAAGAGAATGTCTAGAGGTTACAACAAGAAAGTCAGACATAGAGAATTTCATGTTGGTGATCTGGTCTTGAGAGATAATCCTAAAAATCAATCACATCAAGAATGCAAGGGGAAGTTTGAACCCAACTAGTTGGGTCCCTTTGTTATCATTGCTACTTTTGGCTCTGGTGCCTATCAACTCTCAATGACTGAAGGAGAACAGCTCTGAGAACCAATCAATGTTCTCCATCTAAAGAAATTCTATGCCTAAGGCATTCAGTGTTTGGTATAATGTCCTAAAAAATCTTAAAAATTGGAAAAAGTCCTGAAGAAATGAACATCTTGGTGAAAACCTAGCAATGGGCACCTTGATGATTCACAAAAATAAAAATAAAAATAAAAATAAAAACAAATGAGAAAAAGAAAAAGTGCCTTGGTAAAAACTTGGAAACAGGTGCCTTGGTAGCAAAAATAGAATCTCTGCCAAGATGGTGAAAACATGGCAAACGGGCGCCACTTGTTTCAAACCACTCCATCTATCAGTACAATCTTGGTCTTTCCCAGCTTTCAGTCTTGCTTTAGTTTGTACATATTTCCCGGTTTGTTTCAATATTCCTATTTTCAATAAGTCAGTCTGTACACCAATCAGCTAAAGTGTTTGTATCCTATCAATGCTTAACACTTGGGGGCAATCAATGTCATATCCTATGGCTTGCAATGCATCTTAGACATATCATATCTAGTCAGAGTCCTTTTGAAGCTTCATCCGAGTCAGTCAGTCAGTCTCCTCTCCAGAAAGGCTTTTGCATCTACAACAACGCAATCAAACATAAACATCAACACAAAATGAAAACAATCTATGCTTCACATGCTTTTATCTCCTTGTATGCTTGCTGATTCGCATTAAGATTTTTGCATATTATGTCCTTTTGAGCTCTTCGATGCTGTCCTTTATAGGATTTAGAGAGTAATGACTGGGGGCATAATCTTTTCTTTATCTTCGGATTGTATGTGAAAATTGAACAACTTTGGAAATTTTGGATTGAAATGGTGTCCGACTGTAAGAGCTTCTATCTTGAATTGGACAGCCATGTGTACCTTGACCATTGATACCTGGAAAATTCAAGGAAGTTTGATCTAACTATTGTCTTTTTGAGTGAGTTCTTTCTCCTATTGTGAAATGCGATCTTACCTAAGGATGTGGATGATAAAGGGTCACTACGGGTAATTCACATTGGATTTAGAAAGATCTCTTGACTGTTTGATGTGTTTGAATGCAAGATGTATTCAGGTTATCACAACATTTATGTTCTGATGCTTATACAAATTGCTATATCAAAATGAACATGATATTCAGGTCATCCTAGCTTTGTGCCTGGGTGCTTATATCTAATCCAACATTTCAAAAACAAAATCAATATTCATATATCCATGGTCTCCTAATCATTGGTGTTGTATTGATTCTTGTGCATGCAAATCAATATTCATATGTCTATGGTTTCATAACTAGTGGGCATTGTATTGATTTATTTGGTTACCTAAAAATTCAATGATGAGAATGACCAACACATGATCAGTGACTAGGTCCTAGGTCTTAGGTTGCATTTCATATTGCATGTCTCTTGGCATTTTTGCATATTTGCATGATCTCACAATGGCTAAACAAACTTCAATGCTTAAACGATTCTTCAATCGCCTCTTCAAATCTAACAAGAGCTGAATCATACATGAAGGTTTCTCCAATGAAACAACAAGTAGAATCCTTTTTCAGGATCAAAATCAAAATCTGAGATCATTCATATTATTAACTGCTTTCATATTCAACCTTCACAATCATCACAGAAATCCAGAATTCAACTTAACTGATTATCTTATATCAAACTATCAAAATTTCAACTTGGTCAACTATGGTCAACTCATGGTCAAACCTAGTCAAACTTGGTCTTTCTGGACCTCCAAACGATGCAAAATGCATTCTTGAACGTGTTTCACCACTTCTCAAATCAATTAAAATGCTTCTAAACTATCAATGCTGACTTTTCTTGTCATATTTCAATTTTAATCCCGAAGGGGGCATGATATTACACATCATCAAAATCTATAATCTAAACTTGAATCATATCTTTCCTCAGTAATCAAGACAACAACCACGTCTAGTTGTTGATTCATCAAAAGACGTCATTTCTCAAGGCAAATCAATCATCACTTGAGGCATATTAGATTCATCGAGATCCATATCAATCTAGTATTCTCTTAATCTTGTAAACTATATCATCTTTTTGCAACTATCGGTTCATTAGTGTTATTTCCTTGGTTCTTCAAAACTGAAGGGTTCATATGTGATACCAATGTGATTCTTATCAACAATCAGGTCTGGAATTGGTCACTCACTTCTTTGCAATCATAAGGTTTGGAATCAGGTGTTTTGACACTTTTTTGTAATCATCGGTTCATTGCTGTTATAGTTAACATTATCTTTGGTCATTCAGGACCTAGCATCTAAAATCTTTCAATCAAGTTTTTATTTCATATCAACATCATATCAATTTCATATTGATATCAATCAACATCATACACAAACTGTCTTTGAACCACTGCGCTTCACATAGTAATTCAAAGAGGGGAAAAATTTAATACCCCAAAAATGGGCTATAGGTTCATTAACCTCCTATATCGACACATCGAATGGAATCGACATCAAAGTCCTAACCTAAGGCACATCTAAACATCATCGAATCCTAATTGATTATCATAAATTCTGCATCAGGGAATATTCCTAGCAATATTCCTATTTATCATAATTATCTTTAATTTAGTGATTATTTGGCGATAAATCTAATTTATCCTAAATTTTGATTAATTGAATATTCTAAATATTTAATTAATTAGATTTAATTCTACCATTTAATTGTTTAATTAAAGTTAATTCTATTTATTCCTAAATTGTATTATTTAATTTTGACAATAAATCTAAAATCCTATGAATAATTGATTAAATTCTTATTTAATTAATTAAAGCAAGTTGTCAATTTTTAATAATATTGTTTTTGAATAAAAGTTTGAAAAATGATTGATTAACCCATAAATCAATTGCTTTATTTTTCAAAATCAGTTAAGTTGGAAATAAATCACTTTATTATTAAATTAATTCATAAATAAAACATGCACAATCAGAAAAGTAGACAACTATCAATTATCAATTAAATCTAAACTCTATTTTGAGTTGAACTCTACTTTTGCATGTTTTTGTGAGTTAATTATCCTTTATTTAAAAATAACTCAAAAATCAACCTCAGTTATTTGAGTGATTTATGGATTTTTTTTATGGACCTCCAAAGCCCTAGATTTCTATAAATTAAGGCTTCAGCTCTTCACAAATAGATCCATGAATTGCACACTCACGCTGCCGAATTGGAGACTAAAGAATCAATCTTGAGAATTTGAGTTGTTGTGAGATTTTCATTATTTTGGAATAGTATCCATATCATTTAGAATATTTTTGTTAGATCATTTTAGCATATCAATTTTCATATTAGCATAGATTCATATCAAGTTTTCATTATCATAATTGCATAGAAAAACCAAAAAAATAGATTAATTTGCATCCATCTCATATCTAGATTTTGCATTCAAATCCTTCGTTTAGGTGTCATCAAGGTCACTGATCTCGGTATAATCTAAGAATACATACTCACATCTACTAGAAGGCAGTAAATCACCCGATTAGTTTAGTTTTTCATTTATTACATGATTTCAATTTTAGCTAACCTCTAATGTTTTACTGAAGTGTTGTGTCTATAGATCAGGTACAAAATTCACACACACATTTCTAAGTCAGTGAACAAGTATTTCCAATCTTTACTTAGTCTAGGAAAGGATAAGTGTGTTTTCTCCTAAAAATGATTGCTTGATGTGTTTGAAGTACAAATCTCAGATAAATCCCCTGAATAAATAAATCACAAGCATTTTTAGACACCTACAAGTCCCTAGAATCGGACAGAGAAGACAAATTTTCACAAACTTGATAGAATTTTGCCTCAGACAACACATTAGAATGTCACATTTGGTATCATGTGTTGCAACCCATATCCCAGATCTCACTTGGTAAAAATAGGATTGCACCTCGTGTTTCCTATGTCACATCTAGGACCAAAAATTGTCAGGTGCATCTAGGACCGTAAGTATTTTCATACCTATCACAAACTAGATTTTTGTATTTCTGAGTACCCTTTTTAGCCTTTTGTCAAATTCAGTATACCTACGAGCTTGAAAGAGTTATTTCTTGAGTGTATCTTGTCATCCCTATTTGGTCTATATCTTGCATTGTTCAAGTTGTGGAGTTTCCTTGTCACACTCGATCCAATCAAGTTCCCAGCTCAATATCAAGATACTCTAACCCTTTGACACTGGAACTTTCAAACATTCTCAAACAAATCTACTTGCACTTGGTTCCCAACTCACTACCAGGGCACTCTAATCCTTTGATGTTGGATCCTAAGACATTTTCAAACCCACTATTGCAACCTTGGACTCACACTTGGACACTTTCATATTTTTAGACCCACTTACACATAAGGACACTCAAAATTTCCTTAATCAAGCTTTCATGGCTAATACAAGACACAAGTCTTACAAATTGGAAAGAAATTTATTCTCAAATGAAGTTTCATTAATAACATTTGAAAGAGGGGAAACTTCACGAATCAACCCCCTATTTTGACCTACTCCTAGCACTACCCACACAGTGACTCCTAATGCTACAAACATGTCTAATCAAAACAAATTCCATTGGGATGAGAGATAGAATGAACAAAACAACTAAGATGAACAAATTAATCAAGAAGAAGAATGACATCAAGAAGCACGTTATGACTTTGATGATGATGAAGACCCTACTGAACAAGAATACCAAAGGGCTTTGAGAAGAAAAAGATTTAATAAAATCCTTGAATGAACATTGGAGGAGAACAAGGAAAAATAATTCTTAGAACTTGCATCACAAGGAGTAAAATTACCTAAGGACTATGATCTGAATCAACTGAAGAAAAAGGAAGATCTTAGTCCTATGTCCATTTTGACATGACAATTTACTTACCATGAAAGAAAAAATCCAAGAGCTAAAGAAAGAAAATGACAAACCGAAAAAATAATACTCATTGGAGCACATTTGTCATTTTCCCTTTGATATGGGATTGAAAATTATATCATTTCCTTAGCATGTTATAATTCCAAAATATGACAAGTAAACTACAAATTCAGACCCTCAAGATTAGGTGAGGGAATTTTGCACATCAAGTATGGAACTCATGCATGAAGAAACTTACCTAATGGGTTATTTCCACGAAGCTTAGGTGGACAAGAAATGGACTGGTTCTCAAAACTACCCACGAGAATCAAAATATTTGAGGAACTAGTGGAGAAATTTATCCAACAATACTGTTACATACAACACACAGTGACTATGTTGGATTTATGCAACACAAAATAGAAAAGTGGAGAATCATTCTTGACTTTCTTACAATGATGGAGGAAGATATTTGCACGATACGCTTGACAAATACTTGAAAGAAAATAGATGGACATCTTTATCAATAACTTGGTACTTGAGATGAATTTTCCTATACAACTACAAGATCCAACAAGCTTTGAAAAATGATAGATAGTGCCATCAAGATTGAAGAAGTCTTGGACAAAAAGAGAGAAATCACTATCAATAAAGAGAACAAAGACAAGTACTATCCCAATAAAGGTAAGTACAAGTATGTAAACAAGAACAAGAACATGGTTAATGATGGGTTTGTGGATACTCCTAATACGAAACCAAAACCAAAAGTATTCAATCTTATGACAAGTCTCCAAGAGGGAAAGAATTCAAATTTGACAGTGACGCCAATGACTAATAAGAATTTTAATAAACCGAATACCCTAAATGAGCCTTAGTTAGCAAGACCCAAGATGACATGTACACCTTTGGGAGATACACTGGAAGTGATCATGAAGTCACTCTTGGACAACAAAATTATCACGATTCTTGATTCCAAACCTTGGGAACCAGAAGTAAAACCAAGGTGGTGGAATGATAATGACTACTGTGATTTTCATCACAATAAATGACACAAGACTAATAATTGTATGAAATTAAGACATGTTATTCAAGACTTAATTGAATAAGGAAAATTTATAGTGGATGGACATCATACCAATAATGATCATAAAGCATTCCAAACTCCACTTCCTAACTATGAAAAAGGAGAATCCTCTAAGAGTAACAAAATTAATTACACATATACCGATAATGATAATGTGATCCATATGGTGGAACCATGCAAACCATCCATCCATGTGATTACTCTAAAAGGAGTGCAAAATAAAACTGAATTCTTTAATGATGTGATGAGGAACCAAGCTAAGCTCACTCTCAAAGGGGCTTCAACATCAAACCCATGAGCTACAACAACAGGACCCAAACAACTAGAATTACCTCCAAAGCTCAATCTAGTAGACCATTTGCAGCCCATGCCAGCTCAAATCTCTATTTTAGAGATATTAAAAATCTCTCATAGTCATAGAGATCCTTGATCAATCTTTTCTCAATACCAATGTACCTAAAGACCTAGACATGGACAGATTCTAGACTATGGTTGGTCACCTAAATTCTCTGCATTACTTATATTTCTCTGAGAAAGATGACAAATCATTAAGCCAACCACATAATCAACCTTTTCATCTAGAAGTTCTCATTCATAAACACTGTGTTAAGCATGTGTTGATAGATGGAGGCACTGGTTTGAACATATGTACCTACAATTTGGTGAAACAATTGGGATTTTTTGAATATGCAATTGATCCAAGAAGGAAGATAAAAATAAAAGCTTATGATGAAGAAGAGAGATCCTACAAAGGTTTGGTTGTCTTTCCTATCAGAGTGGGACCAATAGAAAGAGATGAGATATGCCAAGTTCTTGACTTTCCACTTGCTTATAACATTCTTCTTGGAAGGTCGTGGATCCATTCAATGAAAGTTGTGCCTTCTACTTACCACTAGTGCATAAATTTTCCTCACAATGGAGTTGAGGTGACTATTCCAACTGACACAACATATCCCTATAACAGTCTCAAATAGATAGATAGCATAGTCCCACACAACAAAGAAAGTTCTGACAAAGAAGAAACATCTAAGGAAATAGTCCTACGAAGCTTTACTAACAAGCTAAACATTCAAGAAATAAGCATGGGTGAGTAAAAAATAGATTCAACAATGTCCTTGATAGATCTCTCAATATCTCCTAGGTCTCAAGGATGAACTTCATCTACATTTACACCTTCTAAAAGTAATACGAGCTAACAATCCACAAAGGAACTAGGATGGTCAAAGCAAAAGTGTCCCTTGAAGAGGAAAACAAAGAGAAAGTTGTCTTGCAATGACTATATAAAGAGAATGATCAAGATGGAAATGTTAAGAATGTCAAGATAGCCACTAATAAATATGGAAAAAGGTTGTGAGATCATGAAGCAAATGGGTTACAAAGGCAAGAGACCATTGGGTCAAAGAAAACAAGGACTTGTGGAGCAGATACATATGGATTTTAGAAACCTAAGGGAAAAAATTGGAATAGGCTTCAAGGAAACAACATCTCACCCCATAGCAGAAAATGGTCTTGTGTTTGACAGATTGGGAGATTTAGACAATGAAGTAGAAGTGGAAGGAAAAACTATTTCCTATGAAAGGTTTCTAATCTTACAAGGAGGTCCATTATCAGAACTTGGTACTAACCTTGAAAATGAACAAGAATTAGAAGAAAGATCAACAAAGGAACCTAAAAGAGAACAAGAATAAGGACATCCTATTTTTGACATACCTCACTTTGATGAAGAACCACACATGAAATTTTCACAAGAACCTTTGCAAGAAGGAGAAATTTTTTTTGATGATGAAGATGAAGTACTAGTGACTATTGTCCACTTCTTGGGGTTTTAGATTATAGTCAGGTAGAATCACATGAATATGAATAGGATATCCTTTATAATTCTACAATGGATATAGAGATAGATGTGATACATAAATATGCTCCTAGAGTCCTAATTGAAGAGGGAGAGAGTTCTAATGCTAGGTCTCTAGAGTTAAACTTACATAACATTAACATGAACTCTAATAATAACGGTAATAAATCTACTAATCCTAACATATCTTTAGAAGAAAACCTAATGGAAAAAATCTTACAAGTTAATGACACTGATAATAACATGGCACTATCTCTTGAACCTAATGAACCTTTGTTCTTAATACATCCTGAACTGATAGAATGGAATGAGCCTACATCTACAAGCCTGTTATCTTTTGACAATGACTATTCTCTAGCTTGTTATCAAAATTATTGTGAACCTTTCCTTTGTTCCACCAGTGTAAAGAGCAGAAACATGATAGAGGAGGATATCAAGTTTCTCAATCTAAAAATTAAAAACAAAAAGAACAAGAAATCTGATGGTGAAAACCACCTAGTGGTAGTATCAGATTCAAAAAGAGAAAAAGAAAAAGACGCATCTGATGGTGAAAACCTCCTAGAGGTGCCTAAGGATGAGACTCTTGATATCCTCTCATATCATTTTCAAGAAAGATCTTCAGTGCTGATTGAATCAACACAACCCATCAATTTGGGAACAACAAAGGCCCCACAACTTGTTTAGATTGCTCAGTCATTGACAGAGGAAGAAAAGATCCAATTCACTAGTTTCTTTAAAGAAAAGAAGATCAATTTTGCATGGTCTTATTTAGATATTCTTAGATTGGATATGAATTTGATAATGCATCACTTGTCTATTTCTCCTGATGTGAAACCGGTATAGAAAAAACTAAGGAAAATGAATCCACATGTGGCATTGCTAGTCAAAGTAGAACTGGAAAGATGATTAAAAGATGTATTCATAAGAGCCATTGACTATGTGGAATGGATATCAAATATGGTTCCTATTTCTAAGGCAGACAAATCCATAAGAGTTTGTACAGACTTCAAAGTTTTAAATAAGTCTTTCCCAAAAGATGACTTTCCAGTCCCCAATATAGACATGATTGTAAATTTGATGGTAGGCTATGAGATGTATTCATTGATGGATGGATTTTTGGGATATAACCAAATAAAAATTTCTCCTAAAGATCAAGAAAATACCATATTCACATGCACATGGGGAATATACTGACGTTGGAATGTGATGTCGTTTGGTCTCAAGAACATAGGTGTGACTTATCAAAGAGCAATGACTACAATATTCCATGACATGATGTATAGAAATATGGAAGACTATGTAGATGATACATTGTCAAAATCAAAGATAAGGACAACACATATAGAAGATCTAAGGAAAATATTTGATAGAATGGAACAATTTCAGCTAAGGCTTAATCCCAAGAAATGTGCATTTGGGGTATCATCTGTAAAGTTACTAGGATTCATAGTCTCAGCAAAAGGAATTGAGGTTGATCCAGAAAAAGTAAAGGCAATTCTCGAAATGCAACCACCTAGAAACATTAGTCAAATGAGGATGCTCCAAGGAAAGCTACAATCCATAAGAAGGTTTATATCCCAATTAGTAGATAAGGCTCAACCTTTCACAAATCTAATGCACAAAGGAACACCATTCACTTGGGATGAGCAATGTGAAGAAAATTTTGCATATGTCAAGGAATATTTGATGAATCCTCCTATACTAATGGCTCTTATATATGGGAAACCCTTGTTTTTATACATATCAATGATAGATATTTCATTAGGAGTATTTCTCACACAAGAAGATAAGGCTAAGAAAGAGAGATCTATATACTATATTAGTAGAACTTTGGTCATATATGAGTTGAACTATTCCATGATTGAAAAAACATTCTTAGCAGTAGTATTTGCATCCCAAAATCTTAGGCATTACATGTTGGCACATAAGGTTAAGCTAGTGGATAAGATAGATCCACTTAAATATTTGTTGAGTAAAGCAACATTGACACACAGTAGCGAAGTGGGTCTTGGTTCTAAGAGAATTTGATATTGAATATGTTGACATAAAAGCCATTAAAGGACAAGTGAGAGCTGATCAAATCTCTGAAACACCATTAACATATGACATGACATTACATGTTGAATTCCCTAATGAAGTGATTATGCATTTAAAAGAATACTCATGGAAAATGTATTTTGATGGCTCTTTGACACAACAAGGATCAGGAGCTGGATGCTTATTCATCACCCCACAAAGATACAAAATTGCAAATGCATATAAAATAATATTTCCATGTACAGACAAAATAGCAGAGTATGAAGCTGTAGTGAATGGATTAAAGCCTACAATAGAATGGAAAATCATTGAGTTACACATATATGGAGATTTATAGCTCATTATCAATTAGGTGAATGGTGACTCTCAGAAAAAATATGATAAGATAATGCATTATAAAAGAATGGTCGATGACTTGAAGAAATATTTTTTCTTTGTCACATTTGATAAAATTCCAAGATAAAAAAATAGAGTAGCGGATGCGATGGCTACTTTAGCATTAATGTTACAACTTGAAGAACAACAATTTCTCTATGAATTCCTAATGGAGGAACTCCCCTTTCCAACCTATGACTCACCTAAATCCCAGATTATTTCCACCATTGAAACTCAAGTTTTATCCAGATATGCCCATAACTATTCTTACCTAAAAGACCAAACAATTCCTGAAAGCTATTCAAGAAATGAAAAGTGATGCCTTATAAGAGAAGGGTCATGTTATATAATCATCTCTAATGAATTTTATAGACATGGAATTGATGGTACACTCCTTAGGTGTTTAGGAAATGAAGAGTGAAATCATGCATTATAGAAAGTTCATGAAGGTGTGTATGGGTCACACTCGAATGACTTTTCATTAGCCAAGAAACTCTTAAGGGTGGGATATTACTAGCCCATAATGGAAAAAGATACTTTTTAGTATTATAAAACATGCAAAAAATTCCAAGTCCATGGAAATCTAATACATGCTCCAGCTAGGGAGATAATTCCTTTTATAACACATTGGCCATTCCAGCAATGATCCTTTGATCTAGTTGGACAGATCTACCCAAATTCATCAAATGGACATAAATACATCATTACTACAATTGAGTATTTTACAAGATAGGTGGAAGCTGTGCTACTATCTAATACAATGGGAAAACAAATTTTTTATTTTTATCTTGAACTATATCATCTGTCGGTATGATATACCCTCATCAATTGTGACTGACAATGGGGGTCAATTTAAAAACAAAGACATGGATGACCTGTGTCTTTAGCTCAAAATCACTCAACACTATTCATCGATCTATTACCCTCAATGTAATGGACAGATTGAGGAATCAAACAAAACCATATTGAAAATCTTTCATCAGACGGTGAGTAAATCAGGAAGGGACTTTCATTTACAAATAAATCCAGTAGTGTTGGCTTATTGCACTAGCATCAGAACACCAACTGGTAGAACTCCTTTTGCACTAGTTTATGGATCAAAGGCGGTACTACCAATCGAAGTAGATATTCCATCACTGAGGGTATCATTGAAACATCTACTCACTGATGAGGACTATAGAATCTCTAGACTCCAAGAACTAGAATTGCTAGATGAGTGCAGGAAACAGGCATTTGATAATCTCAAAGTCTATCAAAAGAGAATGTCAAGAGGATACAACAAGAAAGTGAAGCCAATAATTTTTTAGGTAGAAGATCTAGTTCTAAGAGAAAATTCAAAAAATCAACAAAATCGAGAGCAAAAGGGTAAATTTGAACCCAATTGGTTGGGTCCCTTTGTCATCACAACATCATTTGGATCAGGAGCCTATCAATTGGCTACACCTGAGGGAGATGTTTTACTAGATCCAATTAACACTTTGCACTTGAAAAGGTTTTATGCCTAACATTCTTGAGGTAGCACTTGTACAGTGAAAAGAGTTCCTAACAAAAGTACAAAAATAGTAGAAAAAGTTCCCGAGAAAAAGAAAAAATAGTAAATTTTGATCCTGAAAAAAATTTTAAAAATGGAAAAAAGTCCTAAAAAATGACCATCTCAGTGAAAACCTAGTAAATAGGCTCCTTGGTGAGTCCAAAAAAAATAGAAAAAAGAAAAAGTACAAAAAAATTAGAAAAGAGAAAAAGTGTCTTAGTGAAAACTTGGTAAACAAACGCCATGATAACAAAAATAGAAAAGTTTGGCCAAGTGGTGAAAACCTAGTAAACAGCTGCTACTTGTAATCAACACTTTATCTATCAAGAAAACACTTCAATACTTGACCGATGTAAAGTTCATCTTGTACATATCTTTCAGTCACTTTTGTGACAAGCCAAAATCTAGAACATACGATCAGAAAATTGTATCTTCTTAAGGATGGAATGTGTCTACATTGAGGTCCTAGGTAAACTATTTTCCTAGATGGAAATGATCAAAGTCGCGCATGTCGTAAAGTTACTTAGTCACTATTAGGAATTTATGCTAGGGTGTCATTTATCCCTAGTCCACAATGGACGTTACACTACGAAAACAAAGGTATTTCTTAATGCCACAAATAAATAGTATTTCTTAAATACTTGTACCTAAAAAGTGTTCCTAAACATGACGTCATGACAATAAGGGTGTTTCTAAACACTAAACAGGTGAGACACTTATTGATTAAAAGAAAAGTCTTTAATTGATAATAATTTCTATGTGTGTTTGCAAATTAACCAAATGTGTTCCTAAACATTATAATCACAATTGTCTGTTCTTAAAGAAAATACATTAGTCTTAATTAGAGAAACTATAATGAAGGAATAATGAGTTTTTCTTTATGACTTATTATCAATTCTTTATTGTTTTGTTTCCTTGAGTGACTCAATGATGTCTAAAAATATACTAGAGAAGCAAGGACTAGGGGCATAACATTTTTTTTGTCTTATGTTTGTGGTAATAAATTCGATGATCTAAGGTGATTATAGAGAATGGGTGTCTATGATAAGCACCTCCATCATGATTGGAACACCACATATACCTCGACCTATTTCCTATGAAAGCTTTAGTGAGGTTGGATTTATTTCCTTGCTTGTTTTAAACTAAAAATGAAAACTACTTCCTAGTAAGGTGCATAACAAATTGAGAAAATACCCAAGGATATGAATATAAAATAAAAGTTCATTGCGAGTATATATGCATTTTTCACAAGAACATAAATTTTTTATATTAACAAGAAGTAACGGATAGGACATTCTAGCCTATATGCTTTAACGTTTACGTTAACTTTCGACATGACGAATAAAAGGGGAGTATTCATATTTTCATTATTTTAAAATCTACTAGTGAAAATTGTACTAACCTATGATGTCCCAAATAAAAAATGCTCTATGATGATAATAGACTCAATTTGAATAAATAGTGACTATCCTAGGTGTCTTAGTCTAGGTGCATTTAATTGTTAATTGTATTTAGATTCATTTTAGTTGCAATTTCATATTAATTTGCATTAGATTCATTTTAGATGCATTTCATATTTTAGTTGCATTGAAATTCATTTTAAATTGCATTCATTTTAATATAGTTGCATTCATTTTAAATTGCATCAGCATGAATCTGTGAATCTGATTAACTAACATCAATATAACTGAAAATTCTAAAACCATAAACATTTTCCAAGTTTGATCAAGTACATCATATAATATTGTAATATATGGAAATTTGGAAGCATCAAAATGTATTGGATGTGTGTGGAGGAATGTAAGATCTACTTTTCAATCCAAATTCCCAAAGGAGAGATCCAAATTGATTAATCACAAGGAAGTGATCAATGCACAAATGAATCAATCTATGGAGAAAATGAAGAAAGGAGAAAACCTTATATTCCATTATAGAAAGTGTGTATTGGAAACTTGATTATATTGAAGACAAATACTAACCTCGAAATAGGGTAAATCTTGAAAACACTATTTTTTGATGTCTTTGTTCAGTTTCAGGAAATTCTACAACCGGATCTGGCTTGGAAATGCAGAAACAGAGAAAACCTAGAAACCTTCTATCTTTCTGATCAAGGTCATCCTTGACCTCAGGACAGGGGTAAGATCTTACCATGGGGTACAGTCTTACCCCAAAAAGTCATCCTTGACCTACACTGCTCCGACAAAAATTTTGTTTGCGGATCCTGAAAGTTTGCCAAAAAGAGTACTCAGATTTGCATTGATATTCATTGTCTCGCACCTGTATTTGCAAGAAAAAGGGTTTTGTTTGTTAGATGAGGGGTTTGCCTTGGTCAAATCCCAGTTTGGAATCAACCTTGAAATATAATTGAAATTGAAATATATAAACAAAGTAAATGGAACTATTCACCTTGCTTATGTTGAAATCCTTGTGGAGGATTCGAATCCTTGAATCCACAAGTATGGATTCTCTAAATGAATATATAATTGTTTGTAGGATGTCTCAAATCAATTGAATTAGATCTTCAACACCAATCTTGAATGGATCTTGGAATAGGAAGAAGCTTGGATGAATGTGAATGGAGAAATCTGCAACAAGAAGGCTCCAAAGAGATTGAATCCTTCAATGGCTATCAATGGATCTCCTTGATGAATGCTTGAATGCTTGAATGTTTGAGGATGAATGAGTGCTTGAATTCTTTCCTTGTCTAGGGCACAAACTTCTAGAGAGGCTAACATAGGAGAATTAAATTACAATTAATTCTTAACCCCTAGAAATGGACCTAGATTAAATACAATTTAAGAGTTTACCGTTTTGAAATCCAAAACAACTGACCTGGAAGCGGGAAATAAAAATTTCCAAAGTTTGACATCTCAAAACCTCCAGAATCTGAATTTTTGACCCAGGGTCGGGGTCAAGGTTGACTCTGACCTAGGTCAAAGTTGAGGTCAACCTTGACCTAGGTCAGGGTCAAGGTCGACCTTGACCCAGAAGGTCAACCTTGACCTTGAGGTAATAGATCTCATTTTCTTAGGATAAGGTGCCATAAAAAGGCTGGAAACAGGTGGAGAGAGAAGCAGAACATGGGGAAATAACTAGATCCAATCAAAGACCCATTCAAGGTGCTTGAAATGACACTAGACCACTTACTTGGAGGGCTAAACCCATCCTAAATGGAAGTGCTTCCTTTTTTTGATGATACATTTAGCCCCCACTTTAGCAAGAGTATGGACTTGATGCAAACTATTGGTAAAGGAGATCATAATGAAAAGATAATCTTATTAAAATCAAAGGGACAAAGGAAACCTCAATCCCCAGGGACTCAAGTCTTCATCAACTCCAAGATCACAATAAGAGAGACATCTCTAGAAAAGAGAGATAGAGAGAGGGTGTGATTACCTCACTGAATGGGAACTTATGTCCCATTGTTAACCACACAAGGAAACAACGCAACTAGAAAGATGGAATTGAACCACCTAGTGAATGTGGCTACTCACTAGTCAACCCATCAAAGATTCACCCTCAGGAATATTCTATTCCACAAGAGTAAAACCAAAAACAAAAGAGATCCAGTCTTAAGGACACCTTCGAACTTAAGGGATCAAAATTTGAAACTGGAGGGATCAAGAGATCCTAAAAATAAAAATCCATGCTTTAAGGATTAGTCACTAATCCATAAAGGGAGAAAAGTGCCTTGAAAAATATATGTATATTGAAAGTACATGTGTGCAACAGGTGAGCAGAGCGTATGCCCCCATGTTAAAGTCATTACTAACACTTTAACAGGAGCAATGGCTTGAACAGAAACATAAACAAATCCATTGATTACATTTCCACTACAAGATGCCCCCAAAAGAAGACAAATCAAGGGAAATACCACATAAACATACATAGCACACATAAGGGATCTACCTACCATGGAGTCAGTATGATCATAAGATAATATATATATAGATATATGATATTATTGCAAATGAATTAACATCATTCCCCAAAGAAAGTAGAACTACAATCACAATAGAGGAAAGAACACATAAGAGTTATGAAGAAGAGTCTTTTCGGACCACAACATGGAGACCAAAAAGATTCAGTGCTACCAAGTTGCAAATCCAAGTGGACTACACAAGGAAACATTTATGAACAATAGAATAGGTACAACATAACATGAAACAATATATAGAAGAATAGAGATACATATAGAGGAATTATACGATAGGTTCGATTCCTTTATGACCTTGCACCAACAAAGCAAAAAGGTTCATATAAAAGAATCTCACAACATTTAGCGAACAAATCACGGGAGAAACACAATACACCAGGAAAACACACAAAAAGCTACCATAAAGGACAAGCCAATCAAGCGCATCACCTAATCTCCCCATCTCATTCTATATCATTTAGGGAAGGTGGGTAACTCACAAGAGGGACTATATCCAACATAGTAGGAATAATAGCCAGTTCCAAATGAGGATCCTCTTGAGAATCATAATGTTTGATACTAGGTGTAAGTGTCAATTGTGATGAAAGCATATTAGGTAAATCAATGTCAATGTAAATAGTCTCATACTCATCATTAACATCATTAGGATCATCAAGAGTATTTTTCTCATCCAGATTAATCAAAATAGGGTCTAAGATATGAATAGAATCATCATAATCTTTCATCTTAACATCATTATTATCAGTAACTTCTTCTAACACATCATGCATAGGCTTGTCAAAAGAAGGTAAAGAACTTTGAATAATAGAAGTACGAGCCTTAGCTTGAGCATGATGCTTCTTATGACATTCATTAGAAGATTGATTACATTTCATCTTGTTTGAAATATGTTGAGAACTAGGAGGAACAACGACCGGATCCTTCACAGGTTCTATATGAGGATTAGTAGGATTCTCAGCAGATTGAAAAGCAACACTAGGAGCTTGATTAATAGAACTAGAAGCCATATATAAAGGAGGTATGGAAGGTGTAGGCAAAAAACCATGATTAAGATCCATCGAAGGCATGCTTAACTCAAGAATCTTGTGATGCTTATAGGCTTGATATGAGCAAAAGAGATTATCAAGTCAAGAAGGACATGAATTGGGTATTGAAGGCCAAAAGAAGTCAAGTGTAACACAATCCTTGGGCCTAGAAGGTTGATATAAACTATGATTAATCATCTTCACTTCTTCATCATGAATGAATTTAAGACACTTCTGGACAGGAGAAGCAACAACATGCATGGAATTTAACCAGGGAAAACCAAGCTTAACTTGAAATTGATCAGAAGTAGGAACAACAACAAAGGTAGTGTTCATAATTTTACCACAAAGTTCAACTGACAAGTTGATGGAACCAAATGATGGATAAAAAAACCCATTATAAGTTTGAATCCACACATCAGATGTATCATAAGAATCATGTTGCAAGTTTTTCATAAGAAGATTTTCTTTAGTAATAACATTAACTAAGGACGTAGGATCAACAAGACAACCACACGTAGGTATCTGAGAAATCCTAGCATAAATGTAGAGGGGACCATCAGGAGCTTTAATATTCTCAGAGTGATCAAAGGTAATCAAAATTTCCTGAGGTCTTTTATTCTTAGGGTGTTTTCGAGGTTTAGGTTGAGATTTTAGTTTAGGTGTAGGTGGAACTTTAGATTGAGCTTGAGATTGAGGCTGAGGTGGAGATACAGATTGAGACAAAACAACATGCTCCACATGGTTAAAAATATGATTAAGATCATCCATCTTTGAATCATAAACAATATCCATAGAAGATGGCTGAGAAATGGTATTAGTATTATGTGTAGGTAAAGGACTCGTATAGATTTAAAGGTTTTGATTAGGAGGAGAGACAAATTTGTTCCTACTACCATCAAAATTATCCATAGATAAAGCATTATAATCAATTAATCTTGAACCTTATGTTTTAAAAAACAACATTTCTCAGTATCATGACCATTCTACCAATGATATTGACAAAAGGCTTTAGGATCAAAGGATTTGGATGCCACCGTAGTAGGTAAAAGACGTCAAATAGGAGGTAAAGTAATCATGTTAGTAGTTAACAACCTATTCATAATAGAATGTAAAGATTTAGAGAGAGGATTAAACGTACGATTCAATCGAAAATAAGTGGATGCAGAAGTAGCATTGTGGGATGCAATAACAACTTGATCAGTTTCTGCATTTTCTTGATTATTTATCTTGACATAGTTGTTGAGTTTTTGAATTTTTTTGGATTAGGAGAAGCATCACTCTTATCAATTGGAATATGAGCCATTGGAGTGTTTCTCTCAGATTGACTTACTTTTAATTGATAATGATAAAGTGCTGCACAAAGTTGTTGAAAAGAAGTAAATTTAGTAAGCAGAATCTTATCTCTAATATCCTTTTGCATATTTGAAATAAACATACGTTGAATATCCATACCAAGAATAGGATAAGAAATCTGAGCATACAAATGCTTAAATCTACCAATAAATTCAATCAATTTTTCCTTAGTGTTTTGTTTACAATGCATCAAATCAGTCAAGGACACTCTTAGACCAATGTTATTCTGAAATTGTTGAATAAAAGCATTATCAAGTTTCAAAAAAGAGTCAATAGAATAAGGAGGCAAGGAACAATACCATTGTAAGGCCTTGTCACAAAAAGGTCTAGAAAATAACTTAGCTAAAATCCTAGGGTCATGAGCATAATCACTACAAAGGATTTGAAATGTTTTAACATGAGTAACAGGGTCTCCCTTACCATTGTAATTCTCAAGATGAGGCATATCAACTTACTGAGGGACATGAGCATGAATGATGTCTAGGGATAAAGGACTTCCCATGTCACATGTAGGAATGCTAAACTTGTTTTGAGTCAAGGAGGCAAGTTGTTGTTGTAAAGAGGACACATTTTGAGCCAAAATGATGATTATTGAATCAGTAGAGGAAATAAGAGGCATAGTAGCATTAGAAATACTAGGTAAAGTGTATGAAGTAGTAGGAATGGAAGACACAACTGGAGGAATACTTGGAACCATAGTTGGAAGAGGATTGGAATAAGTAAAAGGAACATTATGATAAGAAGGTTGTGATGTAGGAAGGGACATAGGAGGAATACTCATAGAAAGACAGGGAACCATCCTACTCACCAAAGGAGGAGTATAATTAGGAATACTAGGTAAAGGAATGGAAGGAGGTTCCACACTAGTGATAGGAGGAGTGAATCCTAAATCTTGAGCTTCTTGAGGTAAAGGTTTAACATTTGAATGCACAAGATGAGTAATACCACACAAGAGATTAATAACTTGATCATTATTACGAAGGACTTTTTAAAGAGCCTCTATAGATTGAATAGAATCTTGATTATGGTTTTCTTAAATAAGCCAATTACCCATTTTATCAAGTTCAGTTGAATATTTTTGGACTTATTCAGGAGGAACTCTTAAAGCATCATCCTCATCATGAGATGATTGAGAATATTTTTTCTCCATAGTAGGATGGGAATCATGAATAATCAAATTGTCATCTGGGATCCTGAGGAAAGGAGAGGAAGCCTCAGGATCAAAGGCACCCAGAAGTCTATGACTTCGTCTAACTGGAATATTATAGGTAAGACTAGAGGTAGTAAAGCTCATATACCAATGCAATGCAAATGAACTAAACTAAGAAAACACAAAGCATAAATAAATGAATATTTTTGTATTTTGATTTTATTTGAGATGAAAACACATAAAATAAATCTAATACATGCAAGATCTAACACCATAAAAGAAAGAGTTGTCTATCGCGGGTTCACCAAAATGTAATATATGGAATTTTGGAAGCATCAAAATGTATTGGATGTGTGTGGGGGAATGTAAGATCTACTTCTAAATCCAAATTCCCAAAGGAGAGATCCAAATTGATTAATCACAAGGAAGTGATCAATGCACAAATGAATCAATCTATGGAGAATATGAAGAAAGGAGAAAACCTTATATTCCATTATAGAAAGTGTGCATTGGAAACTTGATTTAATTGAAGACAAATACTAACCTCAAAATAGGGTAAATATGGAAAACACTATTTTCTGATGTCTGTGTTCAGTTTTGGGAAATCCTGCAACCAGATCTGGCTTGGAATTATAAAAACAAAGAAAACCCAGAAACCTTCTGTCATTCAGAGAAATATTGTCCTTGACCTCAGGAAAGGGGTAAGATCTTACCTCGGGGTATCATCTTACCCCAAAAAGTCATCCTTGACCTGCAGTGCTTTGACGGAAATTCTATTCACGGATTCTAAAAGTTTGCCAAAAAGGGTACTCAGATCTACACTGATATTCGATGTTCCACACCTATATCTGTAAGAAAAAGGGTTTTTTTTGTTGGATGAGGGGTTTTCCTTGGTCAAACCCCAATTTGGAATCATCCTTGAAATGTAATTGAAATTGCAATATATAAACAAAGTAAATGGAGCTATTCACCTTGCTTATGTTGAAATCCTTGTGGAGGATTCGAATCCTTGAATCCACAAGTATGGATGCTCCAAATGAATGTAGAATTGTATGTAGGATATCTAAAATCAATTGCATTAAATCTTCAACACCAATCTTGAATGGATCTTGGTATAGGAAGAAGCTTGGATGAATGTGAATGGAGAAATCTTCAACAAGAGGGCTCCAAAGAGATTGAATCCTTCAATGGCTATCAATGGATCTCCTTGATGAATGCTTGAATGGTTGAATTCTTGAGGATGAATGAATGCTTGAATGCTTTCCTTCTCTTTCTTTCTTGCTTTCTTTCTTGATCTCTCAATTGCACTTGAGAGATAGATGTCTTGATCATGAAAAGTGTGGATGTAAAAATGAAAGAGGAAGACTTCCTTTTATACTAGTCTAGGGCACAAACTTCTAGAGAGGTCGACATAGGAAAATTAAATTCTAATTAAGCCTTAACCCTTAGAAATGGACCTAGAGTAAATATAATTTAAGAGTTACCATTCTAAAATCTGAAATAGCCAACCCAGAAGTGGGAAATAAAACTTTCCGAAGCCCGACATCCCGAAACCTCCAGAATCTAAATTTTGGACCTAGGGTCAAGGTTGAGGTCGACTCTAACCTAGGTCAAAGTCAAGGTTGACCTTAACCTAGGTCAAATTTGAGGTTGTTCTTGACCTAGGTCAGGGTCGAGGTTGACCTTGACCCTGAGGTCATAGATCTCAGTTTCTCAGGATAAGGTGCCAGAAAAAGGCTGGAAATAGGTGGAGAGAGAAGTGGAACAGGGGGAGATAGCCAGATCCAATCAAAGACCCATTCAAGGAAATTGAAATGATCCCAAACCACTTAATTGGAGGGCTAAACCAGTCCTAAATGGAAGTGCTTCCATTTTTTGACGATACAAATATCATAAAAATTTAAAAGAAATGACTGAGTATTTATCACTGATATCCATTCACCTGCATAATTATGTCAGTACCATAAATACACTTGCATAATGCATCCATAATCATCCATACATAAATAAAAGTGAGATGTCCATACATTTCATTGCATTACATCTCATACATACATGTGTATGCATAAAGTAAAAAGAAATACATTATCATAAAGCACTACATAAGGCTTGCATTCATCCATCCATAAAGCATTAAAAACACAAAAACATATGCATATATCAGTGAAATAATATAATATGTCAATATATCATAATCTATCTAATCTAATCATCATGACCAAGTATCCACATGAGATCAATATCCGGAGCATGAGAAACATATCAAAGATTACAACACATGTGCATAAATCAGAGAACATCATATGCAAGAAAAAAAAATTAGATAGTGCATCAACATCAATGAATCATTGCATCCATCAGTGATAATCATAGCATTAATCATTAAAATCCACATCATCGCATTTCATCCATCTATTCTATGTCATACATAGCATAAACATTAAAGCATCAATAGAACATGTGCATACATATCAAAAATTGCAAAGCATAAAACATAGCATATATGAGATAGAACCATCTAGATCTGCATATCATGCTAAAAAACCTAAAAAGAAGATCCAACACATCATGACATCATATATAGTAAAGCTATCAAACTGAGTATCAGAGTCTATAACATCACCAGGAAGTAAGAAGAATATCAAAGTCCATCAAATGATCATAAGAGAAATATCCCGACATCAAAGTCCATCAAACCATCAATGTAACAACATCAACAACATAGATCAAATAAAAAATGATACAATAGAGTCCAATTTCTTGATATTAATGAAAAAAATAAGAGTGTGTATATCATCAAATACAAATAATTGGAAATATATCATAACATATCTCAACTGGCTGAACCACTAGCACCATGTCCACCATCAGGACCAGGAGCACTATTTGGAGGCTGACTCGAGCTAGGCTGTAATCCATGCTAACTCATCACTACTATAAAGGCTTGCATCATAGAACTCAGCTACCTCATCTCCTATCTGATAGAAGAAACATCTTCTCGTAAGGCCCGAACCTCTAGAGCAACTATAATAGGATCCTGTGTTACAGCATTCTGTGGTGGAGGCATCGAAGAAGAAGGTATCAAGGAAGAAGATGGAACTGACAAGGATGGAACAAAAGAAGAAGAAGATGGATGTGAAGAAGATGATGACATCAAAGTAGAAGCAAGTGTCTGAGAAGAGGAAGCCTATGGAATGACTAGAGGTATCACCTGCTGAGCAAGAGGACCCTGTGCTTGATCAAGTAAAACCTATGCAACCTATGCATCAACCTCTCGCTATCACCTAGCCCTATGCCAGCTTGGTCTCACAGCTTCATCCCCAACAACTTGATGGAGTTCTCTATCTACACCACCTTTAACCTGATCACCACTAGGAGGGATAGGAGCAACAACAATCACTGGAATACGAACTCTGCCTGCTCTAACTACCTGATGACCCCATCATCCATGTCATGATCTAATCCTACCCCTACCCCTCCCAACATCTCCATCATCTCCATCATCTGCATCATCCCCCACATCACCACCATCACCATATGATATCTCATCGATAGTAGGAACTCTCTCAGCGGGATCTATAAACCTTGAAAATGGGTTCTGATGTAGCCAATCAACATAATCATCTATGATCCCAACATCCATAATATGCTCTCTCATTAACCAAGTTAAATACCCAAGGTCTTGAATCTCTCAGACACTTGTCCCGTAATCTACACAGAGACCCCACAAATATCTCTCAGCCTACACCTGAGCATACATAGCCACTCCTTGGGGCATACCCTATGTGTGTCCATATTGACGCAAAACTCTCCTAAAGAAAAATCTCTCAATAATATAAGTCAAATTCCCAATCATCCATCAAGGATAGAACATAAAAGGAAACTTAGTGCCATCCTCAAGCCAAGCCTCACAACCCATATATGGCCTCTAGACTACAACATCCATATCATTGATGACACGGTGCCAAAAATCTAGCTTACCCATATGGGTCTGAATAACCATACCCTCATACATCTAGGTGAATGGACAACCCAGATCTCGCTATCACACTATGATAGGACGTGTCACTGGGATATGCTCCCAAGTCCAAAGTTGTAAGAGAATCACTCTTGCAGTGAGCATAGAAGATTGTCTATAAACAACTATATGTAACTCATGATATAACTGGGCTAATATACAAGATCCCCAATCAAACCAATGAGGATGTGCCATCAAGTCCTCAAGAATAGGACCCCATCTGACTGCAAACCCATGACCACGTCTATCCAAAAGAAGGAACCCATCGATCAAGGAACCTAACACTACTGGTAGCATAAGAAAAGAATGAAACTATGCCCACTAGATGTGATCATCTCCAATGGTCAGATCTAGGAAGACCTGCCAACATGCTAACCCATCATAAATAGAATTCTAATAAACCAGCTCTCCTCTGGTAGGAAAATGAAGGATACAATACACATCCTCTGGGGTGATCATCATCTCACACATGGGAAAATAGAAGGTGTTATGGTCTGAGTGCCATCTCTCAACCATAGTAGTCATCAAACCCCGATTCACTTGGAATCGAGGTATAGAGCCAACAGGAAAAATAATCCACATAGACCAATATGTCTACAATCAAATGCACCTAGGTCCTAGATCATACTAAGCAGCATGGGATATAAACCACAGATGGCTAATGACATAAGCACTGCCTACAAAAAGAAAGTTCAATCACATTAGTTTTGAAATCAGTTATCATTTGGATTATCCTAAGTCAATAAAATATTTACAAATATCAAACCACAATCAATTTTCCTAATTCTACTCAAATAGGACGGAAAATTCATCATCACCCATCATCTAAATCTAGATTCACGATCAAACATTTAAACTATGACTGACTCATACTGACATCTTACGACTCGCTATTGTAATACCCCAAAAATGGGCTATAGGTTCATTAACCTCCTATATTAACACATTCAAATGAAATCGACATCAAAGTCCTAACCTAAGGCACATCTACACATTATCGAATCCTAATTGATTATCATAAGTTCTGCATCGGGGAATATTCCTAGTAATATTCCTAATTTATCTTAATTATCTTTAATTTAATGATTATTTGGCGATAAATCCTATTTATCCTAAAGTTTGATTAATTGAATATTCTCAATATTTAATTAATTAGATTTAATTCTGCCACTTAATTATTTAATTGAATTTAATTCTATTTATTCCTAAATTATATTATTTAATTTTGACAATAAATCCAAAACCCTATGAATAATTGATTAAATTCTTATTTAATTAATTAAAGCAAGTTGTCAATTTTTAATAATATTATTTTTGAATAAAAGTTTGAAAAATAATTGATTAACCCATAAATCAATTGTTTTATTTTTCAAAATCAGTTAAGTTGGAAATAAATCACTTTATTATTAAATTAATTCATAAATAAAACATGCACAATCATAAAAGCAGGCAACTATCAATTATCAATTAAATATAAACTCTATTTTGAGTTAAACTCTACTTTTGCATGTTTTTGTGCGTTAAATATCCTTTATTTAAAAATAACTCAAAAATCAACCTAAGTTATTTGAGTGATTTATGGCTTTTTTTCATGCACCTCCAAAGCCCTAGATTTCTATAAAATTAAGGCTTTAGCTCTTCATATCACATCTCATATTTTTGCACAATCACGCTGGAGAATTGAAATTGGAAGAATCAAAGCTTCTTCTGAATCAACATTGTTGTGAGATCAATCTTGTTTTTACATTCATTTTAGCTTCATATTGCATATTATTGTTAGATCATTTTAGCATATTAATTTCCATATTAGCATAGATTCATATCAAGTTTTCATTATCATAATTGCATAGAAAAACCAAAAAAATAGATTAATTGCATTCATATTTCATATCAGTTTTGCATTCAAATCCTTCATCTAGGTGTCGTCAAGGTCACTGATCTCGATAACAATTTGAGAACATCATACTCGCACCTACTAGAAGGTAGTAAATCGCTTGGTTAGTTTATCTTTCAATTCATTGCATGATTTCATTTTTTCTAACCTCTAATGTTTTACTGAAGTGTTGTGTCTACAGAACAGGTACAATTTTCACACACACATTTTTGGCGCCCACCGTGGGGCCCTGAAATAGGTTTCCCTTCATTTATATCATTTTTCTATCTTTTGAGGTTAAGGGTGTCAAGGGTTCTGGTATACAATGCAATTTTCATTTCTGTCAGTACAATTGTCATACGAGTTTTGTCAGAAACTCGTATCAGGAGATACCCATTGTCGTACGATAGTTGATTTGATCGAGGCTCGTATCATTAAAAAACATTATCGTTTGAAAGCTCGATTGTCGTATGATCTGATACCTAGTGTCGTACAAGTTTTTGGACTGTCGTCTGGGAGGTAACCCAGTGTCGTATGAGTTTTTGGACTGTCATCTGGGAGGTAACCCACTGTCATACGAGTTTTTGGATAGTCATCTCAGACTATACCCACTGTCATTTGGAAGTTTAACTATTGTATCATCATAGACCTAGTGTCATACAAGTTTTGGCACCAGGTTTTCATTGTCATTTCATTTTTCAGAGTAGTTTGTCAGATTTGGTTTTCAGATTTTGACTAACGACTAATCTTAACAATTGAAATTCTCTATTTTTGATTGACTCCTACTAGTTTTGATTGGAAAAAGTGCAAGAATTGTTAAAAATAGGTAAAAATCTACTAAGCACTTTGTGAGGAATTTAGGTAATCTTCTCAGCTGATAAGACTTTGATTTTGGATCTAAAATGAACATCTCATGTGTCTAGCTTGAGTGACTTTTATTGCTTTCCTATCAGAGACTTCATTTGGGCTATAAAAATGAACATAGTTTTCTTTCAGCATCTTTGTTACACATAGTAATTAGGCCCCATGAACACTATTTGTGGATCTTGAGAGAGTGGGTTTCCAATGAAACTCTTCTCAATGAAGGATCCCTTGTAGGTGGGGAGGATACTAAGGGAGTCTCACGTTCCACTAGATCTGTGTGTTTTCAACTTTTGATCAAGGCATTCTCTCTCCAAATAGGTTGATAGATCATAAGGGGTTGACGTCATAGATATTTGTGATATAATCTTGGTCTTAGTGTGTCGGATTAATCTATCTGCTTTGTTTGGGTTAAAAGTGAAAAGGCTAGGGGATTATGCTCTACTTCCTTTTTAAATAGTACCAAAAACCCAAATCTTTGAATCTGGAACTAGTCTCCATATGGTATATCTTGTGAGTCACCTTTAGAGAGGGTTAACCATAGTGGACATTCCCTTAATTGGGTCAACCATGTTGATGGAACCTCAAGCAGTAATAGCCATTTTCGCCATGGTAGTGACAACCACTATATAAATGTCCTGTTGGAAGAAATCTCCACAGGTGTGGTCTCTTGTTGGGCTATTAGATCTCCCTAGCAGATCTTGAAGATTAAGTTCTCAGACTGTGTCAAAACCCTGGTGCACCTGGATTGGAGTTCGCCCTCTTGGATCATAAAAGTTGTAGAGTCAAACCATTACTAAAAACCCTAGTGAGGCCAAATTTTGATTTTCTAGGGTATATGTGCGTTATTGCAAAACATTTTTGGAACATACACAATTAGCACTTCTGAGGATTAGAATGAATAAAATCACTTGATTGTTCATGCGCAAGGTTGCTTTTTCCCTTGTTCATTATTTTCAGACATGCTTGAAATCACTTGCTTGGTATTTTGTGTGCTTGTTTATCTATCTGGTTATTGAAAACAGACAAATCTGTTACAATCCTCAAATCTGGACATCAAAATTTTCAAATAATCCAAATTTGAAAACTCAAAATTTGAAAAATCTAAAGTAAAATTCTTTTATGGATTCCATTGTCATCTCAGTCAGTCAGAAAGTCATACGAGTTTCTATCAAATGGTGTTTCATTACTACCCAAATGTCGTATGGTAAAGAACCCAATGTCATACGAGTCTTCCTACTAGTCAAATTCAAAAAGTCAAATCCTGCTAGCAATTGTCATGCGAGTTTTGCAACTGTCGTGTGAGCTTTTCAACTGTCGTTTCATAGCATACCCACTGTTGTATGAGTCTGCGGAGTGTTGTTTGGGAAAATTTTGAAAGTTGTCAAAAAATTGCTAGAATTGCCAGATACTTGGCTTTTTCAGCCTATTTCCAGAATTTGTCGAATGAATCACTGTGTTAGGAATAGAGCAACAACTACTAAGAATCCAATCTTTTTCCTAAAGTGGCCTTTTGAATTTGATTTTGCCTTCTATTTAATTGATTTGAGTCTTTATCATCTTGTGTCAAAACCTTGTCATAACTATCAATCTTCAATCAATCTTCAAAAATGACTAAGTGTTGTGATATCTTGTCCACTATCTTTTGGGCACCTACCCATACATCCAGGGCATAGTATCCTTCACCCATGTCTAATTGAATCTTCAAACCAATCAAAACCTTGACAAGGTTGCGTCATCTGATCATCTTGATTCAATTCATTCTTCAATTGTCTTCATCTTATTCTTTTGCTTCACCCAAGGTTAATGGTGGAGACTAGAGCTTCCTCTCACAAGAAATCAGGAGAAGCACTTAACACTAGAACTTTGTCTACTCACGTAGGTCCAACTCTTGAACAACTCTACAATTCTAGTCTTTACGAAGATGATGGTCTTGGCAACTTTCGATTAAAATCTGGGTACATTCCTCCTTCATCAACTCATGGAGGTAATCAACAAACTCTACATCAATCTATTCCAAGGAGTCCTAAAAATCCTAACATGTCTCAAAGAATCTGTACACATGAGGAAGAAATTCTAATCATAGCTATGATAAAATAGATGCACGCTATGCAAGTCAAACTTAACAAACTTGAGAAAAAAAAGGAACCTAAAGAGTTCTCCATGGAAGCTCTATGCCCTTTTCCATTTGATAAAGACTTGTACATGTCACCATGCCCTCAGATAGAATATGAGCAACGTGATAATCCTTTTGATACTTCATCCATGGAGAGTGACACACCCATCTTTGAAGACTATGATGACTATGATGAGAGACAATATAGTGATACCTATGACACCTCTATTCCTAAGAGTCCTCCTCGCCATGTGTTCTTACTTACTACAAATGGGCTGTCACATTGGATAGATCATGAGGGTGATCCATATGATTCTGATTTTCAAAGAGACTTTGATGATTTCTGTGAACAATACCTAGATGATACATCTACTTCTATTGAGGAATATAAAATGTACCGTGCTGATTATAAACGTGCATACTACAAGGATCTCTCCTGTAAGAACTCTCATGCTGAAAATAAAGATTACACTCTCAAGAAAGATCATGTTAATGTTGAACCTTTGTCTTGTGATGGTTCCCCTCCATCCCCTACTTCCTCTAATACCCATACATTTCCTAAAGCTTCCAAGCCTATCAAATCTTTCATAGAACCTTCATCCACCAAAGCTCCTAATACTTTTCATGGGGTTTCCTATAGTTATCCTCAAGGGCTACCTCTTAAAGAAACTCAAGCTAACCTTCACTTGGCTGCAAATACTTTCCATAATGCTAAACCCAAAGAGCCTAAGCCTTTATATACTATAATGCCTACTCCAGCTAGTCCTTCCCCATCTCTTCCAAAGTCTTCCATACAATCCCAACATGCTTCCTTGTCCTTAGAAGTGGCTCCATGTCAAGAGGACTCTAAAAATGATAAAGAAAAGAACATAAAGAAAGATCAAGATCAAGAACCCTCCATGTCATCCAATCCTTTTCATGATGTCTCTTATCCATTCCATGGTTCTTTTGATCCTGCACACCCTTTTTCATGCATTCCATCATGTCTTAAGTCTTCTCCTAAGCAAGATCATGATACTACTTACACTATTGAACTTACTGATAATCAAAATAACCTTACTACACTTGCACTTTCTAAAGATGATACTTCTATTAAGGTTGGTAAAAATGGTGTTGTTACTTCCAATGTTAAGCCTATTGAAAATCAAGAAAAAAATTGTACTCTTGTGCTATCCAAAGATCCTTGTCAAGATCAAAGTCTTCCATCTTCTTATTCTACCACTCCATGTTCACTTCCACTTTTTACTCTTCCTAAGTCTTTTCAAGCTTTGAAAAATCCTATCAAAGAAGGTGCTCATATTCAAGATGTCCATGATTCTATTGAAAATCCTAATGCTCACTCTAAAGATGCTGATGTCCTTGGTTGTCACATAGATGATGATGAACTTATTGATTATCCTTTTGCATTTTCCATGTCCATCCTTGGACCTCCTCCACCAATACTAAGGGCTTCACATCTACCTTCCATCTTGGGTCCTTATGTCCCTTCACTTTCCCCTCCTAACATTCCTAATTCTCCATCCATCTTGGGTCCTTACATCCCTCCATCTCTCATCTTTCCTCAAGATCAACATAGATGCATACCCTTGAATCCTTTTTATCCACCCACCCATCTAAACCAGTCATATCCTCCTTCTTCCACAAGTCCCAAGTCTTTTGGAAGTAATTTGAATGTTCAATACAAGGAAAATAAGTAATATAAGAATCCATCAAAAAAAGAAGATCACCATGTCTCCTCTCATAGACATGGAAGCATAAAGTCAAAAGAGATATCTAAGAAAAAAAACTACAAGATAAGTATGGGTTCCAAAATCCATCATTGAAGATATTCTCTCTAGATCATCAAAAGGAAATAAAAAGCCTATGGCTATATGGATTCCAAAGTCTCTCTTGAAAGAGTTTGGTGTTGAGAAAAAAGTGAAGTTGACATTCAAGCTTCCAAAGACTTCCACTTCATCTTCTTCCAAAAATATTCTTTCATTCCATGCGCCTAAACCACAACCTCTGCTATCCATTCGTCACATTCCTTCACATATTCCTTCATTCACATTTCCTCCATCCTCTCATCACCCTTCAAGGTGTGTGTTGATGTTGATCTTGCCTTCCTTTCCATCTACCCTTTCACAATCCTTCCATTCATTATCCTTCTACCTTCTATCATTTTTCCTCATTTGCCTATTCCTCCTATCTTCCAACCTTACTCGCTTTACATAAAATCTTATCCTCCATTTTCTCTTCCATCTCCCTTTCCTTATCAGCATCTTTGAGCATATCATTTTGAATCCTTGTCATATCATGGTTTATCCTTTCAAGAAGAATTATCTAAAAAACTTGCCTTCTTCCAAAATAAAAAATAAAAATAAAAAAAAAAAATTTGAAAATGTGCCTTGGTGAAAACCTGGAAATAGGCACCTTGGTAGCAAAAGTAAAAAGAAATAAATTTATCCTATGGTGAAAACCACTCCCTTGTGGTGCCTTGGATAAGTACCATGATGAAAATTTGACAATCAGACATCATGCATAGTTCTTCTACATATTTCATCCATTCCATCTTCTCTCTTTGATCTTGACAATGTTGATCTATACACAAACATTTGGCTATCTTGTGAGCTATCTTACGATGATCTTGCTTTCATTCCCTTCTTGTTTAGCCTTCATATTTTTTTTCCTCCATTCATTCTAGCCTTTTGCTATCTTTTTCCCCTTTGGTCTTGATCTAATAAAAAAAGAGTAGAACATGGTGCTATGAAGCCTCTTGACATGTCTACTCCTTTGGATTGCATCCTTTCCTACTCTTGCATTATGATTTTGTGACTTATCCTATGTTGGCCTTTCATTGCTTGTCCAAATATGCTTTACATGACAATTTTTCCCTAGCTTGGGTACCCTTGAGGAGTTTGTCCTTGAGGATTTCTTCCCTTCATTCTCTTCATTCTCTTGTCTTCCATCTCTTCCACCAGCTTGCCAATCCCTCTTGTTCTCCACCTTGCTAGACATTGGGACTGCACGATATGATCTTGCTTGGGAGTTTGCAATGGAAAAAGATGCTATCAAGTATACCAAGTATCAGAACAAGTATCAGAACAAGTATCAGAACAAGTATCAGAACAAGTATCAGAACTAGTATCAGAACCAGTATCAGAACCAGTATCAGAACAAGTATCAGAACTAGTATCAGAACTAGTATCAGAACAAGTATCAGAACTAGTATCAGAACTAGTATCAGAATAAGTATCAAAACACCTACTGGGGCTACACCTTTCACTTTAGTTTATGGGTCTGAAGTAGTACTACCTCTTGAGGTCAAAATCCCATCACTAAGAATCAGAATGCATGGTCTAGTAACTGATGATGACTACAGAGTGTCTAGGTTGCAAGAAATTAAACTACTAGATGAGCTCAGACAAGCAATGTATGATCATTTCAAAGTATATCAGAAGAGAATGTCTAGAGGTTACAAAAGGAAAGTCAGAGACAGAGAATTTCAGGTTGGTGATCTAGTCTTGAGAGAAAATCCTACAAATCAATTACATCAAGAACACAAGGGGAAGTTTGAACCCAACTGGATGGGTCCCTTTGTAATCACTACTACTTTTGGCTCTGGTGCCTATCAACTCTCAATGACTGAAGGAGAATAGCTCTGAGATCCAATCAACGTTCTCCATTTAAAGAAATTCTATGCTTAAGGCATTTAGTGTATGGTAAAATGTCCTAAAAAAATCTTAAAAATTAGAAAAAGTCCTGAAAAAAATGAACATCTTGGTGAAAACCTAGCAATAGGCGCCTTGATGATTCACAAAAAAATTGAAAAATATCAAAAGTACCAAAAAAAAGTAAAAATTCAAAATATCAAAAAAATTGAAAAATGAAAAAATACAAAAAAAATGAAAAAATGAAAAATTCAAAAAAATGAGAAAAATAAAAAGTGCCTTGGTGAAAATTTGCAAATAGGCACCTTGGTAGCAAAAATAGAATCTCTGCCAAGATGGTGAAAACTTGGCAAACGGGTGCCACTTGTTTCAAAACGCTCCATCTATCAGCGCAATCTTGGTCTTTCCCAGCTTTCAGTCTTGCTTTAGTTTGTACATATTTTCTAGTTTGTTTTTCAATAAGTTAGTTTGTACACCAATCAGCTCAAGCATTTGTATCCTATCAATGCTTAAAACTTGGGGGCAATCAAAGTCATATCATATGGCCTCCAATGTATCTGAGACGTGTCATATCGAACCAAGGTCCTTTGAAGCTTCAATCGAGTTAGTCAGTCAGTCTTGTCTCCAGAAAGGATTTTGCATCTACAAGAACGCAATCAAACATCAAACATCAAACATCAAACATCAAACATCAAACTGAAAACAATCTATGCTTTTACATGCTTTTATCTCCTTGTATGCTTACTGATTCGCATTAAGATTTTTGCATATTATGTCCCTTCGAGCTCTTCGATGATGTCCTTTATAGGATTTAGAGAGTGATGATTGGGGGCATAATATTTTCTTTGTTTTCTTCTCTTATGTGAAAATCTAACAACTTTGGAAATTCTGGATTGAAATGGTGTCTGACTATAAGAGCCTCTATCTTGAATTGGATGGCCATGCGTACCTCGACCATTGATAGCTAGAAAATTCAAGGAAGTTTGATCTAACTATTGCCTTTTTGAGTGAGTTCTTTCTCCTATTGTGAAATGCAATCTTACCTAAGGATGTGAACGATAAAGGGTCACTACGAGTAATTCACATTGGATTTAGAATGATCTCTTTACTGTTTGATGTGTTTGTAATGCAAGGCGTATTCAGGTCATCACAATGTTTATGTTTTGATGCTTATACAAATTGCTATATCAAAATGGACATGATATTCAGGTCATCCTGGCGTTTGTGCCTTGGTGCTTATATCTAATCTGACATTCTGAAAACAAAATCAATATTCATATATCCATGGTTGTCGACCAGTGGGTGTTGTATTGATTCTTGTGCATACAAATAGATATTCATATGTCTATGGTTTCATAGCTAGTGGGCATTGTATTGATTTATCTAGTTACCTAAAAGTTCAATGATGATAACAAATCGACATATGATCAGTGACTAGGTCCTAGGTCTTAGGTTTCATTTCATTTTGCATGTCTCTTTGCATTTTTGCATGTTTGCATGATCTCACCACGGTTGATTAAAAAAACTTCAATGCTTAAATGATTCTTCAAATCGCATCTTGAAATCTAACAAGAGTTGAATCTCACACGAAGGTTCCTCCAACAAAACAAGTAGAATCCTTTTTCAGGATCAAAATTGAAATCTGAGATCATTCATATTGTAAACTACTTGCATAATCGACCTTCTATCATCATAGAAATCCAGTATTCAACTTAACTGATTATCTTCCATCAAACTATCAAAATTTCAACTTGGTCAACCATGGTCAACTCATAGTTTCACCTAGTCAAACTTGGTCTCCAGGACCTCTAAATGATGTAGAACACATTCTCGAACATGTATAACCACTTCTCAAATCAATTAACATGCTTCTAAACCATACCGCTGACTTTTCTTGTCAAATTTCAATTTTAATCTCGAAGGGGGCATGGTATTGCATATCATTCAAAATCTAAAAATCAAATCTTTCCTCAGTAATCAAGACAACAACCATGTCTAGTCCTTGATTCATCAAAAAGACCTCATTGCTTGGGGCAAATCAATCATCGCTTGGGGCATATCAGATTCGTCGAGATCCATATCAATCTGGTATTCTCTTAATCTTGTAAATTATATCAGTTTTTGCAACCATCGGTTCATTAGTGTTATTTCCTTGGTTCTTCGGTAATTGAAGGGTTCAGATGTGATACCTATGTGATTCTTTTAAGGACAATCAAGTCTGGAATCAGTCACTCACTTCTTCGCAATCATAAGGTTTGAAATCAGGCGTTTTGACACTTTTGTTTCATTGGTTCATCGTTGCTATAGTGAACATTATCTTTGGTCATTCAGGACCTAACATCTTCATATCTTTCAAATCAGCTTCTATCTCATATCAATTTCAATTTCAAACATTAGTTTCATATCAAACACAGACTGTCTTTGAACTATTGAGCTTCACACAGTAATTCAAAGAGGGGCAAAATGTAATACCCCAAAAATGGGCTATAGGTTCATTAACCTCCTATATCAACACATTCGAACGAAATCGACATCAAAGTCCTAACCTAAGGCACATCTACACATTATCGAATCCTAATTGATTATCATAAATTCTGCATCGGGGAATATTCCTAGTAATATTCCTAATTTATCTTAATTATCTTTAATTTAATGATTATTTGGCGATAAATCCTATTTATCCTAAAGTTTGATTAATTGAATATTCTCAATATTTAATTAATTAGATTTAATTCTGCCACTTAATTATTTAATTGAATTTAATTCTATTTATTCCTAAATTATATTATTTAATTTTGACAATAAATCCAAAATCCTATGAATAATTGATTAAATTCTTATTTAATTAATTAAAGCAAGTTGTCAATTTTTAATAATATTATTTTTGAATAAAAGTTTGGAAAATAATTGATTAACCCATAAATCAATTGTTTTATTTTTCAAAATCAGTTAAGTTGGAAATAAATCACTTTATTATTAAATTAATTCATAAATAAAACATGCACAATCATAAAAGGAGGCAACTATCAATTATCAATTAAATCTAAACTCTATTTTGAGTTAAACTCTGCTTTTGCATATTTTTGTGCGTTAAATATCCTTCATTTAAAAATAACTCAAAAATCAACCTAAGTTATTTGAGTGATTTATGGTTTTTTTTCATGCACCTCCAAAGCCCTAGATTTCTATAAAATTAAGGCTTCAGCTCTTCATATCACATCTCATATTTTTGCACAATCACGCTGGAGAATTGAAATTGGAAGAATCAAAGCTTCTTGTGAATCAACATTGTTGTGAAATCAATCTTGTTTTTACATTCATTTTAGCTTCATATTGCATATTATTGTTAGATCATTTTAGCATATTAATTTCCATATTAGCATAGATTCATATCAAGTTTTCATTATCATAATTGCATAGAAAAACCAAAAAAATAGATTAATTGCATTCATATTTCATATCAGTTTTGCATTCAAATCCTTCATTTAGGTGTCGTCAAGGTCACTAATCTCGATAACAATTTGAGAACATCATCCTCACACCTACTAGAAGGTAGTAAATCGCCTGGTTAGTTTAGCTTTCAATTCATTGACGATTTCATTTTTGCTAACCGCTAATATTTTATTGAATTGTTGTGTCTACAGAATAAGTATAATTTTCACACACACAGCTATAACATCAAGTTTTTTACCTAAACCAATCATCTGATTGATGACATTGAACAATTTGAAAAACTGACTACGACAATTTAAAATCTTTCCTAGCAGGGTGAAAGCGCTATTTTAGGCTTTAAAAGTGCTAAAACTCAAAAGCGCTATTTAAAAATTTAAACACGCTACTTAAAATTTTAAAAGTGCAACATCAAGGTAAATGTGCTAAAACTATTTGAAAGCGCTATTTCTAAATTCATATGCACTAATCTAAATTGCAAAAGTGAAATCAAATTTAAAAGCACTATTTGACAACGCAAAACTAGTTTATGCCTTAGAACAGGCGTGTAAATGTGCTATTCTGATTCGTGGAAGCACTAATTAAAAGCACGTAAGCGCTATTTGAAGTGTAAAAGTGCTATTTAAAGGAGTAAAAGTGATATTTCAAAAATAAAAAGCAAAAAAAGAGGGTTTTACTATGAAAAATTCATTTTTTTTAAATTTAAATGCATAAATTGAAAAAACCAAGAGTTTCAAGCACTTACCGAAGGTCCGTAGTTCAGTGGTCACTGATACCATCGACCGCACTTGAATCTAGGCTCATGTATTGGTATTGACATCGTTAAGGAGTCAAAGAAGGTCAAAGTTCAAAAGTTAAAAGTAAATGTGAAAATGAATACTAAAAAAGACTTTTTACCCCTTTATATAAGCCCTTTTGACCTAAAAAGGGTATCTTTGACCTAAAAAGGGAATCTTTGACCAAAGGGGGCCCGAGGACCGAAAGTTGTTAACCAATTCTGCCAAATCAGGGGCATTTATCATCAAACAAATGCGAAAATATTATCAAAAATGAAATCAAAATTCATTATAAATTGACCTAATTAACGCAAAGTGACCTAAACCGTCAAATTTTTCAAACATCTATCAAATTTCATTTCATTTTCGAGGGGGCATACACTCGGATAATCAGAAAGATATCAACATCATCAAATCAGGAGAACAACCATCAAATTAGAGCGTAATCTTTTGTTAGAAAATTTTTCGCGTATCAAATGAAAGGAGCATCAAACATTGACCAACATCAAATCAGGTATCACATCAGCAATCTAACATCAGATCGACCATCAAGATATCAAAATCAATCAATCCTATCATCAGAACTGCATCTTGTATCAAACAACAAATTGACCATCGACATAATTAGGACCTTTCATTAGTAAAATCAAGACATTCTTTGAATCGACACACTTCCAACGTCAACTCAAAGAGGGGCATTTGTAATCACCAAAAAATGGACAAGATCATTTTATTGAGAAATCAAGGCAAATCAAGGAAAACTAAGGAAAAATCAAGGTAATTGAATCAAAACAAGCATTTAGCCAATCAAAATTAAAATCAAGATTTAATTCAATTTAATTAAAAATAAAAGCCATAAATTGAAGTTAAATTGATCAAATCATGATAAATCAAATCAATGTACAATTAATCTAATTAATTGTATAGTTCAAATTAAATCAAATTAACCCATTCAAGGGGTGCACATGGCTAAGGAAATTAATTAAATTCAATTAATAAAATCTTATTTCCTCTCAACACCACATGGGAGGAAAAAGCCTCAACCAATAGGATTTAAGGAAAGATTTCACATAGATCAAGCCAAAATGAATCTCAATCACTCAATTTGAAAGAGCATCTTGTCCACTCATCTTGTCTTCTTGTCCCAAGCTTTGAGGATACAATATTTAAATTGTCTTCAAAGGGTGGAACCAAAGAAACAACTCAAGCTTAATCATGATCAACTCAACTACATCCCATACCCTTGCCTAGATCTATAAAAGGAAGGCTAAAATTAATCAATTATGAATCCACAAATCTAAGAATAGCATCAAACCTCTTGCATTTTAGAGCTAGAAAGGCAAATTAAGGCTAATTAGTTGTATTTCATCTAAAATTGAACAATTTAGCTTGCTTATCATATTATTTCTCATTCTAGGACTGTCATTAATGGAGGCTTGCTGAGAGCTTCGACATAACATCCCTAGTTAGAAAGCCATAGAGTGCTTCATTGTTCTTTATTTTCTAAATAGATTTTCTATATTCTGGTTATTTAGTTTCTATTTGATTTATTGACAATACTAACCCTATGAAGGTACAAATTCTTGTACACAGTATGTAAAGGGTATGCACAAAGAGAAGGACTTGATTACTCTGATACATTTTCCCCCCTATGCAGATTGGAAGCCATAAAGTTGTTTCTAGCCTATGCTACATTAAAAAATCTTAAGGTCTACCAGATGGATGTTAAGTCAGCATTCCTGAATGGAGAGCTGAAAGAAGAAGTATAAATAGAGAAACCTGAAGGATTCACCTTATCAGAAAAACTTGATATGGTATGCAGATTGAAGAAAGCCCTTAATGGACTTAAGAAAGCCCCTAGAGCATGGTATGAAAGACTTGATGGATACTTGACAAAGATTGGATTCAAGAAAGGAGCAACAGATTGTAATTTATTCATAAGAGAAACATCTGATAGAATATTGTTAGTTGCTATATTTTTTGATGATATTATATTTGGTGGTAATGATAAGCTTAGTGAATAATTTGCTAAAGATATGCAGAGAGAGTTTGAAATGAGCATGATTGGTCCTATCAAGTAATTTTTGGGATTGAATGTGTAGTGGATAGAAATAGGTATATTCATAAATCAAACTAAGTATGTGAAAGAGATCTTGAAGACATTCAAGATAGATGATTGCAAACCAGTAGGTACCCCTATGATAATAGGATGCAAGCTTTCAAAAGAAGATGATTCACCAATAGTAGACATAACCTTGTATACGTATATGATTGGTAAACTTATATATCTTACTCAAACTAGAACAAACATTTCCAATGTAGTTGGTATTGTTGGAAGATTTGCAGTAGAACCTAAGCAAAGTCATCTCATGGTAGTAAAAAGAATATTTAGATACTTGAATGGAACTTTAGTTTATGTTTTATGGTATCCTAATTCTGAGAATGTAGAGCTTCATGTATATACATATGCAGATTGGGCAGGATGCGTGGATGATATAAATAGTACCTCAGGAGGAGCAGTATTTCTTGGTAATAGACTTATCACTTGGACAAGTAAAAAGTAGAATTGTATCTCTTAGTCAACAACATAAGTAGAATATGTAGCAACGACATTGAATTATTCTACAATTGTGTGGATCAAACAAATGATAAAATATTTTGGTATTCAGATTGATTACCCTATTTTTATTCATTGTGATAATAGTAGCACTATCAATATGTCAAAAAACCCTGTGATGCATGCAAAGAAAAAATATATTGAAATAAAATATCACTTCCTAAGAGAGAAAGTAGCAGAGAAAGAAGTAACAGTGGACTATGTGAGTACAAAAGATCAACTTGTAGACATATTCAAAAAGCCTCTACCTAAGGATACTTTTGAGTATCTCAGGGAGAAGTTGGGAGTAATTCCCTTCCCTAAATCTAATTAGAGATAGCAGGAGTGCATCAATCCTCAGTGATTGATGAAAGGTTGACTACTCTACCTCAAGAGTAGTACTAGTGCTTAAAATGGTTTGGCACCCTTTTCCATTGATGTCAAAGGGGGAGTATATATGAAGTCATGAAAAATAAGACAAAAAAGAAAGTATATAGTAAGGGGGAGCATATTCAGTAATGAATATGAAGAAAGGAGGAGTTGCATCAATTGATATTTAGAGCCTTTAGCATTTGATGGAGGATCCATCCTTGGGGGAGTTTTTTTGAGGAAATGGAGAATGTTATAAAAGAATTGATCATTTGGATTGGTCGTGTTTTTCATTCCATATGTTGCCATCAATGCCAAAGGGGGAGATTGTTGGAGATTTGCCAGCAAGCCAGTTTGTTGTCTGTATGTTTGTCATTGATGACAACATATGGTAAATAGCATGCGTGGAAGCCTGATGGAGAGTGCCTTGAGCATATGTTGCATGGATATGTTATCAGCTTGATATCATATATGCAGACGTTAATTTTGAGTAAAGATAGTTGTATAGTTGTGTATATTAGTGAGTGTTCCTGACATGTCCCAGGAATAGTTCTTTATGTAATTTTTTGTACGATTGTAGTAGAACCTTGTGCATATATATTTATGTTGTAGACATGTGTATGATGTTATGTTCATGGACACAGAGTCAGATATGCAATAGAAGTTGAGTTATGAAGTCTCTAGTTGACAGTTACAATTTCCTGAGTTTATTTGGAAGAGCTGACAGAGTTTATATGATTGTGGTAGTTGCACATATCATCTCAGTATGTACACTTAGATTCATGTTAAGAAGAGAGTTAGGAATGTTTGGTTAAGAGTGCATGACATAATTCAGCATGAGAAGAAAGTTGTAGATAAATTGGTGAAGCTGACTATGTGTAGCATGGCGTCTACTCACATGGAATTGTGAAGTCCTAATTTATGTTGTGTGCTTAGTAGAGCCGACTGAGATGTTATTGGAGAGTTACATTATTTATCTAATATGATTTCAAGATGGTTCTAATAGGCTGACTTGATTATATCATTTAGAGGAAAGATATTTATAGGCAGTCATTTATGATTGCTAAGTATGGTTCAGAGTTGAAAGACAAGAGAAGAGCAGAGAGTGCGAAGTGTTGAGCCATCAGTAGAAGGTCTATATGAAAAAGTAAAGAGTATATACTATTCATTGGAATTGATCAAGACAAAAGGTCTATGCACAGTTCACCAAGATCTAGACATAGTGTGTATCTATTAAACATAAGGTTGTAGCCTTCACCCCTTTGAGCAGTGTGCTCCTAGACAGTGTGTCCTCACCCCTAACAAGGTTAATTGTAAAAGAATCCTAACAGGGTCCAACCCTTGACCAAGTCACTATACTTATTACATTGTAAAGATCAAATCCTAACAGCATTGTAAAATCTTTTAATAGGGATCATAATACACAAGTGCAGTTCTTAGTGGGTGTCAATTCCCACTGGGGTTTTTACCTATTTGGGTTTCCCCGTAACCAAAATTATGGTGTTGTGTTAAGTGTTATTTCATTGTGTTTATGCTTAATGTTATTACATACTTAATTGGATAAAGAATTGAAACTTGTAGATAGCTGATTCACCCCCCCCCCCTCTCAGTTATCTCTTGGGACTATTCCCAATAAAGTCTTCCAAAAATGCCCCATGAATTTGACATCCCTATCTGAAACTATGTTGATTGGTAGGCCATGAATCCTCACCACTTCCTTAAAGAATAGATGTTATATATAGCTGGCATCATGTGTGGTCTTGCATGGTATGAAATGACTCATTTTTTTGAATCTATATACCACCACATAGACACTATCAAAACCAGTAGTTGTCTTAGGCACACCAACTATAAAGTCCATACTTAGAAACTCACATGGCCTCTTAGGGATTTATAAAGGCTGATATAACCCTACATTTGAAGGTGTGCCCTTAGCCTTTTGAAAAAAAATACATTTCTCCACATATATTCTCACATCTCTTGGCATCTTGGGCTAGTAGTAGAACCTTTGTACTAGGTCTAATGTCTTGTTCAAGCAAAAATGTCCACTAAGGCTGCCATGATGTTTTTCTTGTATAAGGTTCTCTCTCATTGAACCCTTGGGTACACATAGCTGGTTACCCTTGAATAACAAACCATTTTGTAATGTGTAGTCAGAAAACTCACTAAGAAAGTGATTCTCAAAGTCTTCACATACCTTATAGGCTTTGGTGAAGTCCTCATCCTCCTTGTAGAGTTCTTTGAATCCTTCCACACCAATGCTTTGAAGCTAGATTTCTTGGATAGTCAGCAACCTTCGGCTTAAGGCATCAACTACATTTTTGGTAAGGCCCTTCTTATGCTTGATGGTGAAGGTATAGGCTTGGAGGAACTCTATCCACTCTATGTGCCTGTGAATTAGCTTATCTTGAGTGTTAATGTAGCTTAATGCTTGATTGTCTGTATAGACTACAAAATCTTTAGGTAATAAGTAGTGCCTCCACTTTTTAAGTCCTTGAATCAATGCATAGATCTCCAAATCATATGAGGAATACCTTGACTTAGCCTCATTCAACCTTTCACTAAAAAATGCATCTGGTCTCCCTTCTTGATTCAAGATTGCTCCCACTGCTATGTTGCCTGCATCATATTCAATAATAAACAACTTATCAAAGCTTGGTAATACCAAATAGGCTGAGTTGCTACCCATTCTTTTAATTTGTCAAACCCTTCTTGAGCTACCTTGGTCCACATAAACTTAGTTTTAACTCCACCTTTGATAGTGTTTAGCATAGGTGCACATATCTCACTAAATCCTCTTATGAACTTCCTATAGAACTGAGCTCATCCATGGAAGATCCTCACTTTTGTCCCTATTTTAGGAGTGGGCCAACTCACTATGGCTTCCACTTTCCTTGGATCCATCTTAAGATCACCTTGAGACACCAAAAAACCTAGGTACACTAGTTCTTGTTTAAGGAATTCACTCTTCTCTAGGTTGATGGCTAGTTTCTCCTCATGTAATCTTCTTAGGACAACCTCTAGGTGCTACATGTGTTCCTCCTTGGTCTTTCTGAAGATGAGAATGTCATCTAGGTACACCACAACAAATCTACCAATATAGTCTTTTAGGACCTCATTCATTAACCCCATGAATGTACTAGGTACATTTGTAAGCCAAAAGGGCATGGGTAACCATTCATAAAGACCCTCATTAGTTTTGAAGGTTGGCTTCCACTCATCCCCTTCCTTCATCCTAATTTGGTGATACCCACTTTTAAGATCAATTTTGGTAAAATATTGAGACCCCCCAAGACAATCTATAAGGTCTTCTATTCTAGGAATAGGAAACCTATAGCTAATGGTTATCCTATTGATTTCCCTAGAATCAGTACATAACCTCCACTTACCTCCCTTCTTTGGTGCCAAAACCATAAGGACAACACATGGACTGATACTTTTTCTTATCAACCCTTGATCAAGAAGCTCTTGAATCTGCCTTGCAATTTCTTTATTCTAGTTCAGGGTCACTTTATATGCTGCTTTATTAGGCATGGATGCTCTAGGTAGAAATTCAATTTGATGACTGATTGATCTTTGAGGAAGAAGAGTGCCTATTGTCCCATCACTTATTATATCCTTAAACTGATTCAGTAGTTGTTGCACTTCCTTTTGTAATGTCGAGTGTAGAACCTTGGTCTCCTCCTTGGGTTTCAAGACTATGGCTAGTCCTACTCCTTCCTCCTCCTTGAGTTCATGTAGAACTCCTTCCCACTCACAAAGAGTACATTAGGATCAACTAAAATTACAGCTCCTTCCTCCACAAGTGACTAAATTTTATAAGTCACTCCATCTTTCTTGAAGTTATACACATTTCTCTTTCCATGGTAAACTTCATCCCGGTCATATTGCCATGGCCTTCCTAGTAGAAAATGGAAAGCATCCATTGGTAGGATGTCATAGAATCTTGTCTTAATAGCCACCTATCATGAAGTCTACCCACACTTGTTCATTCACTAGAACATTCTACCCCTTATTTAACCAAGTCACCTTATAAGGATGAGTATGAGATATCCTTTCAAGATTGAATTTTTGGACTGCTTCCTTTGATATGATGTTATCAGTTGAGCCTGAATCAATGATAACTTTACAAAATTTTCCAAGGATCTTGCATTTGATCCTAAAAAGAGTCCTCCTATGCTTAGGTTCTTCCTTGACATGTCCCTTGAGTAGAACTCTCCTAAACATGAGGTTCTCTCCATGATCTAAATCCAAATTAACTTCAAGTGACTTCACACTACTTTCTTCCTCTTGGGCATATGCTATCTTCTTCTCTCCTTGAGAGCTAGAAACCTTGTCAGGACACCTATAGGTAGGATGGCCTAGCTATCCACAATTATAACACTTCATGCTTGCAAAGTGTGACCCTCTACTGAATCCACTTGATCTTCCTCTGCCACCTTGGAATCCTCTACCTCTACCATAATTCCATCTTGCACTTGGTTCACTGATTTGTTCAACCAACTTGGAGTCTCCTTGACTTCTAGGTTCATTACTCCTACCACCATAACCACCTCTTTTCCCTCTAGAGTCTCTCCCTCTACCTCTACCTTTTGGGTTAGAGTCTTGCTTCTTCTTGTTCTTTTCTTCTACCTTTAGTGTTGATTGGAAGCACTTGTGGATAGTAGTAGGGGTCCAAAGACTAATCTATTCTTGGATACTCCAACTTAATCCACCCAAGTATCTAGCAACCCAGATACTCTCCTCTTCTTGAACCTTGGACCTCAAATAGAGTTTTTGAAACTCCTCAGTGTAAGAATCCACATCCATCTCTTTTTCTCTGATATTTTTCCTCTTCTTATGCAATTGGCTCTCATGATCCTCTGGCAGATAATTGTCCTTGATCTTTGTGACCATAGCTCTCTAATTTGTAATGGGTCTTTTCTCATCTCTTTCCCTCTTTTCTTGAAGGAACTTCCACCATGTTAGGTCTGGTCTGCTTAGCCTTGATTTGGCCACCTTCACTCTTTGTGCCTCTAAGACACCTTCAAATTCAAAGTGATTCTACATCCCTTCAATCCACTCCATCACTAGCTCTGAGTCCATCTTGCTAGTGAATAGGGGTATCCATTATAAATCTTTACCTCCCAATGCCTTGATGGCTTTTAGGAAAAGTTATTCTTTCATAGGTGGATCTGGTTTAGGGACATAATCTTCATTAGCTAATGCTTTACCTTTTTCATCTTCAACTGCCATCTTCTATTGCATTCTACCAAGGTCACTGCCACTTCATCAAGCTTGTCTTTCAAAGCTTACATAGTCTCCTCTAGGATCTTTTTTCTTTCTTTTTTCTCAACCACTTCTTTGGCCAATTCAACATTGGTCACCATTGTGTTATCTCCAATGGATTCACTTCTTTCTGGCATACACCTTTCACTACCTAAGCCTTTCAATGGCTCTGATACCAATTTGATAGGGAGATCTTCTTCAAAATAGCCCTACTTCCTTTAGGACTTCCTAGGCCTTTTCTTGACCTATCCTAGGGTTCTTTAGACCCTTCACATAGAGGGACTCTTCCTAATCTCCTCTACTCCTCAAGATCTCTCCACCAAGGTTTACAACTCACTATTGTTCACAATTCCCTTCCTATCAATTCAACTATGGAATTCATCCCTTCACTCAAATACTTGATTCCATGTGATAGACATAAGAGAAGACTCAAATTGTCTTATTTTGGTTCATTTAGAGGTGTTCCACCATGTAGCATCTCCCTTCTACAAGTCAATCTCCAAAACTTAGACTAAAAGGCTAATAGGTCCTTGTAGGTCTTCCAACACACATTATAGGGCTTAACTTTTCAACTTTCCACACAAGTGGCCAAGTTGATTACATTTCCTGATACCTTTTTGAATTTACAAAGGATTCTAAACTCTTTTGGTCTCCAAGCCCTCTATGCAACACTTTCCTATCTTTAAGCCTGGTTTTTAGGCCTAATTAGGCCTCATTGGTTTTCAGTGAGGGTTTGATGGTTACACCCCTTGCCGGATTTTTCAAAGGCTCTCCTTCATAGGATTGAGTCTTTGATCATCAAGGAACATTTTCTTGAAGTTGGATTGACATTCTCAATCCTGAGCCCTCTCCCATTTGCTAGATCGACAACAAGCTACCTAACCGAGCTATCTTTGGCTCTCCTAGGGCTTGCTCTTAAAAATATTTCCCCTACAAAATAAACCATAAAAATACATATTTACATAGCCTATACAATTCCCTAACATATTATAGGAGGCCATACAAAACCATCCATGGAAAATTATGTTAGAGCCATTTTTCTTACCTCTACTTTGAACAATCTAGCAAGCTGGTCACAGAGGAGGATTTAAGTTACAAAGCTAAAAAGAAAGCTATAAAACTAAAGTAAAGCTCTAATACACTTATAAAAACATGGAGAATCCAATCATGCAAATATTTTCTTAGGATCCATCCATGGTCAAGGATTACAGAGCTATCTATTCAATGCCAACATGGGTCTAGTCACACCGGTCTATTAAAATCTGAAAGTACATACACAAAACAACAATACCCAACCTTATGTCTTGATAGGAATAATCCATATATAGGCTTAGTCAATCAAACTTGGTTGGTTTCAACGTTATAACTACCTTTGTCTCTCAGATAGGCCTTAGACAATTTGTTGTCATGACAACTTTTACAAATTGATTGACAACTTTTCTAGGGTTGTGCCACTAGGTCTAAAAAGACCCCCAAGACTCACCTAAGAATTATAAGACCCTTTCTCAACTTTATTTCACTCATTTATCTCATTTTCATAGTTAAACCATGCCTTTGACTGATTGATAACATCCAATGACATACAAGCCACATCCCTTGGGTCTATTCTAGTCCAATGAGACCTTGTCTAGGATCTCAAACATCTTCCTAAGAACCTATTTGATCTCAAACACACACCATACTAAGAACATAAAACCAAAAGTCCTTAAAGGACAATGAATTGGCCAAGGTCTTTTGATAGAAGTCAAGTGTTCAAACAATGAGAGATTATCAGATTTATCCTCAAATTTATTGATCAAAATGGTTCCCAATTCATCCCATGTGGCAATATAATTTAATGCTAAACCTTGAATCAAATTAATGATTTACCTTCGAGAGAAGTTTCCAACAACTTTAATGCTACATCATCATGTGTAACTTGATATAATCCACAAAGAGGGGTTACATCATTGATATGTTAAACTATTGAAAAATGATTTTCACTAGTATAATATGGAAAACCTTTTAGCGTTGCTAATGGAATATCATGATGAGTAACAATCTGTAAGGGACTGCCAACATTAAAAGCTACAAATGGAAAATCTTGAGTCATTTGATAAATTGGTAGTACTTGTTTCTGAATTCAAGGTGGTTGAAAAGGCTGGTTAGGCTAAATTACCTTTTGCTAATATGTTTTCAAACCTTGAAGAGAAGTTGCAGTACCACTTGTAGATGCTATAGAAGAAAATTAATCCCTTGGTAGTTTCTCAAAAATAGGTAATTCAGATCTAGAATTATTAGGAACACTTGAATCTTCTGGAAAACCAATATCTTCAATAATTACCGCAGGTTCTTATGAATTTACAGCTTGATCTTCAAATATAGGATGATCAAATGATGAAAAATTAGAACCGAATAACGAAGATCTTCCTCTTACAACACATGGTGTTCTTCCTCTTCTCGATGATCTACTTCCTCTTCTACCCGGTTACAATTCCTGATATACAAATCCTTCTTTGTTTGATCTTGTTGGAGTTCTTCTCATTTAAATAATAATTAAATCTGTAACTAAATCTACCATAAACCTTCAAAAAAGAGTCGTCAAGTGTTGTAAAATACCTTCAAAAAGGCTAGAATATTGTTTTTCACACCAAAACAATGACAAAAATATGGTAATACAAAGAAGTGTGAAACAATTCGAGTCCCACCAGGAGTGCCAAAAATTGTTGGCAATCAGGGTTGTGCCCTTAGCAAGATGAAATATCAAACTATCTTGTTAAAATATGGAAACTCTCTCGGGTGTGGGCTATCCTAAAATGAGAGATGAATCTTTGGATCCGGCCGGTTCCTAAATAGTACTCACCTAAAACTAAATTATTTGTGGGAAACAAGATGAGAAATGAATAATTTAAATGAATACTAAACCTAAATAAAGTGATACACCAATAATTGGTATGCAACTTCAATTGAATCAACATGAATTATTGAAGATACTAATGATTCACAATACCCAGATAAGTATGCAACTACAAAAGTGATTCTATGCAAGGAACCAAAATCTTTTATTTTGAAAGGAAAACCTAGGCTTTACTAATTTTCTGCAAAAGAAGAAGGACACAAACAAAGACCTACAACTACAAGTATCGAGATTCCAATATGCAATAAGAAATGTAGCTTGAATGAAGGATAAAGACAACATAAAAATAAAGAACCCACAATATTGCACAAGAATCAATTAGAAGGAACCGTTGTATCTATATAACCAATGTTTAAAAAACTCTGCTAGAAAGTGCTCCCACAATCAACCCAAACATTTGCAATGTGCAAAAATAAGAGCCAAAAGAAGAAGCCCCTAAAAAATGAGGTAAAAATACAATAAATAGAGCTCAAAACCATAACTCGGATGAAAAAAATAATGCATAAAAATCCATGTCAAAACTGTTCCAAACTATGAAGAAACCCATCAAAATTGCCCTCAAGTCCATGTCCAATTGATAGCTCACTGAAAATTGCCTCTATTTGCTCAAAAATAGCATATGTCTGCTCATTGACTGCATGGGAAAAAAGAACTTCCCCTAGACTGAAAATGAACTCCTTGTAGCATGTAGTTAATTGAAAAAATCTCCAATCACTAAAATTTGAACTCCTAAGTTCGCATGAAAATCATCTCGAGTCTGCCCCTTACCTATTCTTGCATAAAAATTATCAATTTACTGTGAGTGTCTTATAATTTCAACACTTTAAAATACTGATTTTACAGTATACTATCCATGTAAGAATTTATTATTTTATTTATTACAATATTTAATATTTATTAAATAATACTATTTAATAAATATTAAATAAAAGAATAAATGCAATAATAATGATTATTTATATTTATTAAATGATAATCATTTAATAGACATAAATAATAATGTAAACCCCATAAAATAAAAGGGAAAACATTTAAATCCCCATACAATCAGACCTAAAATATTTATTAGTAAAAAAAACTATGAACAATGGTGTCCGTTTATGAAAAGGGAATAAACCCTAAACATACTTTCATTGGGCATTTTCATTTCTAAGGGCCATTATGCTGCCACCATGTTGGAAAATAAGGGTTATTTTGTGAGAAATCATGTTGCGGGATTTGCTTGGAATGAATATAGTCTGGAGGCTTTGATGATCTTCGACATAACACATGTAGCTTTGATTTTTCTTCTCTGTCGATATGGCTCTATCCTTTGTTCATAAGGGTTTATTGAAAATAAAATCTCATGGTGATTGCAGAATATATGATGACATTCTGTAACAAAACTGTCATTTCTTATTCTATGTTTTCCTTATATAGTCACGGGCTTGAAAAAATGTACTCCATATTTTGTAAATTTGCAAAAGAAAACATAAAAAAAACCTAGCTCTCATCCATTGTCTGTATTCTTTGAAGGTAGGGATTTTTGGAATCCGCTGATCTTTATGCTATCTCCATTTTTTCGCCTCTAAGCCGTGACCTTTGAATGGAGTTTCATTTTCCAAAAGAAACATTTGTTTATGTGATGATGTGGAAAAATATATGGGTTTTTTTGTAGCTTTGGTTTGTTCTCCAATAAACATGGTATTCAGACGTTTCTAGCTTTCTACTTGATGTCGCGGTCTTATGTTTGATGTCTATATTCTTTATTTCTTTAGTTGCGATAGTGATCATTGTAGTATTTTGAAGCCTTTCATGAATTGAAGTTTCTATGTCTTGTGAATGTTGGGTTCTTCCTCATTTGTGAGCTTTGTTTCTTGATTTCCATCTGTTATTGACATGGATTTTTCCTCTGTTATGTGTCAAATACATTATGACACTCTTTATGATTAAGGTTTCAATCTGATGCTTTTGAGCATAAATATATGTTACTATTTCCTTAGAGTTTTGTCTAAACTACATCAGAACTTTCTCTATTTATCTAGCTCTTGCTCAATTTGTGTATAGCTATTGAACTTGAAAATATTGAAGAGCCTTTTTTCTTTATTGAAATTTGAACAATGCTAACCTACTACAACTTGTGTGCTCTATTAAATTACCATGTCATGCGAATGCATATATAGCCAGCCTTTATCTCTCAAATAGAACCTCATATTTAATTGATCTAGGCCTTCATCCTATTGTCATGCTGCTATTATTCCCCTTTTCTGATATAAAATAGCCCAATACTGAATTCCTTTTTTGTGCAACTTTTGATTAAATTTCTTATATGGAAAACACTATATCACTATAGTGTTGATAATGATATCTCATGTAGCTTACTTGCTTTATCTTGACAGATTCATAGCAATATTGCATTGTTTGCAACGTTTCCTTGAAAAACTATAGCAACATAACACTTGTGTTTGTATCTTAGTAGCATGTTTACTTTGTTCATATTGTTAAATGGGCTTTACATATTGCCAGTTGTAGTTTCAATGTTATGATGTTTATACTATCTTTGACATTTTGTAAAAGAATTTATTTTGAATGAAAAATATAATTTAGCCCTTTACTGTAGTTGTCTACCTAATGTCATATTTTTATTATCCTGCAAACAAGATTGATGTTTACATCATACACATTTGAGCTTATTTTGACTTATTTAAATATCTACCCTAAAATGTTCAATTGATTCTAAATCTGTTATGCAGATTCCTTTACAACTGAAATGAAACATGAAACATTCAGATATCCTGAAGATCCTCCTATAGCAACATGACTAGATTCCATGACTGCTCCATGAAGTCCCATGTGTTTATAAAATTTTGTAGCACTATGCTCATGATTATGTTGTATATAACCTCATATAGCATTCTCATATTTATGCTGCATTATTTGATTAAATAGACAATTCCTCCTGTAGCACTGTCATATTTACCCTCCTGTAGCAATATGAAATGATGTAAAAATGTAGTTGGTTCTTGTAGCAATGTATGATTGATTTATTAGGCTGAAAGGTTTCATGAAAAAATGTCATGTCCCTTCAACAACCAGTCTTCAATAGCTCCATGATTTGATTGAAAGGTTTCATACCTTTTAATTAATGTATGTCCCTTTAACAATCTCCTCAAAATATTTGCTTCTACATGATTCAGTTGAAAGGCTCCATGCCTGTAACTTATGCATGATGCTTCAACAACCTCAATGTATTCATACCTATAACTACACATGAAACAAACATGTCAACATAAAACCTGCCTTACTTTTAGATGTTTCTCTTCTTTTTGCATCTTTTCAATGCATATATCTGAATGACCATATTGTAAGAACTATTTTCATTGCACAGATATTTGGAATAGCTTCCATTGCTCAGTTCATATGAATTGACCCCCCTCTTTACATTTTGTAGGTCTACTCAAGCTGAAAATGTGGGCCTAGGTCTTCTTCAAAATTCAACTCAATGGCCTTCCATTCAGGCAATGGAGTCTCTTCCTTCTCTCTCTGAGTACTTTTATATTTTACAATGTGTTTAATCAAATAAATTTTTTAAGAGCTACCACAAATTGTGTGGTATCTGAATGCATTGTATTAAGTACTTGCATTCAATTTGAACATTTGTACCTTGTAAAGTAGTTCCATAACATATTTCCATAAAAATATTTTACTACTTTTGTATCCATATGTAAATATGAATGAAAATGATCAAATTTCACTTGTTTTTTGCATTGTATACTTTACATTTTATATTGTATACTTTATGTAATACGTATGGACAACTTAAAATACCTAGTTTTAATACATAGGTAAATTCTAAATCTAGCAATTTAGGTAAACTAAATTGGTAACACTAACAATGGTGGTGAGGTTGGTTCAGGGATGTTATACCTAAGAAGATAAAAATGGGTAAATCTTCTATGGAGAAAATATCTTGATACTAACATCCATGAGAGGATATTCATGGTTAGGTATTTGTCCCAAGGTTCAACAATCTAGAATTTTACCCTTAATTGCAAATATATTATAACCCATCATTTGACCTAGGAGGTCAAAGATGGAAGGAGAACATCCTCTTATTCAAACACATGGAAATGACATCTTTCTTTTCATGCCAATACAAATTCAAACATCATTAGAGTATAAAATTTGAGTGTGGGGAAGTAGAATTAATGACTATCTAGAGAAAAGGGAGGTAAATGGAAATAGAAATCCCTTAACAATTTACATGTCTCAACTAATCAAAAAGATGAGCTAAATAAAATACTACATGATAGATCAACATGTATATCTTAGGGTGAGGATTTCACTAAATGGTGTGGCTAAAAGAATGGGGAATATAAGGTCAATTTGGGGTATAAAGTTAAGGAAAATACGATCAGTATATAGGAATGGCCTATCCACCTATTGTGGAATAAACATTTTCTACCAAAGGTAGGAGTATTTAATAAGATGGCATTGTGAAAGGAAATTCTTAACAAGGATAGGTTGAAGGTGTTTGGAATCACGGGCTGGGTATATGTGTAGTTATGTAAAAAGGAAGAAAAAATGATAAATTATTGATGCAGGAGCATCTCGGGTCCTTGGCAATCCTGTGTCACCAAAAAAAATATTTGAAGTTGTTTGTGTTGCTCGGTTCCTTCTTTGACCAAGTTGGTTCAATGTTTCTCAGTTTCCTTTGTTCACCGGTGTTGCTCAGTAATGCTTGATTGTCGCTCGGTTAATTCCTTGGCGCTTGGTGATGCTTGTCTTGCGTTTGGTTGTCTTGTTTACCAAGTTGTTTATTTTGAGTTCTTGTTAAGGCCAACTTGTGCATTTAATTTAGGTCATAGATTTAATGTTGGTATCTATCATTGGGAAGCGTGTGGACCTAGATCTGGTCGTTCCTTCCATTAATTGTGGATCTAAAGGTTGACTCAGTTTGGTAGCCTCTTGTATAAATGTAGTTTTTTGGTTGTAGATTAGGGTCAGTTTTCATAGAAGATATAAGATAGAAGAAAGAAGAAAGAAGAAAGAAGATAGAAGATAGAAGATTAGAGATATTTGGTAGATCCTCACATGTTTGAGAAATTATGTACTTCATTGTAATATCTGGCCTAAACTGGGAAGGCCTTACAACCCAGATGTATGAATCTATTTGAAGTTAATATATGAATGATCCTGCATTTTCTCTCTCCCACGGTGTTGTTGTTGCTTCTACATGTGTTTGAGCAAGGTGGATTTGGTTAGGGTGTGCATTTTTCCCCTCTCCCTATCCTCCCTTGCGTCAAGTGGTATCAAAGTGAGGTTAGATCTAGATCTAAGTTTGTGAATCTAGGTTTGAGGGCTCCTTCTTGTCAAACCCTAGTTAATTTTTTGTGGGATAGCAAATTGTGATCCAACCTGCAATTGCATAGGGTTTCAAGATGGTTCATGGGAGGTGAGATGCAGATCTAGGATATGTAGACATGTTGAGACAACTTGCTGCTAGATTAGAAGCCGTTGAAATAGCCTAGAGAAGAGGAAGAAAATATTGAAGATGATAGTGATGATGAAGTTGAGGAAGAACAAGCTAATGTAGAACTTTCACTTGTGATGGATCAGGGTGAGGAAAGATTCTTGAAGGCTTTGAAAAATTTAAAGTCTACACCACATTTCAATCCTCCTGAGTATGGTGGAAAATTGGATTCTGATGAATTGGTGGATTGGATCACCGAGATGGAGAAGTACTTTGAGTATGAAAACATATCTAAGGAAAAGAAAGTGAAGATTGCAAGTACCAAGTTGAAAAGTCATGCATCCTTATGGTGGGAACATCTATAGTTGGACAAAAAGAGGAAAGGCAAAGACAAAATCAAGGTATGGAATAAAATGGTGAATAAATTGAAAGGAAAGTTCTTACCTTGTGATTATTAGATTAACCTAGTTAGGCGAATGCAAAGTTTGAGGCAAAAAGATAGCTCGGTAAAAGAATATACTGAGCAATTCTATTGATTAGATATTAGATCTGGACATGATGAAGATGATGTGGAAAGAATTGCTAGATACCTAAATTTTTTGAGAGTTTCCATCCAACAAGAAATCATTTTGGTTAAATTGGAGAACATTGAAGAGGCTTATCAATTTGCATTGAAAGTTGAGGAGAAATTGAATAAGAGAAATGAGTAGAGAAAAAGAGGTAGAGGTGGTAGAGTTCCTACAGGAAGAGGTAGATCTTATTGTGAGAAAAATAGATCTAAACCTGAAAAGATAAATCTAGATAAAGGCAAGACCGAGTGGAAAGGTGAAATTTCATCTAGAGGTAGAGGTAGTAACTACCAAGGTGGTTATAACAGAGGTGGTTTTCATGGAACTTGTTACAATTGTGGAGAAGAAGGACATAGATCATTTGAGTGTACACATGAAAGTAAGAAGGTTGGTAGCAATAGAAATGCTTTGGTGCAAGAAGAGTCACTGAATGAACTTGAGAAGGAAAATAAATTGATGGTAAGGAGAGCACATTGGAGTGAAAGAAATAAGGAAGATCCGGTAAGGAAAATTTTGTTCAAGACCAGATGTAGAGTTTTTGATGAAGTTTGGAAAGTAATCATTAACAGTGGTAGCTCAGAGAATCTGGCATCTAAGGAAATGGTTACAAAGCTGCAGTTGATAAGGTTGAAACATTTGAAGCCCTATCAGATTTCATGGATCAAATATGAACATACACTCTTGGTAAGTGAACAATGCTATGTAAAATTCAAAATTGGAAAGTACTATGATAAGGTGTTGTGTGATATCATGCCTATAGATTGTTGTCATATTTTGTTGGGTAGACCTTGGAAATATGATAAACATGCTATATATGATGGAAGATTTCATAAGTATACTATTTGGGTTGATGGTAGTGTTGCCCAAAATTTCCCATTCTGCAAATTTGGCCAGGTTTCCAGGGTCTTTGTTTTTATTCATCCCTGCTGCAACTTGTTTTAGCTTGTGAAGTTGATCCACAAGGTTTCATGATTTGTGCCCTTACCCCCATGATCTTCAATGTGTCACCATGCTTCAGTTCAGATCACATCACTTAATTCGCAAAACCCACAGAGATATTCAAGTTTGAATGCTTGCAGGAAATACTGGTGTCGAAAGGTTCAAAAAGTTGTTCAGTGTCGAAAACCCTCTGTGTTTTTGACCCTTTGCTTCAAAAGTTTAGGATGTTTTCGACCTTCAGTCTGAAGGTCCTTTGTGTTTTTGATCTTCAGTCTGAAAACACTCTGTGTTTTTGACCCCTCATGTTTCTCACTCACTTCTTCCTCTGGTAGCATTCATTTCATAAGTGCACAACTCTGACATGTGGGGCCTAGTTGGTTTTCAACAAGCTATTATGCGGGTTGTCACATGATCACATAAGTCCTTTTCCCCTTATGTGACCATGTGACTAACTTTTGATGTTCTTGTTGAAGAATGCTAGTGGTTTGTTGCATGATCGCATAGTTCCTTTTTAAGCTATGTGAACATGTGACTAGCCGTTAACCACGCCGATAAGAGCTTGCAGTTTGGTGATGTGTTCAGGTTTCATTGGCCGGCTGGTGATGAACATTTGCTGGTGGGCCCAAAGCTTGTGGTGCCAGTGTGGTGAAGATTCGAAAGTTGTTGCATAATCTCATGGAATCTTCTGATTCCATGAGATCATGTGACAACCGCTTGATGTGATCTCAGTGGCTTGTGGGTCCGGAGTATCTGCAATGGTGCAAGTGCGATGAAGAGCTACGGGTGGGTCCTCTGGAGGTGACATGTCTAGTCTGCGGTGGGCTAGAGGCATAGCATGGGCCCATAGATGCAAGATCTATGGTGGTCGCATGTTCGCATGGGATCTTCCGATCCCACGCGATCATGTGACCACCGTTGGATTCTCAGGCATTTCCTATCGTGTGGTCGTGGGATTGACTGAGGTGGTGGATCTTATGGGCTAGGTGTCTTGCCTGGTGGCAGTAAAAAATTTTCAAAGGGCAGTCACATGATCGTATGAAGACTTTTGGGCTCATGCGATCATGTGACCAATGACATTTTCAAGGCAGAGTGACTATTTTTCATTGACTTTCTTCCAAGGGAGATGGTTGCGAGTGGCGGGTAGCTGAGAGTTGATGTTGCAGGACATGCACAGTTATGGAAAAATTATGAAGAGGTCTGGGCAGCTGTCAAGGATCGATTCTTTATCCCAGTAGGGTAACAGTTAGCATTCATGGCAAGACTTTTGTGCAAGAAAAATGATGAATCCAGGTTGTTTTGCAAGTTGATTGTAGTACAGGGATTTGCACGAAAACAAGAGATCTAATCAGCTATGATACTATAGAGTTTTATTTATGATCAGTCTTCTCAGTACCCTAGGGTTGATTATTAAATTTTAAATCTTGTAACCCTGGTTAGATTTTTGACTCCTGCCTGCATGTAGTGAGTGTTGTATATATTGTTTTTTGAGAGCCTTAGTGCTTAGAATTCACATTTTGTAAAAAAGAAAGACTCTTTCTTGGGAAGCTATCCATGGCATTTCTTCCTACTCCTTGGTTTCCCACATTTTGTAATTCCCATTGATAGATAAAAACATTGCAGAGGTATTTTGTGATAGTTCTCCATGTCCTTATGCTTCCTTATCTTTGTTTATCTCTTATTGGATTGAAGTCTATGAATTCTATTAATGGAAACTGGGGTTCCAAGTCCCTCTCACTTTCTATGATTTTGTGTGTTACTATGTCTGATCTAATTTAGATGTTTTGTGGGTATGCTACAACCCCTAGCAGTCTTGTCTTATTCCTACACCTAGTTGTAGAGGAGGATGTTTGTTTGTAGGTCATAGGTTGAGTCTTCTATTCAAGCCTTCCTATGAAATACTTATGCAAGCCTATCTAGTGAGGGGTGACTTATTAGACCTAATTCCTCCATTGATCTCATTCCTCTATACTGAGATCCAAACCCTAATTTTAGTGCATCACCTAGTAGGTAGTTTGCTTTCCTGTTATTTCCCTTGCATGCACTCCTTCTAACCCTTTTCCTCAAAAAGATTTACTTTCCTGTTAAGAGAAAACTAAGGTGATAATCCAAGAGGAACCAGCCAAGAACCTGGAGGTCTCATCTTAGTTAGCAAAAGTTCCCACAACCTTGAGATGATTCCCATGTTATACTGAGTTATCAAGACCAAGAGAGCTTGAAACAAAGGTGCAAAATTTAGTGTATAACAATTCTGGCACACCCGGTGGGACTGAAGTTTAGATTCATGTTCAAGGTATGCTATCTCTAATATGCTAATAGCATGCTACAAACCTAGAAGAGGTCATTTTTCTACATATCTGGCGACTCCAGAAAGTCTACTGGTTTCCAAGGTCAAGTGCTGGTATGTTTCAAATCTCCATTTTCAGAATTCCACCTAAATACATGAGTAGACATGTCAAGTTACTATGGACAGTCAGGTTACCCACCATCCTATTATGAGAATAGTGCTCAATGGGCTAGTCATCAGCCTTATCAAAGCCACCCAAAGCCTCCTTTTACCCCAAGCTATTATACTTATTAGGGGTATCAATATATCCAGTATGCCCCAAATGAGTTTGCCCTTGTGCAAAGTTATGAGTGGGCTCTTAGGAAAGATGGATCATGGGCACAAGAGGCACAATAGAAAATGCAAAGCCAACTTCCCCATCATGCTTACCACCCACCCTCCCCTTCTCAGCCTATTCAACAACAGATGCAGACTCTGAGCTTAGACTTCAAGAAGATGTAGGAGGCAAAGAGTGCGTTGCTTGATTTGATTAAGCAAGTGTTTGAGCTCAAGGAGAAAAGAGAGTAGGAGGCTCAAAGTTATTATGAGGAGTCAGCTCCCTACCAGGAGATAGAAGCCCAAAGCTATGAGTAGGGGGTAGCTCCTTACCAAATGACAAAGGTTCTTATTGATGAGCAACAAGCAAGAGAGTTTCAAGAGGAGATTAGACGCCAAGCTGAAATTGAGATAGCAAGGTTAAGATCATAGATTGCTCAACAAGAGGCTTCTAGATCTCAAATTCTGAGCTGGAGGGCCCATTTGCCTCAGGAGCCTACACATGAAGAGCCAAGAAAGATTTCATTTCCAAGCTTTAAAGGTGCTATGCCTTCTTCATCTCCCCCTGCTCCCCCTCAATTTCACATCCCAAGTTTTAATGCAAAACACTCTTTTCAAGAGCCTGTGCTTGAGATGCAGCCCACCACTCTACAAGAGCAGCCTATTCAGAGAAGTGAGTTATCCCAAGACACCCCTCTAGTCTCTCAAGATGATGAGGTGATTTGGATTCCCCAATGGACTCTACCTCCTGGTTGTTAGATGCCAAGTCTTTTCAAAGATACTAGTCTAGTATCAGAGCAAGGGCCTGTGGTGAATGAACTTTCATGTGATGAGGAGGAGAGGAAATCTGAGGAATCAGTGCAGAATTATAATTGTGGTGAAGTGGGATAGTAAGATGGGGAGGTGGAGGTTGATGCCCAACCTAAGCTCTTGGCTAGTTTGTATGATGAGCTCCCCCTCTTTGTTGATGATGAAGAAGAGACCATGCCATTACCTATGGCTAAAGGTCAATCAGAAAAATAGGTCCACCATCAACATGAGGTTGATATAGAAGGGGATGTCATGTCCTTATTGGATGAGATGCCTGGTTTTGTTGAGAAGGATGAGAAAGATGTGATCATAGCCACCTCTTTGAAGCTGCAATAGTTAGAAGAGATTGATCTCGAGGATATGTTGATTCATGAGCTTGATCTCATCTTTGAGGAGGAGACTTCCTAATGCATGTATAGAAGATAACTAGAGCCTTGACAAAGATTATTTGGGAAGCATCATAGATGGCTTGTATATGGAGCTTGATTGTAATGAGCTCTTGGCTGGTTTAAAAGAAGAAGATGACAATCCCCTGACTATGGATGATGAGTTGACCTGGTTATCCATGATGGAAGGCAACCATGAAGATAAAGAAGAAACCATCAAGGAAAGTCCTACCTTCAAACTTTCAAGAGGCTGCCCCATTAGATACTTGGCCTAGAAGGAGTTTATTGAGACACCTCCATATGATCCATTTGAGGTCAGTGAACTTGATCTTGTTTTTGCAGAGGCAGTGCATCCTCATTTGCCAAATCTTTGTATGCCTCTTATCTTCATAGCTATCCTCATGTGCCCGATGCAAAATGTCTTATTGAGGAAAGGTAGCTATTTTTTCACAACCAGTAAATGGTTTTTTTTAACCATGTTTCTGCACTGGTTAGTTTGGGCTAGGTTAGTTTCCCTGCTTTCTAGCTTAGTTTTCCTATTTTCCAAGAAGTGCTCAAGCACAGTCTGGTTCAGTTTTGTCTTTGTCAAAGTTTTGTGTTCCTGAGATGACTCCTATGCCCAATGGATTGCATCAAGGAAATTGGTTTAATGTCTAGCAGGCTGACATCTCGTAGAAATCACCAAAATGTTGCCCAAAATTTCCCATTCTGAAAATTTGGCCAGGTTTCTAGGGTCTCTATTTTTATTCATCCCTGCTGCAAATTGTTTTAGCTTGCGAAGTTGATCCACAAGGTTTCATGACTTGCGCACTTACCCCCATGATCTTCAATGTGTCACCATGCTTTAGTTCAGATCACATCACTTAATTCACAAACCCACAGAGATATTCAAGTTTGAATGCTTGCAGGAAATACTGGTGTCGAAAACCCTTTGTGTTTTTGACCCTTTGCTCTAAAAGTTTAGGATGTTTTTGAACTTTGGTCTGAAGGTCCTCTGTGTTTTTGATCTTTTGTCTAAAAACCCTCTATTTTTTTGACCCCTCATGTTTCGCACTTCTTCCTTTGGCGGCATTCATTTCATAAGTGCGCAACTTCAACATGTGGGGCCCAGTTGGTTTTCGGGAAGCTATTATGTGGGTTTTCACATGATCACATAAGTCCTTTTCCCCTTATGCGACCATGTGACTAACCGTTGATGGTCCTATTGAAGAATGCTAGCGGTTTGTCACATGATCGCATAGTCCCTTTTTAGGCTATGCGAACATGCAACTAGCCGTTAACCACGCCGATAAGAGCTTGCAATTTGGTGATGTGTTTGGGTTTCATTAGCCAGCTAGTGATGAACATTTGCTGGTGGGCCCAAAGCTTGTGGTGCCAGTGCGGTGAAGATCTGATGGTTGACGCATAATCTCATGAAATCTTTCGATTCCATGATATCATGCGACAACCGCCCGATGTGATCTCAGTGGCTCGTGGGTTCGGAGTATCTCCAATGGTGCAAGTGTAATGAAGAGCTACTGGTGGGTCCTCTGGAGGTGATGTGTCTAGTTTTTGGTGGGATGAAGGTATAGCATCAGCCTCATAGATGCAAGATCTATGGTGGTCACATGTTCGCATGGGATCTTTCGATCCCATGTGATCATGCGACCACCATTGGATTCTTAGGTGTTTTCTATGGTGCAGTCATGGGATTGACTGAGGTGGCAGATCTTGTGGGCCAAGTGTCTTGTGTGGCAGCAATGATGGATTTTCAAAGGGCATTCACATGATCGCATGAAGACTTTTGTGCTCATGCAATCATGTGACCAATGACATTTTCAAGGCAGTGTGACTATTTTTCACGGGCTTTCTTCCAAGGGAGATGGTTGTGAGTGGCTGGTAGCTGAGAGTTGATGTTGTAGGACATGTGCAGTTATGGAAAAATGATGAAGAGGTCTGGGCAGCTGTCAGGGGTCGATTCTTTGTCCCAGTAGGGTACCAGTTAGCATTCATGGTGAGAATTTTGTGCAAGAAAAATGATGAATCCAGGTTGTTTTGCAGGTTGATTGTAGTATAGGGATGGGCATGAAAATAAGAGATCTGATTGGCTATGATACTATAGAGTTTTATTTATGATCAGTCTTCTCAATACCCTAGGGTTGATTATTAAATTATAAATCTTGTAACCCTGGTTAGATTTTTGACTCCTGCCTGCGTGGAGTGAGTGTTGTATATATTGTTTTTTGAGAGCCTTAATGCTTAGAATTCACATTTTATAAAAAAGAAAGACTCTTTCTTGGGAAGCTATCCATGGCATTTCTTCCTGCCCCTTGGTTTCCCACATTCTGTAATTCCCATTGATAGATAAAAACATTGCAGAGGTATTTTGTGACAGTTCTTCATGTCCTTATGCTTCCTTGTCTTTGTTTATCTCTTATTGGATTGAAGTCTATGAATGTTGTTAATGGAAACTGGGGTTCCTAGTCCCTCTCAATTTCTATGATTTTGTGTGTTACTGTGTCTGATCTGATTTAGATGTTTTGTGGGTATGCTACAGCCCCTAGCAGTCTTGTCTCATTCCTACACCTAGTTACAGAGGAGGATGTTTGTTTGCAGGTCATAGGTTGAGTCTTCTGTTCAGGCCTTCCTATGAAATAATTATGCAAGCCTATCTAGTGAGTGGTGACTTATTAGACCTGATTCCTCCATTGATCTCATTCCTCTATACTGAGATCCAAACCCTAATTTTGGTGCATCACCTAGTAGGTAGTTTTCTTTCCTGTTATTTCCCTTTCATGCACTCCTTCTGACCCTTTCCCTTAAAAAGATTTACTTTCCTATTAAGAGCAAACTAAGGTGATAATCCAAGAGGAACCAACCTAGAACCTGGAGGTCTCATCTCAGTTAGCAAAAGGTCCCACAACCTTGAGATGATTCCCATGTTATACTAAGTTATCAAGACCAAGAGAGCTTGAAACAAAGGTGCAACACTTAGTGTATAACAGGTAGAAAACAAATCTTGTTACCTTTGATTGAAGAACCTATTAGTAATGTTTGTACATCTGTGAAAGTTTTCTTGATGGAAAGAAGAAATTTTGTTAAGGATTTGAAAAAGAATGATGTATATTTTGCTATCATTCCTAACAAATTGAGTAAGAAAATAGAGGATAGTGTTCTTGAAGAGATTGATAAGTTACTCACCGAGTATAGTGAAATCATTTATGATAATGTACCTGATGGTTTTCCACCAAAGAGAAGCATTTATCATTGCATGCATCTAATCCCTGGAGCTAGTTTATCAAGTAAGGCACCTCATCGGTTAACACCTACCGAGAATCAGGAATTGAACTGACAAAGTTAGGAATTATTGGAGAAAGGTTTGATCAGAGAAAGTTTGAGTCCTTGTGCAGTACTTGTTGTACTGGCACCTAAGAAGAATGGAGAATGGTGAATGTGCACTGATTCCAGAGTAATCCTTTACCCTGTTAGGAGTAGCTTTACAATGCTTTAAGTACAGTAGACCTTGTTAAGGGTTAGACCCTATTAGGAGTAATTTACAATGATCCCTATTAGGGGAGTGGAATCACTTTCCTAGAGCTCACTACTCAAATGATGAAGGCTACAACCTTCTGAATTCAGATACACACTATATCTGCAGGTGAACTGTCACTGTGACATTGCTTGTCAGATCAGTTCCTTTGGTGCATTGATGCTTTAACCTCTTGCAAAACTCTAATACATCTTATGCTCTCTTCACATGCCTTTTCTCTACTTAACACAACTCTATTACAACTTCCATGCCAAATACAATGGGTGCATCTTATATTTATATGCTCATATAATCAAAACAATTAGGTCAGCCCTATAACTAATTACAAACAATGCTTCCAAATTAATTGGCTTAAGCATGCTTACAATCATACATATAAATATGTCAGCAACCTAAATACAATGGGTGCATGGCCTTTAAACATTAAATTATAATCGCAAACCCAAAATGCTAACTGTCAGCTCTATGCTCTATTCTCTGCTGGCACACACTGGCTGTGCAACTTCAACTGACTGTAACTTTCACATCCTTGCATATCTACTTATGTGCTCATAGAATAAGCATAAGTATGGTCTAAAAACCTTAAATTCTAGGGTGCATACCATAATTCATCTATACATATGTGCGCTAATGCTCCGAGCTGCAAGAACTCTGTACACTATCCAGTCTTCAACACTTAACTGAATTCTAATCTTTACACTAAGTGCGCTGACTCCAAACTGCTATATGACTTTGTTGCCATAATGACAACACTATATATAGTCATATACTTTAGTATAGACAACTTTCCAACAATCTCCCCCTTTGTCATTGATGGCAACAAAGGAATATGGCCAAGTCTCTAACTGTTCCTTTACACAATTTTTTTTTGTCTTCTATACATTTTTATACATAAACTTATATCTCCCTATACATATCATACTCCATATTCTATACACAACTCCCCCTTTGACATTAATGAAAAAGGTGCATCAAAAAACTGTATTTGTACATACTCACTGAGGGAAAACATCTGGATATGTAATTTTTAGATTCTGGATATCCTTCTTCCAAAAAGGTTATCAGAGAGTTAACTATCTGGAGATGGGTGCATAATGCATATTGAAGCTCCTCCATCTTCTCCAAGTCACTGATGGGACCATGATCATAAGTTACCATGGTGGCATCAATCTCCTTTATGTTCTGATTAAGGATGTCTAGAGAGGGTGCAAGACCATTCCTCAACTGTGTCTGTCTGAACCTTATCCTTGATATCTCTTTTTCTTCCTTCTCAATCTTGTCTATTTGTCCTTGGTAGACATTTTTGCACATGTTCACATCAGTGGATGTGTCTCTCACTGAGTTCTTTATCTCCTCAATCATTGCATCTGCCTCTTTTATCTTCTTGAAATGAGCATCGGTGAGCTTATCTTGATCCATGCATGCTGCAATGATCCTTCTTCCTTCATCAACAAACTCCTTTAATGATGCTAGACCAAACTTAAGAGAATTCAAGTCTAGTGCAAATTTTCTCATTAGTTCATTGAGTCTCTTCATTAGATACTTCTCTTCTACCACTTTATACATAGATTCTTCTAGGCTAGAAAAATTGCTTTTGAACTGTGAGATGACTGTACTCACATCATCAATTGAATGTACTTTCTGCACTTTCTTATCTTCTGGTAGAAAATTGTTCAAAATATTCACTGATTCCACAAGGAGAGGATTCTTCATGACTTGTTTCTCCTTTGCCTTCTCCATAGCCAGGACGCTGAACTTAATCAAGTCTTCTTCCTTCCAAGAGTCCAAACTACTTGTGTTAGGTGTCAAACTTGATAATAATGCTGAGGAGGGAGTGATGGGAGTGCTATCCATCACTTCTTGTTTTACCTTTGCAAGATCAACAAAAGTATCTTCTTCTTTCTTTTCTACCTCTTCTTCTTCTTTCTTATTAGATACATATTCTATGAGTAATTCTTCTTACTGAGTGGGATGTGAGCTGCTACATAAGATTTTAGCTTCTTGTGATCTCACAAGAGCTTCCTCGAACTTATCCAATTCTGTGTCAGCGGCTGCCATGGCTATCTCTACATTGTCAATGACAATAGTACTATCTTTGTGTGATTTTGAGATGGGCGCAAACTTATCTACCTCTGTTTGAGTTTCTACTATGGGCGTTGAGTCCTAAGGACCTATCATTGGTACATTGGAGGTCTCTCCTACTTTGTCTTTCTTATTAGATGCATGAGTGATGGGTGCAATAGGTTTTTTTATGTGTTGTTCTAATAACACTTTTTCAAATGCCTTCTCTATTTCTTTCGTTATTAGCTCATAGTCTTTGTTCATAATGTGAAGAGTTCTCATCTTTGTTCTTAGGTGTGGCTTCACCAAATTCAATATTAGTGCCTCTTCTTATTTAGAACATACTGGCAGAGTATCTTGTAATACTTTTTCTCTGATCCTTAGATCCTCTTCATTTTCTTGTTTCTTTTGGTATTCTAGAATATCCCATACTTTATCAGGAATAGAGGTCTTCAATTCAAGAACAATTTTCTTGGACTTGATCATATGTTTGATAATCATGTTGTGTATCTCTAATTTGTCAATCTCACTGAATGATTCATAATGTTTCCCTACTTGATCAATTCTACCCTCATCAACAATTCTAGTGCTAAAAAATTTAAGGCTTGGTCTGAATCCTGCCTTAGGAGGTGCTTGAATGTTTTTCTTGCTCCTTGTTTCTCATGAGGATGGATGATTAGTGCTAGCTTCTTTCTTCCTCTTTACCATTGGCTTATACTCTAGAGGACTATCTTTGGGCATAGAAGGAGTATTGTCATCTTTACCCTTCTACCTGTCATCTGATTCAGTTTTCATCTTTTTCAACTTAGGATCTTCTTGTTCTTCCTTTGCTACTTCGCCTTTCAATTCTAAGGAAATCTTTTCATCCCTTGCTCTATCAAGGTCTTCTTGTGGTACACCATGTATTCTCAAGATTTTAGAAGTGACCTTTGCAACCTTTCTTTTTTTTACAACACTATTAAGTTTTGCATCAACTTCTCTGGTCTTTTCTTCATAGGTTCCCCACCTAGGTTCATTATCATCTTTAGGAGCTGATAGCAGTACTTGTTCATAGGCTTCAAGAACTTGTTCCTCTACCTCATAGCCAAGTGGATGAATCCACTTTGTATAAGGAGTCAATATGCAAGTAGTATCAATCTCCACCATAAAGCATATTGAGTCCTTATACTTCTCTACAATATTCTCAGGAATCCTATACCTCATTTGCATCTTGGCTCTAAAGGTCTTCAATTCCAATGTGATATAGTCTCTTAGTGTGCTTTCTGTGGATGCCTTGTTAGATATCTGAGGCATGGTAGGAATGGACTTGTCTAGATACAAGTTTGATACTCTTCCAACTATATGAAGGTACATATAGATGATTAGGGACCCAAACCTGAATATCTTTGTATTGTCATGTTTGATAGCCTTGATTTTATCTATCAAATGAGCATGCAAGATCTCATACAAGTTGAATTCTCCATCTTCCTTTACAATTTTGATGGCTGCCAGAATAGTGCCCGTAGAGACACTATTCACTCTACTGGTGTGATTAGATCTATAACCTAGTATCATTGACATCAATTTGATGTTTGCTTGCTCAATTAGCTCAATAGTCATGCCGCACTTATCACTTCTTGACTTACAAACTTGCTCCACCATTTTCCTGACATCCTTGCCCACAAGAAGGATGGTGCCTATCCTAGAAAGGCTTGTCATCTCATGTATTAGATCATTTGTGATTCTTACTAGAACATCTCCAATCCAAAACAGATCATCATGGATTCTACTCAATAAGATCTTTATCCATTCAGTCTCATAGAACTCATATGCCATAGCATACTCAACAATAGGGTAAACTTCCATTTGGTGTATTCATCCATGAATGTCTTATCCTATTTCAACATGGTATCCATGTGCACCCTTAACCTATCTAGTCCAACAGGTTCTTTCTTACAGTAAATGTAAGCCCTTATGTCTTCCACATGCATGACGTCCATAGGCGTGTAGGAGAAAGCTCCCTCTAAATCATCTAGGGTTGATTTAAATGGGTGCCTCTTGAAAACATATCTTTTCTTCTCAACGATATCATAAACAATGGGAGTGGCCATGACTTACTTGTTAATCACTTTCCAACTAAACTTAGAGATAATCTAATGGCTTCCAAATTAGCGCAATGAGCTAGGGTTTCTACAACCAATCAAATGCACTGCAAACACTGATAGTTCGATCTCAAAATATTGACAACAACTTCCAAGGCTCAATCTTCTCTTCAATCACTCTGAATTCAAATGCAATGAGTGAAAAAACAATCTTCTATGTACTTAAAGTGAGAAATTTTCCATTAATGCAGATTGCGTAAACCAGGCTATCACTTCAAAATTTCAAACTTGAGCTCTGCTAACAATCAGCATGTGTGCTCTTGCACAAAGGTTCCAAAACACTTCAATAGCTTAAGTCCAAAGGTGCATACTCTAAGGATGAGTATACCAGCCACGTAGGGGTCTAGAGCTAAATTAGCTCCCCCTATGACCCTGAGGGCCATTCATGCAGATGTAGAGGGTGCGTCCACTAGGGATGCATCCAATACATTCTCATCAGTCTTATCCTTCTTCTTTTCTGACCAAATCAAGCTCACATCCTCTGAGGCTTTCACAAACTTGACTTCTCCTTCATGATCCAAATCTGGTTCTTCGACCTTTTTAGGGCTTTCCTGACCTTCCATCCTTGATCTAAAAAACTTTGAGATATGTACAGACTTGTTATAGGAGTGAAAAATGATTGGAGGTCTATTATTCCTCAGTGCATTAACATGAGTCACCATTTTACATGTTCTGGCCGAGTGACCATTATAGTTACCTATCTAACATGTAACATTCTGAGAATTTCTTACATTTGTCTGATTCTAATTCCTTTGATAATGTTGAGTCCTGCTCTACTTACTAGTCTTGCAATTCATAGCTTTATGACCAAATCTATTACATGAATAATAGTAACCATTAAAAGGTCTTACCTCTGTATAGTCCCTTGCAATATGTCCATGCTTGTTACATGAAAAATAGGTGCGTTCTCCAGGCTTGTGTTCATTCTTAGGAGGACCACCATTGTCTTTGGTTTGATATTTAGTATTCTCAGTATCAGTAGAGTCCTTTTGTGTCTCCTTTCTTGCTCGCATATTATCAATCTAATTTTGTGCTTCATTGTATCCAATACAACTAGTGTCTCCTTTGACTCTTCTTGCATACAACTGAGATTCTATCAAATTAGAACTGGTGTGCAATTTGTCAATGTGATTCTTTGCTTCTTTTAATTTAGACTCCAATATTTCTTTGCAATTCTTTAGATCCAAGATTTCCAAATTGGCTTCCCTCAATTCATCATTGAGTTGAAGGTTCTCCTTGACCTATTCATTATAGACATCTTGATTGTTCATCAGTTTGTCATCAAATTCTTCAAGATGACTCAATAGAGATGCATTTTCTTCATTCAACTTCTTGACTTTTTCTTCAAGATCACTGTTAGAGAATCCTTTCAAATCCTTTCTTACTCTTTTGATAACTAATTGAGCATCACTAAATTTTTCTTTTAGTTCTTCAATTTCTCTTTTTGAATTGTCCAGGTCTTCAAGAGTGGCTTCAAGATTCTTCTTCAAATGTTTCATTTATGCTTTGTCCATGATCTCCTCAAGTGGTTAAACTTCTTGCTGAGGATCAAAGCTTTCATACCAATTGTTAGGAATGGGAACACTGAGAGGGGGGGTGAATCAGTGTTCACTATATTTTAAATTTTCTCTTTAATCTTAATGATGAAGTTAAATGCTTAAGTACTGAATTAAACATTCACATAAACATGAAACATGAAATCAACACATGACACGAATATGGTTACGGGGAAACCCAAATATATAAAAACCCCAGTGGGACTTAATACCCACTAATATTCTGCACTAGTGTTTTGTGATCCTTGTTAGAAGATCTTTTACCCTGTTAGGAGTAGCTTTACAATGCTTTAAGTATAGTAGACCTTGTTAAGGGTCAGACCCTGTTAGGAGTCTTTTACAATGATCCCTATTAGGGGAGTGGAATCACTGTCCTAGAGCTCACTGCTCAAATGATGAAGGCTACAACCTTCTAAATTCAGATACACACTATATCTGCAGGTGAACTATCACTGTGACACTACTTGTTAGATCAGTTCTTTTGGTGCCCTGATGCTTTGACCTCTTGTAAATCTCTAATACATCTTATGCTCTCTTTGCATCTCTCTTCTCTACTTAACACAACTCTATTACAACTTCCATGCCGAATACAATGGGTGCATCTTATATTTATACACTCATATAATCAAAACAATAAGGTCAACCCTATAAATAATTACAAACAACACTTCCAAATGAATTGGCTTAAGCGTGCTTACAGTACACACTAAAATGGTGCACTTCTATGAACCATTACATGCAAGATTGCTCAAGAGTGAGGCCTCACAAAGTGGCTCATAGCTCTCTATGCATGGAGTTGCAAGGGACTATGATGTGTTTGCTCTTAGCTAGAGCTACAAGCTTGTGACCTTGCTAGTCAACCACATAATGAGAGATTCAAATGAAGACAAGGGAAAGAGTGCCAATATCCTCAAGAATCACTATGAAAATTCAATGCAATGCAACTAAAATGAGGATGCAAATATGAAAAGTATTCTATGAAAAGGAAAGAACAAGTGTTACAAATCCTTCCTATTTAGACTATGTGAGATTAATCTATTGCATAAAAGGAAGTCTACACTAAGAATGCCATTATCATGCAACTATGAAAGCAAATATGAACTAGATGGAATGCAACAAAGATCTTCAAAGCTTGGATGCAAGAGTGTCTTCAAAGAAAGCTCCAAATGACCTAGAAAACCTGCAGCATAACATTAGCATAAAAAAGATGGATATGCAAATGGAGGAGAGAGCTCTCCTTTTATAAGAAATGCAAAGAAATGGACCATTGAGATTAAGAGGCAAAAAGTCTTAATCGGCGGTGGAGCTTGAAAGAGGAGCAATCCATGTGCACAAGTATCCTCCAATAGGAAAATAAGAGTTGACTTTATGTCCATATGAGACAAAAAGTGCTTTTCTTTTTTTTATAAAATATGAATAATGCTTTATTTGTGCAACTTAGGATAAGATGAAAAGGTGGGCTTTTGATTTAATCAAAAGGGGAGGAAATATTCCTTTTAATCAAATAAAGACTTAGGATAAATGGTTAGCCCATAGGATAAAAATCCAATATATGATCAAAATTAGGATTTGATCAAGAGATTGATATTGTTGAAAATATTGATTATTGATCAAAATGATTCAGGATTGATAAATTGAATAAATGGGGCCCAAAGTCTAGGTGACCATTTTAGGGTGCATACATTTGCCCCTCTTTGACTAATGTGTGATCGATTTGGGAACACATGCAGTCAAAGAAGAATTGAAATGTGAGATCAATCTGGGATCACAAAACAACTCAAATATGAGGTCGATTCGGGATCATATCCAGACAAAGCATAAACAAAGGTCTTTGAACATGAGGTCGATTCGGGATCACATTCAAAGTAAGAGATAAGAATCTCAAATTTGAGCGATAGCTCACAAAAGATGTCTGAATCAGGAAAATCAAGCAATTGGGGATGAGAATCCCATAGGTACTGCCCCCTCGGAGTCGAAATCGAAATCAGAGAGAGGAGAACAGCGAATTGATAAAGATTTGATCAAATCAGAATGAAATCATAATCGAAGGTAAGGGTCAATAGGTTAACCATTAGGCAATGAAAAATGCCCCAATGAGGAAGTAGAAGAATAGAAATAGAAGACTAGAAATAGCATGAATGAAAGACTAGAAAATTTGAAAGACATGGAAAGGAAGAAATTCCATCAAAGATTGAAGAATTATGCCTCAAAAGGTCAGTCAACTGCGTAAAAGAATGAGAAATCTTGGAAATGTGACTCAGATTTCAATTTCGAGTCTGAAACGGATAGAAAATGATGTGACATGAAAGACCAAAAATGAAAGATATGATCAAGAAGAACTAGAAAATGAGCACAGTTGACCAACTAGTCCGTAGATGATAAAAATGAGAGCTCTCTCCATATGCAAGATGCAAAAACTAATCTAACATGAACCTAAAAATGCAAGCTACTATGAAAGTGGTTGACTTGCAATGTCACAATGCTTATAGACATCTAATTATCATCATCGAGCGTTATTGGTAGTGTCACAAGATCATACAATGCACACTAGCATAACTATGTGGATATGAATATGATCTTTATCAGATAAAAATGTGGAAATCCCACCTAGGCATCAAAGACATAGAGGTCAAGATGACTAATGCAATGAGATTACCTAAATTTGATATGGCAAGATTATGCTTGTATGAAGACACATGAAAGTCAGGATAACTAGAAGCATGCACTCACAAAACAGTCAAGGATAATACCTTGTCAATCCATAATGTCAAGTAAGACCAACATAAATGCTCATGACAATTAGGATCAACAAAATATACCCATAAGCAGATAAAGAAATAAAACATGTTCTCATTCCCTCAGTCTTCTAGCTATGCATCATCGAAAACTTCTCAGGGAGAGACCACTCATCAAAGAAATTCTCATAGACAACACACAAAGAAAACTAAAGTCAACATATCTCAACGAGTTGATTGTTTAAGTGCGTGTGTGTTGGTCATAGAGTCAAATTTTGGTTATCACATCTGCTAATGAGAAATATCGCATCATACTTAGACTATTGGGTAAGACATCTGATAAGTGTTAAGAAACACTCGACCCAAGGGTAGTGTTGAAAAATACTATTTGGGGTGGTGTTGAAAAACACCTTTTGTGAAATGCCCCAAGAGACAAACACAGCTAAAAGACCTATGCTAACAGGTACGCCCCTTAGACAAAGACAAAGACCAATTCCAAACTAAGGCAACAAGGTTAAGGCATGATTGAAAGTGGCTAAGTGTCGAGGGTGCATGCTAACAAATAGGGGTGCAAAGGCCTCAAGTAGCGTCTGTTTCTAGGTTTTCACCACTTGGATTTATTGCAATTTTTTCTCTTTTTTTCATTTTTTGTATTTTTGCTACCAAGGCACCTGTTTCCAAGTTTTCATCATGGCACCTTTTCTATTTTTTTCTTGAATTTTTGAATTTTTTGATTTTTTTGTATTTTTTCAAGACTTTTTATGCTTTTTAGGATTTTTTCAGCATCATATATGATTTTTTTTTGGTATTTTTTCAGGATCAATAAATATGTACAAAGGATGCCCCCAGACAAAATGAGCATCAAACTCATGAGCAAAATCACATCATGTAGTCCCAATGTCTAGCAAGGTGAGGGACAAGATGGATGGAAAGCTGGTGGAAGAGATGGAAGACATGAGAATGCAAGAGAGAATGCAGGGAAGAAATCCTTAAAGGCAAACTCCTCAAGAGTACCCAAGCTAGTGAAAAATTGTCATGTAAAGCGCATTTGGATAAGCAATGAAAGGCTAGCATAGGATAAGCATAAAAGCACACTGCAAAAGAAGGAAGGATGCAGTCCAAAGGAGTAGACATGTCAAGAGACTTCATAGCATCATGTTTTACTTTTTTTATTAGATCAAGACCAAGGGGAAAAGATAGTGAAAGGCTAGAATGAATGAAGGAAAATACGAAGGTGAAACATGAATAGAATGAAAGCAAGATCATCGGAAGATAGCTCACAAGATAGCCAAATGGTCGTGTATAGTTCAACATTGTCAAGATCAAAGAGAGAAGATGAAATAGATGAAAAATATAGAAGAACTACGCATGATGCCTGATTTCCAGGTTTTCATCATGGTAATTATCCAAGGTGCCACAAGGGAGTGGTTTTCACCATAGGAAGAATTTATTTCTCTTTACTTTTGCTACCAAGGTGCCTGTTTCCAGGTTTTCACCATGGCACATTTTCAATTTTTTTCATTTTTTTTCTTTCTTTTTGAATTTTTCTATTTTTTTGAATTTTCTATTTTTTTGAAATTTTTGGAAGAAGGCAAGCTTTTCAGATAGTGCTCCTTAAAAGGATAAACCATGATATACCAAGGATTCAAAATGATATGCTCAAAGATACTGATAGGGAAAGGAATATGAAAGAAAAAAAATGGAGGATAAGGCTTTATGTAAAGCGAGTGAGGTTGGAAGATAGGAGGAATAGGCCAATGAAGAAAAATGATAGAAGGTAGAAAGATAATGAATGGAAGGATTGCGAAAAGGTAAATGGAAAGGAAGACAAGATCAACATCAACACACACCTTGAAGGGTGGTGAGAGGGTGGAGGAAATGTGAATAAAGGAATACATGAAGGAATATGGTGAATGTTTAGCAGAGGTTGCAGTTTGGGCGCATAGAATGGAAGAATGTTTTTGGAAGAAGATGAAGTGGAAGCCTTTGGAAGTTTGAATGTCAACTTCACTTTTTGTTCAATATTAGACTCTTTCAAGAGAGACTTTGGAATCCATATAGCCTTAGGCTTTTTATTTTCTTTTGATGATTTAGCGAGAATATCTTCAATGATGGATTTTGGAACCCATACTTGTCTTGTAGTTTTCTTCTTAGATATCTCTTTTGACTTTATGCCCCCATGTCGATTAGAGGAGACATGGTGATCTTCTTTTTTTGATGGATTCTTATATTTCTTCTTTTTCTTGTATTGAACATTCAAGTTACTTCTAAAATACTTGGGACTTGTGGAAGAAGGAGGATATGACCAGTTTAGATGGGTGGATGGATGAAAAGGATTCAAGGGTGTGCATCTATGTTGATCTTGAGGAAAGATAGGAGATGGAGGGATGTAAGGACCCAAGATGGATGATGAATTAGGAGAGTTAGGAGGGGAAAGTGAAGGGACATAAGGACCCAAGATGGAAGGAAGACATGAAGCCCTTAGTATTGGTGGAGGAGGTCCAAGGATGGACGTGGAAGATGCAAAAGGATAATCATTAAGTTCATCAGCATCTATATGACAACCAAGGACATCAGCATCTTTAGAGTGAGCATTAGAATTTTCAATAGGATCCTGCACATCTTGAATAGGAGCACCTTCTTTGATAGGATCATTCAAAGCTTTTGAAGACTTAGGAAGAGTAGAAAGTGGAAGCGAACATGGAATGGTAGAACAAGAAGATGGAAGACTTTGATCTTGACAAGGATCTTTGGATAGCATAAGCGTATCAACTTTCTTTTGATTTTCAATAGGCTTTACATCAAAAGTAACAACACCATTTTTAATAACCTTAATTGAAGTATCATCTTTGGAAAGCGCAAGTGTGGTAAGGTTATTTTGATTATCAATAAGCTCAACGGTGTAAGTAGTAGCTTGATCTTGCTTAGGAGATGGTGGAATGAATGCGGAAGAGCGTAGAGGATCAAAAGAACCATGAAATGGAGGAGATACATCATGAAGAGAATTGGATGACATGGAGGGTTCTTGATCTTGATATTTTTTTATGTTCTTTTCTTTATCATTTTTAGAGTCCTCTTGACATGGAGCCACTTCTAAGGACAAGGAAGTAGGTTGGAATTGTATGAAAGACTTTGGAGGAGATGGTGAAGGACTAACTAAAGTAGGCATTATAGCATTTAAAGGCTTAGGATCTTTAGGTTTAGCATTATTGAAAGTATTTTCAGCCAAGTGAAGGTTAGCTTGAGTTTCTTTAAGAGGTAGCCCTTGAGGATAACTATAGGGAACCGCATGGAAAGCCTTAGGATCTTTGTTGGATGAAAGATTTGTGATAGATTTGGAAGACTCGAAAGCTTTAGGAAATGTATGGGCATTGGAGGAAGTAGAGGATGGAAGGGAACCATCACAAGACAAAGGTTCAACATTAATATGATCTTGCTTGAGAGTGCAACCTTTATTTTAAGCATGAATGTTCTTAGAGGAAGGATTCTTATAATATTTACGTTTCAAATCAGCACGGTGCATTTTATATTCCTCAACAGTAGTAGCTGGATTATAATCAAGGTATTGTTCAAAAAACTCATCAAAGTTTCTTTCAAAATCTGAATCATACGGATCACCATCATGATCTTTCCAATATGAGGACCCATTTCCAGTAAGCACAAGGACACGACTAGGGGGACTCTTAGGAATAGAGGTGTCATAGGTATCAATACATTGTCCATCATCATAGTCATCATAGGTGGGTGTCACTTTTCATGGAAGAGGTATCATAAGGACTATCACATTGCTCATTATGGTATGTCTTCTGAAGAGAAGTAAGACTCTTTGAAGAAGTAGAAGAAGAATGAGATTGTGAAGAAGAGGAAGGTGAAGACCTAGTGGAAGAAGAATACTTGGATGATGAGGAATTTGAATGATGTTTAGAAGAGTCATGATAAGATTTGGAAGATGAAGAATGTGAATAGTTTTTAGAAGAATCATGATAAGATTTAGAAGATGAAGAATGAGAATGATGTCTGGAAGAGTCATGATAAGACTTGGAAGGTGAAGAAGAATGAGAAGATTTAGATGATGAAGAATGTTTGGAAGAAGAAGATCGTGATATGATCATGTTTATGATTCTAGCAAAGGCATCTGATTTAATCATCTTTTCTTTTATTTTTGCTATAAATTTATCACTCATGAGAATTTTGGAGGAACAACACTTTTCAAATATGTCAATGAGCTCAAGATCATCTATTCTTAATAAAGGTTCCAAAACTAGATAGTCAAGATTCATGGTTATAGAAGAGGAGGAATCAAGCATGGAAGAAATGAATAGATGAATAGAAGAAGGTAGACTAGATAGTAAGAGGAAAAGAATCAAGAAGAAGAAGAAGAATTTCCCATGGGAATGGAAGACTTTAGAAGAACATGGGAAATGGGGAAGAAAGAAGAAGACTAAGAGTCATCTTGTGCAATTGATACCATAACGTTCATTGAGATGTTGAGCAACATGACAACACTTAAGATCTGATTTGGACTGACCAAGGAAGACCAAGCTTCTAAGGAGAACTCACTACAATAGGATGGAACTCAGTTTCAATGTTCCAAATAGATCTTTCAAAAGATTTCGCAATGATGATCAAGCACATAGAACAACAACTAGGGAGTTCAAGCAAATAGTCTTCAAGCAATGAGCAAGGGGCAAAGCAACCTTGCGCATGAATAGAGATAATGACTTAGTATGCTACTCCTTAAAAATTCTACTTGTGTATGTTCTTGAAAATATTTTAGTAGGCACATAGAACACAACAACACCTTAACAAGCTGTCTACAAGGATATACGTGGCTTTCTAAAAGGAGTCCTCGATATACACAAGGTACATGAGGCCCAAATCCATAGATGAGAAGAATCCAAAATCACATAGCCGGGGGGAGACGGTAACCCAAATCTCCTCCTTCACTTCTCAAAGGTATAAAGTTCTTTGAGGCTTAGCCAAGAGTGATATCAAACTCAATTCCCAAGAGAGGTGTCTTTCGATTCACCACCCACTATTTATACTCCGCCGGAACACAGGAGTTAAGGTTGTCCCTTGAGGTGGTGTGTCCCTAAGCAGACCTTCTAGAAATAAAAACTAAGTAATTCACTATCAAAAGTATTTAGAGCACTAAAGGTGGAACACTTAACTCTTCAAGTAAATGCGAAGTGAGTCCAAAAGTGGAACATTTAACCCTTTAAGATAATGTGAAGTGAGTCCAAAAGTGGAACATTTAACCCTTCAAGAGAATGTGAAGTGAGTCCAAAAAAGTGGAACACTTAACCCTTCACACAAACTCAAAGTGAGTCCAAAAGTGGAACATTTAACTCTTCACACCAACTCAAAGTGAGTCCAAAAGTGGAACATTTAACTCCTCACATCAACTCAAAGTGAGTCCACACCTTAGAAAATAAGTGAGTTCCAAAAAGCACAAAAGGGTTGCCTAGTGGAGCAATTAACGCTTCTTTCCTGTAGACCCCTCCCCTTTAATGTGGCGTTGATCTTGCAACCACGGGGCAGAAATGAGGGGCCGGTGGATTAGCGAGTCCAATAACCCAAGATAGAAATCTAGATCAATCACAAGTAATCTAAAGTTGCTTATCAATACTACTCACAAATGACAAAGGGTTGAATCAATGGAATATTTAACTTTCCAAGCAAACATAGAGTGAGTCCACAAAGTGGTGCATTTAACTCCCTATGTAAACAAGGAATGAATTCATGCCCTCAATCACTCAATGAGATATTTGATATTGGAACCAAGAATTACTTAAGGTTTAAACACAAGAATTCATTTACACAAACTTGTATGGAAGCAAATCTATGTTCATTCATTTCCCATTAAGAGCATCAATTGAAATATGTTCTATGAAAGCATGTAAACACTCAAGCCAAACACATGAGAGGTTCAATTTTAATCCCAAGATCCAAATGTTGTAGAGTTGTAACAAAATACCTCAAGTCCAACGCAACGCGCTTAGTAGATTTCACCCTTTTTTTGTTTGTTTTAAGCATTTTTCATGAAAGCAAGCCATGCACCTTCAAATGAACAAGACAAGAAAACAAGCAAACAACATATGCAATGTATATCCAACTTATGCAAACCCTAGGGTTAGATCTAAAAATCAATTGTTAGGAGCAATGATAACTAGCAAATGATCCAAATGATAACTCATATCATGCAATGAACAATGAAAAATAAGTGCATACCCATCACAAAATTTTATTTTTTTTGCATTTGACCTAGTCAACAAGATCTAATTTTTACCACATGAATTCGGACCCCAAACCCAAAATGCAGAAAAGAGACCTCTATCAAAAAATAGAGAGCTTTCCAAAAATGTAAAAATTTTAAAAAAATCTTTTCATTTGTGCCCTAGAGACCCATTTTATCAAAACATACCAATTTTTATAAATCGACCAAATGAGCTATGATACGATTTCTAAATTAAAAACACATTTAATGGACCCCCTATAGAATTTCAAGACCTTTCCAGAAATGTAAAAATTTTCAAAAAATACACTAATTTGTGCCAAAAATTGATTTTTTATGAAAAATCAAGAAAAAATCATTAAAAATATAAATCACCTCCAAAAATTTTAAAATTGTTTTTGGAGCTTCTTTGCTATGTTGCCAACCTGCAAAAAACTTTTCAGACCAAAATACCAAGCCGTTTGGGAGATATGATCAAATCTTTCAAATCTAGGGTTTTTCATCTCCAAACAAATCTGCACAAGGGTTAGCTCCAAAAATAATCAAAACCAGTATGCAAGAGGTGGGTTGCCCCACGGTGGGTGCCAGAAATGTACACACTAAAATGGTGCACTTCTATGAACCATTACATGCAAGGTTGCTCAAGAGTGAGGCCTCACAAAGCGGCTCATAGCTCTCTATGCATGGAGTTGCAAGGGACTATGATGTGTTTGCTCTCAGCTAGAGCTACAAGCTTGTGACCTTGCTAGTCAACCACACAATGAGAGATTCAAATGAAGACAAGGGAAAGAGTGCCAATATCCTCAAGAATCACTATGAAAATGCAATGCAATGCAACTAAAATGAGGATGCAAATATGCAAAGTATTTTATGAAAAGGAAAGAACAAGTGTTACAAATCCTTCCTATTTAGACTATGTGAGATTAATCTATTGCATAAAAGGAAGTCTACACTAAGAATGCCATTATCATGCAACTATGAAAGCAAATATGAACTAGATGGAATGCAACAAAGATCTTCAAAGCTTGGATGCAAGAGTGTCTTCAAAGAAAGCTCCAAATGACCTAGAAAACCTACAGCATAACATTAGCATAAAAAAGATGGATATGCAAATGGAGGAGAGAGCTCTCCTTTTATAAGAAATGCAAAAAAATGGACCATTGAGATTAAGAGGCAAAAAGTCTTAATCGGCGGTGGAGCTTGAAAGAGGAGCAATCCATGTGCACAAGTATCCTCCAATAGGAAAATAAGAGTTGACTTTATGTCCATATGAGATAAAAAGTGCTTTTCTCCTTTTTATAAAATATGAATAATGCTTTATTTGTGCAACTTAGGATAAGATGAAAAGGTGGGCTTTTTATTTAATCAAAAGGGGAGGAAATATTCCTTTTAATCAAATAAAGACTTAGGATAAATGGTTAGCCTATAGGATAAAAATCTAATATATGATCAAAATTAGGATTTGATCAAGAGATTGATATTGTTGAAAATATTGATTATTGATCAAAATGATTCAGGATTGATAAATTGAATAAATGGGGCCCAAAGTCTAGGCGACCATTTTAGGGTGCATACACTTACAATCATACATATAAATATGTCAAAAACCTAAATACAATGGGTGCATGGCCTTTACAACATTAAATTATAATCACAAATCCAAAATGCTAACTATCGGCTCTCTGCTCTGTTCTCTGCTAGCACACACTGGCTGTGCAACTTCAACTGACTGTAACTTTCACATCCTTGTATATCTACTTATGCGCTCATAGAATAAGCATAATTATAGTCTAACAAACTTAACTTCCAGGGCACATACCATAATTCATCTGTACACACGTACGCTGATGCTCTGAGATGCAAGAACTCTGTACACTGTCCAGTCTTCAACACTTAACTGAATTTTGATCTTTACACTAAGTGCGCTGACTCCAAACTGCTATATGACTTTGTTTCCATAATGACAACACTATATCTAGTCATATACTTTAGTATAGACAACTTGCCAACAAATGGATCTTGAGAAGGTTGAAGCTATTTTGAATTGGCCTACACCTGAGAATGCTAGTGAGGTAAGATCATTTTATGGCTTGGAAAGTTTTAACCGAAAGTTCATTAGAAATTTTAGTTCAATTTGTAATGCTATGATTGAGACTATGAGAGGAGATAAAAGAGAATTCAAGTGGACACATGGAGCTAATAAAATTTTTGAGACTCTGAAGCAGAAGGTTACTAAATTGCCTATTTTGGCATTGCCTGATTTAAATAAGGTATTTCAAGTAGAATGTGATGCAAGTGGAAGTGCAATTGGAGCTATGTTGAGTCAAGAAGGTAAACCTGTTGCTTTCTTTAATGAAAAGTTGAATGATGCAAAAAGGAAATATTTTGTGTATGATCAAGAATTTTATGCTATTGTTCAAGCATTGAAGAAATGGAGACATTATTTGATACCGAGTGAATTTGTATTGTATGCTGATCATAAGGCTTTATAGTATTTGGGTAGTCAGAATAAGTTGAATTAGAGACATATGAAATGGGTTGAGTATTTGCATAGCTATACATTTGTGATAAAGCATAAGAGTGGAGTCATTAACCGAGTTGTTGATGCATTGAGTAGAAGATCTTTGATGACTGAGATGAAAATTGAAGTTCTTGGTTTTGATGATATGAGAGATTCTTATGAATTTGATCCTAATTTTTTTTAATCCATGGAGAAAGTGCAGAGCACCTATTCAAGATCAACCGAGTACTAAATGAGATGAATATTTTATGCAAGAAGGTATGTTGTTTAAAGGTATTCAGTTGTGTATACCGAGAGGACCTATGATAACTAATTTGATAAAGGAGAAACATAGTAGTGGTTTGGATGGACACTTTGGTGTTGATAAAACATTGAATTTGCTTAAGGAGAAATACTTTTGGCTATAGTTGTATAAAGATGTTTAGAAATTTGTGAAAAGTTGTGGATTTTTTCAAGTTGCAAAAGGAGTGAGTCAGAGTACTAGATTGTATACACCGATTGTTGTCCTTGAGAAACCTTAGGTTGACATCAGTATGGATTTGTTCTTGGCTTACCGAAGACAATAAGAGGTAATGATTCTATATTTGTTGTTGTGGATATATTTTCTAAAATGACACATTTTATACCTTGTAGAAAGACATCAGATGCAATACATGTAGCAGATCTTTTCTTTAAGGAAATTGTCAGATTGCATGGATTACTGAGGCGTATTATCTCTGACTGAGATAGTAAATTTTTTGTATACTTTTGGAAGACCCTTTGGAAAAAGTTTGGCATAGAGTTGAAATATAGTTCTACATTTCATCCACAGACTAATGGATAGACCAAAGTTGTGAATATAATTTTGGGAAATCTTTTGAGGTGTTTAGTTGGAGACACACCGAGTAATTGGGATTCTTTGTTGGCACAAGCAGAGTTTACATACAATAATTCAGTGAATAGGAGTACTGGAAAAACACCTTTTGAGATTTTAAATGGCATACAACCGAGAGGTAAATCATATTTGAGATATATTGCTAATAAAAGAAAAAGAAGTGTTGAAGGAGTGAAGTTTGCTGAGTACATGAAGACATTGCATGAAGATGTGAAACATAAGCTAGAAATGAGTAATCAGAAATACAAAGACAAAGCTGATAGATCAAGAAGACATAAGACTTTTGATGTTGGTGATGAAGTGACGCAGAGCAGAGATGGAGGATCCAATAATGGATGGTCCAAAATTACACTGCCAATGATAACAACACCAAGAACAACGGAAATCAATAAGATAATGTTTCAAAATAGAATTTCATTCAACATGCCCAGTTGTAAGGCCTTCTGGGTTGCGACCTTATAAAATGAATTAAACATTATCCAAGCTAGTCCAAATCTAAAACACATCAACAAATGATGGAAACACTAAGGAAGATCTAAACTTGAGCTCGCAAGCCTCCAAGCAATCTCCTTGTCTCCAAGCATGCAAACCACTAGCTCTGCTGTTACAATATAAGATAAAACATTTGATCTACAATATCTCCAAGATCCAATTATGCTTCTACTCTCATATTACCACACATCTACTACCAATCTCCTCTAAATATCTACCCAAGCTCTCAATATATGGCCAACTAAGCCACAAGTCGGCCAGTCAGACATTTAATTACATTATAGGTCCAGTCTGGAAGATTTAAACCAAAAATAATGAAATAATGAGAAAAACATGAAGTGAATTTAGATTTAGGTCCACACATGACCCAATAACATGTCCCTAAATTTTCAAGGCCCCATCTCATCACACGGAATTGCGTAAGAAGAAACACTCCATGTTTTGCGTGTAAATTGGCTGAAAATAGGTCCCCGAGAAAAATGGTCATAAATTTTTACTCATAATGAATTAGGACTTTCTCTCTTGGGAAAAGATATTATTTTAGGTCCTCTTTAAGTCCATAAGAGTGCAAAGGAAGATTCATTAAGGATGAAGGTCGCCATGATGTGCAATCAGCACCAAAACTGCAGGAAAATACAGCTCCAACGATAAGTAAAACAACTCCAACTTTCAAACGGTCCATCCAATCCTTATGAGATCTTAGGAGAAGGTTCCAAAATAGGTCCTCAACATCATGTAATATTTTTAGAACATGAAACCAACAAATGCAAAAATTATAATTCAAACAACAGAAAATAGGAAATATTTTTGGTTGATGCAAGATTGCTCAAAGACCCAAGATACTCCTGCATCGGACACCCTAGGTAAATAAAAGAATGTTCTCATGAACATATTGAGGGAATCAGAACATGTAAGCCATATCTCTTCTTAACCCATATGTCCTCTTGTCCTTCATTCTATGCTGTCTTTACTTTATCCATTGTCATACTCAGCAAATCAGCTTGTCCTGCACTTTTCTAATCTTTCCTTTCTGCTGCTGACAGAGACTGATTCTGACTATCTTTTCCACTTTTGATTACACTAGCACTTCAGTGAATAACATCTTCTCTAGACTTACTAATCAACTCAACATCATTTGTAGTCCTCTCTGTCACTAGTGTCATCATTTGCTGCACTATCTTTTTCAAAAAGCTCATCTGCCTCTTAATCTCAACAAGTTCCTCAACCATATCATTCTCTTTTTCTTTCAAAATCAACTTCCTTTTATCCATAGGAATAGGTTCAACAATTCTCTTCTCCTAATTTTTTTCATAAGGACAACACCTGATAACTCCACATCCCTTAGCCCCAACTTCCTACAAAGATAACAATTTATGCCTAGATCCACTATGCATTACCACATATATATTTGCATGACCATCAAACATAACATGTTTATCAAATTGCCAAGGTCTCCCAAGCAATAGATGACAAGCATCCATAGGCAATATATCACATAAGATTTCATCATGATAAGATCCAATCTAAAAATTAACCAAGCATTGTTCTTCAATCCTAACTTTAGACATATCTTGTATCCAACTAATCTGATAAGGGTTAGGGTGTTTCCTTCTTTCCAAATTCAATTTACTAACCATTTCTTCTGAAACAAAGTTCTCAGAACTACCACCATCAACTATGACATTACATAACTTATCCTTGCACTTACATCTGGTTCTGAACAAATTTATTCTTTGTACTGGTTCTTGGACACATGTAGCCAACCTCCTAGTGATAAGAAATTCACCTTGTTCTACAACATTCTTAATGTTTTTTTTAGCAGTTAATGCAACTTTTTCTTTAGGACATTGGAAACTTCTATGACCTTGTTCACCACATTGATAACAAGTACCAATGAACTCATTTTTCCATCTTCCTCTCTGTCCATTATTGAAGTTCTTAGTGGCTTGACCACTGCCTAATCCTACATCAGTCTTCTTAGGATTCTCCACTACATTACCTCCTGCAACTGCTTCATTAGTCTTTCCACCTTTGTTCCTATTATTTTTTCTTCCTTAAAACCTCTTGTTCAACTTTTCCTGAATCTTCAATGCCATCTGATAAGAATCTCCTATAGTTGTCATCTGAACAATAAGTAAATATTCTTGAATACTAGGTCTCAAGCCATAAACATACCTAGCAACCTTCTCTTTATCATCTTCAGAATGACTAGTCCTAATTAGGATTCTGTAAAACTCCTCAGTATACTCTTGTACTAATTTTTTGTTCTACTTCAAGGCTTGCATCTTCTTAAACATCTCTAACTCATAATCCACTGGAATGAATCACTTTTTCAACTTGTCAACCATTCGGTTACATCTAGTGATCTTTTCTTTTCCTCTCCTACTTCTTTCCAATTGAACTTCTCTCCACCAAATATTTGCATGACCTTTCAACGTAGTCTTTGCAAATTGAACTCTATTAGGATCTTCTATTTCTTCATACTCAAAGTACTCATCTATCTCATTAATCCAATCAATCAACTCTTCTGGCCTAAGGCTTCCAATGAATGTAGAAACTTCAATCTTAGGTCTTTTCCCAATCTTAGACATAGCCTTCATAATTCTAATTTCTTCTGGATCTCTGAATTCTTCTATAGCTTCTTCAAATTGATCTTCTTAAGACTCATCACTGTCATCCTTCAAGGTAGTCTTCTTTTTCAATTCCTCTTGTAGATCTTGCACTTGTTTATGTAAATCCCTAAAATCATCAAGACTAAATTCTCCAGCAGGTTCTTCCTCTGAGATCTCTCGAGCTCTCCTCGGAGGCATCTTCAATCCAAGGTCCTGGTGCAAACTACCTCACCTCAATGATCTATCCACACAATCAAGATATTCAAGCTCTAATACCACTTGACATAGGGAAAAGATGGAGGATCCAATAATGGATGGTCCAAAACTACACTGCCATTGATAACAACACCAAGCACAACAGAAATCAACAAGATAATGTTTCAAAATAGAATTTCATTCAACATGCTTGGCTATAAGGCCTTCTAGGTTGCGACCTTATAAAATGAATTACAAAGTATCCAAGCTAGTCCATCTTTGAAACACATTAGAAACTAATGGAAACACTAAGGCAGATCTAAACTTGAGCTCGCAAGCCTCCAAGCAATCTCCTTGTCTCCAAGCATGCAAACCACTAGCTCTGCTATTACAATATCAGATAAAACATCTGATCTAAAAGATCTCTAGGATCCAATTATGCTTCTACTCTCATACTACCACACATCTACTACCAATATCCTCTAAATATCTACCCAAGTTCTCAATATATAGCCAGCTAAGCCACAAGTCGGCCAGTCAGGCATTTAATTACATTATAGGTCTAGTCTAGAAACCAAAAATAATGAAAGAATGATAAAAAAATGATGCACCTTTAGATTTAGGTCCAAAAATGACCCAATAACATGTCCCTAAATTTTCAAGGCCCCATCTGATCACACGGAACCACACAAGAAGAAACACTCCACGTTTCATGTGTAAACCGGCTGAAAATATGTCCCCGAACAAAATGGTCATAACTTTTTACACATAATGAGTTAGGACTTGATCTCTTGGGAAAAGATAGTATTTTAGGTCCTCTTTAAGTCCCTAAGATTTCAAAGTCTTATTCATTAAGGATCAAGGTCTCCATGATGCGTAATCAACACCAAAACTGCAGGAAAATACAGCTCTAACGACAAGTAAAACAACTCCAACTTTGAAACGGTCCATCCAATCCTTATGAGATCTTAGGAGAAGGTTCAAAAATAGGTCCTCAACATCATGTAAGATTTGAAAAATATGAAACCAACAATTGCAAAAATTATAATTCAAACGATAGAAAACATGAAATATTTTTGGTTGATGCAAGATTGCTCAAAGACCCAAGATGCTCCTGCATCATGAAGTGATGGTTCATTTTAAGAAAGGCAAATTTCCTGTTGGAACATATGGGAAGCTGAAAATGAAGAAGTTTGGACCTTGTAAGATTTTGAGGAAATTTGATACTGGAAATGCATATGAAATTGAGTTACCTGATGACATGGATATATCACCTATATTCAATGTTGCTGATTTGTATAAGTATCATGAACCTGATGAAGACATGACAGTATCGATGGATTATCCTAAGAAATAGACATAAGAATTTGAGAAGATTTTGGAGCAAAGAGTTAGCAAAGGGACAAGAGGTAAACAATTTATGAAGTATCTGGTAAAATGGAAGAAAAAATCGATTGAAGACAGTTCATGGATTTCACAATCTGAGTTGGATTCAACTCGGGTTGTACCTACCCCATGATTCAGAGAATCATTCTCAAATAACCCCAGGTGTCTGATGCAGGAGCATGTCAAGTCCTTGGGACTCCTGTGTCACTAAAAAATATATTTGAAGTTGTCTGTGTTGCTCGATTCCTTCTTTGACTGAGTTGGTTCGGTGTTGCTCGGTTTCCTTTATCCATCGATGTTGCTCGGTAATGCTTGACTAGTGCTCGGTTAATTCCCTAAAACTTGGTGATATTTTTCTAGCACTCGGTTGTCTTGTTTACCGAGTTGTTTATTTTTAGTTCCTATTGAGGCCGACTTGTGCATTTAATTTGGGTCATGGATTTAATGTTTGTATCCATCATTGAGAAGTGTGTGGACCTAGATCTGGTCATTCCTTTCGTTAATTGTGGATCTGTAGGCCGACTCAGTTCGGTAGCCTCTTGTATAAATGTAGTTGTTTGGTTGTAGTTTAGGGTCAATTTTGATAGAAGATAGAACATAGAAGATTAGAGATATTTGGCAGATCCTCGTATGTTTGAGGAATTTTGTACTTCATTGTAATATCTAGCCTAAACCGGGAAGGCCTTAAAGCCCGACATGTATGAATCTATTTGAAGTTAATATATGAATGATCCTGCATTTTCTCTCTCCCACTGTGTTGTTGTTGCTTTCGCATGTGTTTTCAGAAAGGTGGATCTAGTTAGGGTGTGCCTTTGTCCCCTCTCTTTATCCTCCCTTGCACCAATTATCTACTTTTGAAATGTTAGTTTGTTGAAGATTATAGGAAACATTTTATGCACAAACTTAATTATCTTACCCTATTTCTACAGAGTCTTAGGCAATTATTCCTATGGTGGTACAAAAAGAACAAGTGCTCTCTTTTTGTCATCTTTTAGGTTTTTCTTCCTTTTTATGTGATAGGGGGATTTAGAAGGAGTGAAACCAAATAATATTTTATAATTTAGAGATGGATTGAAAAGGGTTGATTAGGAGAATTGAATTGGAGATGATAGGATAGGTCAATAGTTCATCTATGAGGGAAAACAAAAACAAAAACATATTTTCTTTACATGACGATGATGTGACAAAGAAACTAGATAGATTAAAAATTCTCCTTGTTAATATAGCTTGAAAGGTTAATCTTTCATGAAGTGCAAGAGAGAGGGTGAAGTAGAAATATCTAGATCCTATCTAGGTTAAGGTAAAATTTGATGGCACTTCTAAGAGAAATCAAGACTACATTGCAGTAGGTTATGTGTCTTGGGACCATATTGGGAATTTCCTAGGAAAGAAATCTATTCTTTCCAAGGTGATAATGAAAAAAGATGCTAAATTTAGAGTAGCACTCATTGGAGTAAAATAAAATATAAAATGAAGGTGAATAAACTACATTTTTAGTGGGACTCACTGTTAATGATAAATACTATTCAGCTAAAGGTTGTGCCTAATTAGAAACTGAAAAAAAGGCTTAATTTGATTTGGGACTTATCAACTAAGTTTGAAGATTTTAAAATAACTCACATGTACATGGACGGTAGTGGCATGGATGATGAGATGGACAAATAAATGGTAGGATAGCCAAGTAAAATCAGGATAGTGAGACAATATGATGTTCAATGAGTTTTTTGGTAGAGTGAAGTAAATAGGTGTTGATGGAGATTGGATGTATGTGGGCTCTAGGAAAATATGCAATGGATAGGTGATTAGATGGATATTTGTAATCACTTATTCATGGGTCAATAACAAAAACCATAGTTGTGATTATGGGATGGTTTTGAGATAGGGATCCATGTGAGTTGGGAGTTTGTTTAGGAGTTTATGTAACATGAGAGTTGGCCGAAGTAGTTGTCACAGTCATTATTTCTATGCATTTTCCTTGAATACTACAAAGAGATAAAAGTATTTATGGATTTTCATCATAGTAAAAAGGGTTATATTAATGATGAATGATGATTCATTCGAGATTGGGAACAAGGAACATTGATTATCTAGGATAAAATTTCAAGATATAAGCATGGTAAGAGAAAAATTATTCTCTATGAAATGATTTGAGAGTTGACCTTCTATCTTAGGACTAATGAATTGGATATTGTTGTGGTTTCCAAATATGGGTACACCCTTGAGATTGAATTATAAAAAAGAAAAATGGATATTTTTGGAGAAATCTCAGAGAAGAAATCGAGGAAGCTATTCAAGTTAGATTGCTATTTGATTATGCATACCATACGAATAGTGTTGGGGTGGCTTATTTATGGGTTGACCATCCTCATAGGGTTAGTGTTACATCTCAATGATGCTTCTAGTGGTTATTCTTGATGTGGGTGAATTGAAGGAAATAATGAAAGAGGTTGGTTGAGGGAAGTTTCCTTGGGGAGATGGATGACATGCTCAAGAACGTGGATGAGGATCTAGGTATTTGTCTCCTAAAGGATTACTATTTCCTTCATTGACACAAAAGATAGGTGGTGAAGAACCCTATGATGTTGTACCCCAACTCAATGAAGTTAGTGATAGGATTGGATTAGGAAGAAAATGAGGGCTATCTCTAGAAGGAAATTCAAGAAGATGATCTGATGGGTATGAGAAATAGGATTGGAACTTGGAAGAGGATAATGTAGAGGATGAAGATGTTCAGACTATGGGCCTTGGTTTGAGGATTGAGGAGGAGGTAGAGCCCAAGGTGTCTAAGAGCATATCAACTATGATCAAGATTGTGGCTTCAATTCATGGTTGTTGTCAAGAAAGCGTAGTTTGAATAATCAAATTTAATGTTGTCTACTTTGGTAGGGGAATGGGTCTATAAATAGCATAATATTTAAGCTTTTTAAAATTTATACATAGCTTCATTTTGTGGTAGGAGACTCTGATAGTCACAATCTCTATAAGGTGGTGTTATCAGTTTTTAGTGTGAAAGGTGTTTCATCATGGGGAATCATTTCTGGCCATCTAGTGCATACTATTTGGGATGGTAGAATGTTGTCCATTTTCGACTATCTACATAGAAAAAATATGTATTGTTTTGAATCTTATAATATAATTTGGTACAACCCCAGCTAGCTTCCATTTGCCTATAAAAAATAAATATTAAATTTATTACTAATGTTTGGGATCAAAATTAGGAGTTTGATACCAAATGTTGGTAATAAAAATCTACACAACGAGATCTAGAAAAATATGGACTAAAAATTAATATAATCTATGGAAATTTTGTGGATTTAATTAACATGATTTGTCACTTTAACATAACCTATTTTTGCAACGTTTAATAAGATTTTGATCTGGGTTTGGCTTCCTTATCTCCCCCTTCATCTATGGGTTGATTCTCTTTTAGAGGAAGTGGGAGATGCACTTGGGAGTTTTCTGATGGTGGACAATGAATTGTTTGATATTTTTCTTTCCACATTTCCCATATCTTGGTTGAAATGGATATTTCTAAAGGGTTTCTTGTTGACATCTTAATCAAATCTTCTAAGGGTGGATGGGTTCAAACTTTGGATTATGAAGGGGTTCCCTTTAGGTGTAGAAGATGTTTTAATACTAGTCATGTGACTTCTCAATGTGGATTAGAGAAAAATAAAATGATGGCTTCATGGTGGAATGGTGCTTCATTGCGGCATTATACAGTTGAGAAGAAATCTTATATTCAAAGGAGTTTCTCCTAGGTGGTTGCCATGGATTCTCAATGGCATGCAACTTCTTCTTAGGCTGATCTAGTTTCTATTGGTGGGTTTCTAAGGCTAGATTGCAAATTAATGATCCTCTTTTTGACTCCCCTTTTGTGAGAGGGAATGAGTCTCATACTACTGTTGCTTGTGATAGTGTTATGGCTATCAATTCTGGTGGAATCAGTGATAATACTTTGCATGCAGGGAGGATATTTGTTGAACTTGCATTGGTGGATGTTCGCATTGTAGGAAATCTCTTTCAAGATGATAGTGGTCCAGGGATAGGTTTGTTGAGTTGGCATAATGAAGCAACAAAAGTGGAAGAGGGTTGGATTAGCGTTAAGGGTAAGAAGGCTAAGATGACTAAGCCCTCTTTTGGCACGAGTCTCCATTCCCACAAGGGTAGTGTTAAAGGTAAATCTTGATGGTTCTAGGTTGTGGGTGCTTGGGCTAGAGTTTTTTCTGGTCTTTTCTATGGTTTTTGGCTGATTATTGGTTATTTTCTTGTAGATTTTATTTTATGTTGTGAGTCTTGCTAGTAAAACCCATGTTTTAGGTAATGGGAAAATGCCCATGGTCGTCTAGTGATCTTTATTTCCTATCTTTTGACAATATTTTGGTTGTGGGTTCTAGATCCATTCAAAATCTATTTGTAAAGGGTTTCAGGTCCCTTCAAAACTTGTTTGGCCTTAATAAAAAACATAACATGTTTCCCATAAATCCCACTTCCAATCTCGGATTTAGAAAAGTGCCTTGTCAAAACACATAGTTGTGTAATAATAACAATATGTAAATGGAAATTTAATACTAGCATAACATAACCTCTTTAACATGATTGTATTGTAAGTTTTTAATATAATATTAATAAAAACATTAATTACTAACTATTATTAATTTATTATATACTGTTAATAATAAAAAAATACTAACTATTATTAATTTATTATATATTATTTATAATAAAATTTATATCAAAATATTTATTTTATTTAATATATAATGTCATGAATAATTATTATTTAAACTATTACATAATATTATTAGATTGTAGTTTAAATGAAATATCATCTATCATAGTTAAAGTATAATTTAATAGTGATAATGATTAAATATATAATATTTAAATAATTATTTATGATTATAAATAATATTAAGTAATAATTATATTTATTATGATATTTGTTAATGAATATGCAATGTACTAAAAAATTTATTATTAATTTTATATTATATAATATACTTAATCATTATTATTAATATATAATATACCATTTAAACTATATTTAATAAATTTAAACTATTATTTAATAATTATTAAGGTATAATTTAAATAATAATGATTTATAATATAAATATTTACTACAATGTTAAATTATATTTATTTAATATTATATAATAAAACTTACAATCTATGGACAACCACATGAACGAAGAGCAGGGTGGGGAACAAGAGGAAGCAAATAACTATAAAACAATAGTTTAAGTAAGTTTAAGTATTATATTTAAATAGTAGTGTATGACAACTACCAAATAATATGATGTTATGGCTATTATATGAAAAAAAAAGAAGAATAAATTGCATTCAAAACAACCAAAATTTGGCAAGCCAAAGGAAATGAAATTGAAGTGGTCTGTCCTAGATAGCACACAATAATCAATGCTTATCCTATCATTTAAAAAATGCCTTTCTTGATGATTCTGGAGCAATAGCTTAGTATGGGAGACTAAATGTTCAAAATCATGGATGAAGATAGGTGCTTAGTCATTTGATGTTACAATATTACAACTGTACATGTTGGCCAAAGAAAAATTCTAAACCTAAAGTAAAGAAGGGCTCTAATAAATTTTAATACAAAACTTTTAAAGTAGCTCAAAGGTTCTTTTTAATGTAAGTCTCAATTCTATTAAGTACAAAGCACGAGAGTTTGTAAGGTGGTTTGTTAGGGGCACCTCAAAGAGAGAGAGATTTAAAATAAATTATTATATATTAAATATATTATATGATTAAATATAATATATTTAATCATTATTATTTATATATGATATTTAAATTGTTGTTTAATAATTATTTTGTAATAAAATATTAAATACTATAAATTATTTTTTATTTGAAATTATATAATAAAATTTATAATATTTAGACAACCACAATGAACTAAGAGGTGGGGATACAAGACGAGGAAGTCCATTTAAATAACCTTAAATGACAACTAGTGAATAATATGATGTTATGGCTAGGGTATTCAAAGCATAGGAAATTTCAACAAATTAAACAACACACACTAGTGTATGATAAATGTGTGCCGTTTAAGTCCAGCCTATAACCTCTTTACAATAATGGGGTCAACTGTGCATTTTGGGACTTGATACAGTAGTGGGGCCCCTTGTGCATTTTGGGACTTGATACAATAGTGGGGCCAGCTATGCATTTTGGGACTTTTGGGGCCAACTGTGCATTTTGGGACTGGATACAATAGTGGGGCCAGCTGTGCATTTTGGGACTTGATACAATAGTGGGGCCAACTGATTTTGGGACTTAATGGGGTCAGCTGTGCATTTTGGGACTTGATACAAAGTGGGGCCAACTGTGCATTTTGGGACTTGATATATTTTTAAATTGAAGGCAAGCCAAAGAGAAGGGTAATTGAAGTGGGCCCAACTATGTGCTTTGGGACTGAATACATTTTTAAACTTCATTCAAGCATTGGAAGTTTGGCAAGCCAACCAAATCAAAAGTTAAACAAGCCAAAGGAAAGGGTAATTGAAATGGGTTCAACTACTTATTCTGGGACTTGTACATTTTTAAACTTTATTCAAAACATCAGAAATTTGACAAGCTAATGGGAAAAAAAATTGAACACACACTAGTGTATAATAAGTGTGTGCTGTTTAAATCCAGCAAGTAACCTCTTTCTGATGAAACAAAATTCTGAACTAAAAGTCAAATTTTGATTGAAAACAATAATAGACTCCAAAAAAAATTGACACGGGACTTTTAAAATAAGTGAGAGATTCCTTATAATGCAAGTTTTAATTCTATTTAACTAAGAGGATTTGTTAGAAGCACCTCACAGTTCACAGAGAGATGATGGCTTCCAGAAGAGAACCTGACAATTCAGCTGCTGTGAAGAGGATGAGAATGAGTTGGAATACCATTCTTAGTGAAGAAAATGAAGGGAATGGTATTGAAAGAACTTCAACTACAAGTAAGCAGCCTTATACCAAATGGCTCACACTTGGTATTGGGCCATGCATAGAGGATGGCTCAGCCTCAAACAAAAATACATATTGTAAGCGCAAAGCAATGGCTGCAGAGAACAAAGGTGATTCTGGATCAACTGGACTTTATACTAATTGGCTTGACCTTAAAATTAGTCCATACATAGAGGACAGATCAAGCAAGCATATATGTGGCATGCTTGAGGCCAAAGATTCAGAGAAGAGAGGGGAGGCTTCCTCAAGTCGGTCTACACTCACAATCAGCTCATGTAGAGAGGATGACTCAAATAAGAGGAAAAAAATTATGGAAGAATCAATTTTTATGGGTCATATTGAAGAGGAAATCTTGAGCATAATATTTTGCAAACTTCCTCTTTATATTCTATTTCAAGTTCAAACCATTTGTAGTTCATGGAAAACTATTATTTCCAGCTCTGTTCATTTTCATAATCAATGGGAACAGAGCAATATGCAAAAATGGCTGATGATGGACCTTTATGATGAAACAGGTGATTCCTCTAAAGGGCTTGCTTTCTTTGATGTCAGTAGAAGACTTTGGTACAAGAAAATGTTCAATGATGAGTGGAGGGCTATAAACTCACGTTGGTTTCTCAGAGCTGGAGATGGGGGCCTCTTGGTTTATAGTTGTGCGAGAACTGGAAGCCTTCAAGTGTTGAATCCACTGACTATGCAGTTCCATTGTCTGGAAGATGCAATACTGCCCACAAAAAAGAGGATTTCGTTTTACATGCGGAAGTATCATCACGATGCGGTTGTGCACCTCAAGTGTGATCCAGAGGGGAAGGCCTATCAGGTAATTGTTACATTTGCAAATATTTATCTTCCCGGAGGAAATAATTTTGTTGTTTTGATTTATAGCTCTGCAGGACAGAGATGGGAAGTTAGAGGGATTGACATGGGTGTGACAATGGGTTTTTCTCTGAGAATCTTAATGCACAACCAAAAAATCTACTTGTTTTCTGAAGATGGGCAAAATGTGGGTATGTATAATCTGAATGGAAATAGCAATAACCAGTTTCATTACATTTCGGGGTTGCACGGTGCAATGCACGAGACCTTGGGGATAGTTACGTGCAAGGGCAGAATTATAATGCTTTGCAAAGGTGAAGAAATGGAACTCCCACCATATACCCATACTTTGATTTTTTACGAGTTTGATGAGCTTGGCTTGCAGTGGAGATCAAAATATGAAGCAATTGTATCGCCCAGAAAATTGGAAACTGAAGAGATTTGTTTTGGGGGAGATTACTTTTGGGTAACTGAGGATGACGAGGGCTGTGTCCACTACATTCTTTCTATAGATGTTGATAGCGGGGAGTTGAATGAATGGCCTGCAGAATTGGAGTATTATGGGAGAGATTGTCTATCCATGCGACTAAGCTTTCGCCCATGCTTTTAGATTTCTGTTGTAAGCACTCTTCTTATCTTTTGCCCATGCTCTTAGATTTCTGAGATCTGGAGTTCTATTTTAGGCACTCTTTGTTAGCTTTAGGGTCCCTTGGTTACATTTCCATTGTTTCCTGAACCAATTCAATCTATCTGCTGATCCATCAATAAAGTGTTGTAAAAGAGTCTAGATTCAAAATTGATGTAAGAGAGTAGTTTAGGATTCAAAATTTTGTATGGTTGTATTGCAAATTACTTCAGATTGTAGTTGAATTTATTATGTTCTGTTAATTTTCAAAATTAATAGTATATTTCTTTACTTCTATTATGTTAACAAACAAAATCTGGAAGGCAGACAAATTTGATTCTAGGAATAGAATAATCTCTTATGTTTTTTTTATATTTATCTCATATTTTATTGTATAAATAAGTTTTTAGTGTGCTTTCTGATTTGCAGGTTGAAAATTTCAGATTTTTATTGTTTACATTAAAAATGATAGATATTTCAAAATAAATTATTGTTAATTTTAGATTGATGAGTGTATGTAGCATGTGAAGTATTTAGACACAATGTCTCAAAATTATTTTGGCTTCATAAAATGTGTGGTTGCAAGATACACCCAGACCTATTGAAAAGGTTCTATTAAACCAGAGTGGAAACATTAACAGCTAAATATAAGCAGTGAAAAGGATCTATGAACTTTTTACCATTACCAAAGATATTTTGAAACTGTTTTGAAGTGATTTTTTTGAAGTTGAAGACATATATGCAAATTTGAAAGTATCAATAGAGTGCATAGACTCTGTCACAGAACGTCATGAAGGAATTTTTTCTTCTAAAAAGAGATGAGTACAAGATAAACATAACAGATATAAAAAGTTACAAGCAATTGGCAGTTGGTGGCTGTAAAACCAGATTCTGCAATCATTATCAATGTTTCCTATCTTGTGCTACAATGAGAGCTTTCAATAGAAACATATTCAAAATATGAAAGCATAGACAATATATATGTGAACCATTTGACAATTCCCTTAAGGAAATGGAGGCATAGACTTTGAAAAGTAGTCTCTGCAAATGTGATGATTTTATAATATAGTTGAAGTGGGAATATTAAGGAGAGTTTGAGTTCTGGTGGTTCGTTTGCTATATATGTTGCTATTCATTCCAGACTTCTCATCAGACTGTTTCACAATTTTTATAAATGAAGGTTTTTTCATTGTATATAAGCTCAACTAATATACAATAGTCTTAATGGATGGTATTTTAAATAATTTATTTTGATGATAAGTTTTATATGATGTCTTATTGTTCAAGATCTAGTATAATTTATATTAATGGAAAATAATTTTTAATAATACGATTAAATAGCTTGTTAATGAGTTGATCAATTTAGTGGTGGATTACTTTTTATAATATAAAAAAGAGTGTATACGGTCACTTATTCATTATATGGTTTCATATTACTATTGAGAACATTTTAAATTTGTCACAATCATGTTATCAAATCTAACGACTTATCATTCAAGATAAGAAAAAGTTTATTTTTTTTAGCATATTACACATTCTATAAGATTAAATAAACATCATATGATATAGAAAAATATATACTTGCAATCTCCTAAAATCATTAACATAACAAGATCTTTGATGCAAGATTAAAAGATGCTGTACTTGAAATCACTCAATACATTTTAAGGGACTCACATAATATGAAAATGTTTTGATTAAACTACAAATATGGGAAGATGTGAACTCATTGCATAGCAGTACGTTATAAAGATGAAAAAAATCTCAGAAGAATTCAGACTTAAAATCACAATACTCAGTAAGGACTAGTTATTGAGCAGCCTCCTGGGGAAGAAACCCCTTAGACAGAACTAGCAACAGAAACCTCTTGCATAAGAATTGCATGGAAGATTTGCGCAAGGGGAGTATCAATCGCAGTCCTTTCACAGCATTCTTGGGAACTCACACCACTCCAAGGAAGTAAATGTGACAAAGCAACTGTTGTAGCCCAGATCAATACCAAAAGTAGATGGGGACACTTTTGGGACATGGAAGGAGGATCAGTCTTGAAGGGGGAAGAAAATCACCGCGTAATATTTTATGAATTTTATAAGGAATATTATAAGTGGAAGTTGAATTATTTAGTTTTTTATTTATATTTCAGGACTCCTATCTTTAGAAAACATCTTCACTACCGAGGATACTTCCATCATAACTATCATCAACAACTTTTTGTTGTGTTTTCATCATCTTAACTATTAAAGTCCTCCTTTATGTTGGTGTAGCATGCTAAATTCTAAGTATGTACAATTTGGTTCTTAGTTAGGCCTTATTTTAGTGTCTAAGGCTTCCATGCATCATTGGTCTTTTTGCAATGCATTCAATTTTAATAAATATTTAAATGTATGTCCTCTCTTGATTTAATTTCTATGAGGACTTTTAATTTTAGGTGTGCCCCTTCAATTATTTCATCTTACTTATCACCACTTGCATACATAGGCCCTATTTCATTATTGGTGACCTTTTGTAATTATTTCAATTTCAAGCCCTAATTTTGCGTACATTTTAAAAATCCCCATATCCTAATTGACCCCTAACTCAAATCCGATCTTGAAATTGTTTGTATATAGTGAGTCTAACTCACCACATACTTAAGGCTCATCATATACTCTATAGTTTGGGCCCAAATTTGAATTGGAGATAGGTCTTAGGCTTTTAACGGGATCTTTACACCCCTATTAGACTTCTTTTATTTTTGGGCTCCAAAATAGCTAGGTGAGGTATACAATCAAGGCTACCTCCCTCATTTTAGCATCCATCCATCCACTATCAAGCGTACATAAGCAAGCATACTTGGAACAAGGAATTCAACATCAAAGAACTCAAGCAATATCAAAGAAATATTTTTTACATTGATATTCATTCATGGATCATGGAAGACAAGGAGTAATGTCTAGATCAAAGCATATTTGAAGGCATTCATGTCCTTCCTATCCTTGATCCAAAGTCAAAGACAAAATCAAGGTTCACTTTCAAGAATCTTCATAAGAGATTCAACATTACAAAGCTTTGTGAAGGTATTGTATATTATCAAGTCTCTGCTACTAACAAAATACTTCTATATTTCAAGCATTTAAATTCAATTTCAAGCTTAGTTCCTATACAAAGGTTTGAATAAGGAAAACCCCTTTTCCCAAACATATTTCTCATTTATTGTGTGTGGGTGACAGGTGACATTGTTGTAGAGACAACTACAAGAAATTCTTATAAAGAGCAATAGTTGACTACAGTTTCATCAGAATTTATCTAGTATAAGGCAAGTTAGATTCATCTTGTACTTCCTACTTTCCCCTGGTCTTGGGAGACACCCCATACCTACTATTTTGGACTACAATTTGGATCATAGGTCAATCACTATTCTAGTTTTCGAGATCTATTTGTAAAATTGGAGCTATAGTCTTTGTTTGTCTGCATGTCAAAATACTTCATCTCTTCTTCCATCCTTGCATTTCTCTTTCCAATTTACATAGTTATCTTTCACCTCCCCTAGTGAAGGAATCCTTGTATCCTATTAGCACCTGTCTATCAACTCCCCTAGTGAAGGAATCCTTGTATCATATTAGCATTTGATCCTCCTTGAGCCTAGTGGATCAACTTTCTTTAAAATTTAAGAGAAAAATAGGTGTGAGCATCCTAGTGTGATAATCTATTCTAGTGATTTCCCTCATACACTATTTTCTTGCATTATGCATTTTCGTGAACCACATCCTGACATTTCCATTTTGATTTGGTTTCTAGATCTTATTTATATGTATTGTCTTGATACTTGGTTGTGGTGTTATGAAACTGTCATAACACCACAACCAAGTCCATGACTTGATCAAAAAAGTATATGAACCAATAGATATATATGAACTGATGAAACTTATCAAGAACAAGATACCAAAACCATATGATAAACTACAAGAATGTCTAGATAGAAGGAACACCTGGAAGAATGCTATAAGCATATAAATCAATAGGTACTAAGAGAAACACCAACAAACTACACTCACCAAAATATATAGATGTACCAAAAGATATATTCTATTTGTAGAAACAAGTACACTTGACATCATACATCAAAACTGCACGTAAAAAATTGTTCTACAAACATAACCAAAACCTTGATATCATATCGTCAACATACCAAAAATATAATCATCCAACCAATATTGCCAACAACCAACTGATATCACCAAGAAACTAGTATGGAGGTTTTGACATCAATGACAACAATGCCAAGAACATCTCAATATGTCTAACAATCTCCCCCTTTGGCATTGATTGAAAAACATAAATAACATAGAAACTCCAAAACATCCCAGAAAATCCCCCTGAGTAGATAATTCATTAATGTTGTTTTCTTTTTTCTCTCCCCCCTTTTTCCACAATGACATAGGGCAAAAAAAAACTCATAAAATTTAAACAAACACAATAGTTTGCACATTAAAAACCTTCTTATACCTTTCTTTGATCATCGGGAGCTTCCTCTTCCATTCAATATCAGTAGCACCCATCTGGGAACATAAACTATCATGCTCCACCAGCATGTCAAAATATGACATTCAGTCTAGAGACTGAATCCACTACTCATAATTCTTTGCATCAACAAGGATACCAGAGACATGCTCCAACCAAACTTCAACCAAGTCCTTGATTACCAACCAAAATTTGTTGACCAAATCTTCTCTTTTTGTCTACAAATACAAGATTTCACCTGATGTATTTCCTAGTTCATTCAATTCTCCTTCAATTACTTCAATTCTTCTTTTGAAATTGTCAACAACAAGTCATTGAAGACAATACTTGTATATATCTAAAATTTCCTGTATGCATTCCTTGGTCTCACTGATTAATTTTGATAACCTATATTTCACATCTGTACACTTCTTCTCAATAGACTGCACCACATCAAAATCTACAAAGTCAGATTCTGATGGAGAAACTATATTTTTATCAACCACTTCTTCCTCACTCTCTTTTGTTTCCTTCTTTTCCTTAGCCTCTTCTTCTTCATCCTTTGCATAGTAACAATTTCCTTTCCTTTAGCACCGGTTCTTCTCCTTTTAGGTTCCAAGGGGGAACAACCACTATCAATAACCAAACTTTCCTGATCAAAGGAGGAACCCTCCTCACCATGAATTACTGGCACAACACTAAAAACAACCAAACCAAAATAAATATTCACCTACAATGAAGTGAAATATGATTTAAAAGTATAGGCATTGTTCACCAAATTCCTCAAGTACCTATAAATCTATTTACTAACAAGGATGTTGATCCTTCGCTCAATGTTTTTGTAGTGCCCACCCTAGTAACTTGATATTTTAATTGATAGGTTTATTACATTTAGTTTGATGGATTCTACGTTTTGTTATTTTGATTAGATGATGAGACATGTTGAGCATATGTTTGGATAATAAACTATTTTATGAAAGTAATAAATGATTTACAATATTGCATAACATATTGTTCATATATATGATTATATTGTTTATGAAAATGATTCATTCTTGTTTTACATTATGGAGTTATGATTACTTTGGAGCTAACCATACTAATACAATTATTCTTTGATATTGATATTGTCTGATGTGCTTGTGGGATGAGGAGAGGCAGTCGTAGTCACTTCTATGGGAGATTCACATGATGTCACACTCTCCCTCCTTGTCTGCCACTGTTTGTATATATATGTTGGTGTATATGTTCTCTCAGCTTGATGACGCAAGATGCAGGTACTAGGCATCGACTTCACTTGGCTACATAGGTTTGAGCATGCCTCCAAATCCTCAAACATTGTTGTGTGGAGATATTACCAAGATACATGTTATCAAAATTTCACTACATTAGCAATTTTGCTACATAAGATACATTTGAATCAAGTGGTTTTATTATTGACAATCAAACAACAAAGCAAAAATTCATTGTGAATCTCTGGAAATATCTTTTATTTTAAATGAACAAAAATAGATTACATATTTTGAGTTCCTTCATTTGAAACTATAAATACATGTATTGGAGTTCAAAAAAGTAAAAGACCTCACACAAGTCGTGAGTATAACTTCTACCTTTCATATATATTCAGAACATGAAAAAAAATAAGACATATGAGAAGGTAGGGTTAGAGGTAACCAGTCATTACCTTTTCAGGATTTGACTTGTTAAATGATCCTTGATGTTGCTCCTAGTCTAGTTCCTGATCTCCTAAGTTCTTGAGTAGGCCTTTTGTTCCCTACATGAGGAAAAGAGTGGGGCTAGATCTCGAAGGATCTAAACAATGACCAAATATGTATAACTAATTACTACACATATATACTTTCTTTCCTTACTCTAAATCTATATCAAAGATAGTGAAAATCATATTCAGTGCTAGAGTGGAGAAAAAAGAAAAATTTATTGCTAATGTGTTTGTGCAAGTGTGTAGGAAGATAACTATTCTAATGTGTATGTGCCCCTAACCGAGGCTCCCTTTGGGTATAAGCCCGACATGTGCATTAGAATGGTTATCTTACATGTTTCAAGATCAAGCAAAAACATATTATATTAAAGGGATGTGTTTATTAATAACATTGAAACCTTTTATAATACATCATGTTACAGTATGATTAAAATCAGCATGAGATATTAAAGGGATGGGTTTGACACCTAGAACCTTTTATTTCATATTACCAGATAATGTTGTAATAGTTGATATTTTCAGCCATGTATCTTCATAATATATTCAAGTTCCATACTTATGTTGCAAAAATCTTAATCAGACTAATTTGCATCGACAAGTTTCATTGAAATGTTTGCAGCAGAAAGTTAAAATTGAAAACCAGTTTCAATAGGATATAATATTAGTTTTCAGAACATATTCATGGCAGCCTTTAAAAAATAGACAGAAAACCATAGAGAAGATGCAAATTGTAGTGGTTGAAATTTCCAGATTCAACACATTTACCCAGATGCAATTTTTCAAGGCATGTTTAGTACTACTGCAGCATAAAGAAAGAGAAATTCTTCAATAAATGATCATTTTCAGAATAGAAAAATGTTGCATACTCAGGAGGATAGAATTGTTTAAATTTCAACAATAAACAATGTTTTCAAAGAAAGTCACCATGGTTTCTTTCAGAAAGTAGAAGTTTACAAGGAGAAACACTAACTGTGGAGATATTTTTTGAAATAGAAAAGAAGACTACATTTTTGGGCTAAGGATATAGCCATGAAAGTTCTTTCTTGAATGTTGTGTATATAATAGAAATACTGCCATAAATACTAATTTTCTAGAAATGCTCATCAAGGATATCATTTTTTAGAATAAAACCAATATTTTGTTTTTACAATGGACGTCCATAGTTCAGCCTGTGAGTCAAAATCATGTTTCATTCATACCCAGATGCAAATGTTTAGGAAACAACAACAGTAAAAATAGATTTCTTATGGAGTCACATTTTTGAGAAAATAATTGCTGGAGTTTAAAGACTTAGTATTTCTGGGCCACATTATGGCAATCTTATTCATGGTAAACATCTTCAAGATGTTGTGAATATAGGTTACAATGGGACCATTGATAATTAAGGGGAAAAAATAACAGAAATCTCCAAAAAATAGAAACTTCAAATGCAAAAGAGGTAAGGGAATATATGGCAGAGTCATTTCCAAAACTCTCATGATGACGGCTCCAACTTTAGCCAAAATTCAGGAAAAGACTTCATAAAATTGCGGCCATAGGCAATTTTGACGAGGAAAGAGCTCAAGACAAGTTCAAGCCAAGCAGAGGCACAAATTTTCACAATAAAATGCAGGGTAATCAAGAAGCTTTCTTTTAAAACTAGTATGCTGCAAAAGCAAAAACAAAAAACATTTTTCTCAGCCACATGGCGGCTTCTTTTAGACTCATTTGCATCTTTTCAAAGAGATCCAAAGACAACAGTAAATTTCTTAACAGAGCAGAGAGAAAGAGAAAGGAAAAAATGTATGATGCAAAGACACAATAGGGGAAGGAAAATAATTTCAGAGAAGCCAATTGGTAATTTGAAAACAACAAAAAACAAGAGAAGATTTCCTTTTGAAATGGAGGCCACAATTTCTTCAAAAAGACACAGTAGGATTACAATGGAGATACCTCAAACCGCATTCTGCATGCACTTTTCTCATAGTCAAAGTCCAATTTTTTCCTCGATGACAGTCAAGGAAGTTGAAGTCTTCAAGGAAAAACTTAGTGTTAAGACTAGTAATGGTGACCAAAGTAGCAGTCTTCCCATCTTTCTTGGCTTTACCTTAGGGTTTCGAAACCCTCTTCAAAGATTAGTTGTTGTGTTTTTCTCAAAATACATCGAGATGCAAATAATAAACAAAGTGCCTTGTTTATTTTTAGGGAAAAAGATTTCTAAGTTCAACATATTGTATTCTTTTTGAAATCCATATCTTTTGGATTTGTATCAGGTTATTCAACTTATAAAATAAAATAACTCTTTCCCTTTTTATAACTATTTTAAGTAATATAATAGTATATTACTTAAGTCAGGTAATATGTTATTATATTACTTAAAATAGTTACTAAAAGAGTTTTATTTTATTTTTACAATGATATAATTAAATAATAATTGATTTGTGTTTTATAAATCAATTAATTATTATTTAAATGAAGAAAATTTGGAATTGAGTCTCTAAGTCCATTTTTGGATTTGAAGAGATAGAGGGTTGAAAAGTCAATGTGCAACTCTTGTAAAGGGGTAGAGGTGGCATCTTATCATGTAGTTAGTAATTGTTACTAATCTGGACTCTTTTTATGAGTCATTTGAGTCATTTTAGGGACTGTTATGGCCAAACTAGAGTGGTCATCATTAGTACTTGGACAAACAAGTCTTTTAGATTGTTTGGACTTCTTAGGTGGAAGTTTTTGATCCATTTTTGGAGGGATTTTCCTCACATCTGGCCCCTCCATTTTCAAAATGAAGTTTCTATTTTTAGGGGTTTTAGGTGGGAGTTTTTTTTTCCTTTATATTTGATCTCCTTATTCATTTTGGAGTTAGTTGGATTTTTTGAGAAAGAAGGTTCTTTAGTGATCAATTTATCCTTAGCATATCTCTGTAGTCTACTTCTCATGCGAGCTATTTTATCATTTTCCTTTGAGCATAATACAAAGATTTTTCAGATCTATATTGGAGTTTCATTATTGTGTACTTGTGATTGATGTTGTTTTTGTGTTTCATTTCTTTAGAATCCTTTAATTAATGTCTCGTCTCAGTACCTTCAGAAGCTAGTGAAATTTACTCATAGGTCATGACTTGTATATCTGGTTGGTAGTTATTAAATGTGATCTTCCTTTCATACTATCAATTTTAGAGTCTTTTCATTAAATACTTATATGTGTGATTTTTCCACTAAGGTTGTATCCTTGTCATTTCTGGTTAAGTACTCTTTGTTTTGTGAGATAAAGTAGTTCATTATTATAATTTTGGTGCATCACCTTTTACTTCTGCAATTTTTAAGTTCTAAAATTTTTTAGTCTCTTATCCCTTTTCCATCAAGTTTTAGTTTTTGATAGGTTAGGTGAAGTATGAAGTTACATTCAATAGGAGTCGGCCTAGAATCCAAAGGTTCAGTCACCTTCATAGTTTACCCACAAGCTAGTGATTGTTCCCATGTTCTCCAAAATTTTGAAGTGTTTAGGTGCTTAGCTTTAGGGTGCAAATTATGGTGTTAACAGTTTTGGCATGCCCGATGGGATATACTGGTTAGTTTTAGAAGCTTCTTGTTGTTCTGATGCATAAACATCAAAGTGTTAATAGCTGAAGGATTATTTTTGTGTATCTAGCGACTCTATTACCAAGGGACTAGTATTATTCAAATTTTATGAGAAAAGTTAAGACCAGGAGTTCCAGTTCTTTTGAATATTTGTAGTTGGAAACTCCAAAAAGGCCTGAAATATCTGTTGTTTCAACTGTGACAACAATAAGTACAAATTCTATAGCAACAAAGGCTAGTGTTTTTGCTACACAAACAACTCCTGTCATAATTCCAGTACAACATCAACAAACACATTTACCACCACCAATGGTGAGAAGGTTCACATTTGTGCCATTTAATCAAGGGAGTCCTTTGAACTTTGCACAACATCATGACATTCCCTTGGCTGCATTAAAGAGTTTACCAAAATTCACTGGTGAAACTCAAACTACAACATTTGAACACATAAGGGATGTAGAAATGCTATGCAATGTTCATCATGTCATAGAGGAAGACATTGAAGTTAAGCTTCTTGCAACTTCATTGAAGGGAAAGGCACTCCAATGGTTCATAAGCTTAGATGTTGGCTCTATTGATTCATGGGATGCTCTTGGAGATGCATTAACAAAGCATTTCGAAGATAAATTTGATCATATGTCTCTAGTAGAGAAGATCACATCCATAAAACGTGCTCCCTAGGAAAAAATGATGGACTTCAACAATAGATTCCAAAGGACTTGGACCAGAATACATGTTTTGATAAGGCCCTCAGCAGATCATGCATTTCTATATTTTTTGAAAAGCTTAAATAGTGATATTTCTGTAATGATACAATCTATGGGAGGTGTTTCACTGCGTCAAGCATATGATATCATTATTAGATCTGAGAATAGCCTCATTCAAGTAGGCAAAATAGCCCCTAGACCCCCAATGCCTATTTTTCCAGACATTCAGTCAAATATGCCTTTGATAGTCCCACCTCTAAATGCTTTACCCACCACTCCTAGCCAAGAAATAGCTATTGCAGGCCCTTCACAAGAGCTATAGGAGATTAAAAGTAGCCAACTCAAGATTGAAAATTTAATGCAAACTTTCAGTAATGATCTGGTGAATTTGAAAAAACAACAATTTCAAGCTAGGAATCCTTACCAACAATCGAATCAAGATGCAAATCAGTCTTACCAACAGCAGAATCAAGGTCAGTTTCAAGCAAGCAGGCAGCCATATCAAGATGATACTACTGGCTATAGGAAAAATATTAATCAAAGACCTTTTCAGCCTTATAATCCAACTCCTCTTAATGCTACCAATACAGTGAAAGACATTGTATACAACCTATGCAAAATAACTTGGCTGCAGACTTTGAATGGTGTTATCCCTATAATGAACCGCATAATCAATCTACTTGCACAAATGGGATGATAAATTAGGCTTTTATGGTACAAAATACATCAATGGGACAATAGTATGTAAATACTAATGTACTCGAGTAGCAATGTGATATACATGCTCCTAAAATTGCTTTTCTTAATTGGCAAAGAGACAAGGTTTGTGCAGTAAATGACGATACATTAGTATCAGCCAATACTAGAGAAAAAAAGAGAGCTCTTGAAATGGAGCAAATGTCAAGTAAAAGTAAAGCACCTAACACTACTGAACCATCTCTTACTGCAAATACTATGAGTGGTACTCCTATCCTTGCCACCAAGGAGAGTATTCACAAGCAAGTAGAACCTGTTGCTGCTAAAATACATAAAAAATCACATGTTGTTGTACCTTTCAACATAGTGGACAATATGAAGAAGATGAGCATAACCATGTCAATGTGGATACATTGGCAATCCTAGGGAAAATTGATATTCTAAGGCAAATTTTATCTGATGAGATGATTCCCAAGGAGACAGTTAACAAATCTCAAAAAGTTGTACTGACAAATGTTGATCACAATGATGAAAAGCAAGATAGCACCAAGGAGATCAATAGCCAATCAAGTAAGAGTGTTAAGCCTCCTTCTTTCTATCTTTCATTAATTATTAGTGACAAGTTAGTTTGTAAGTATATGGTTGATAGTGGAGCTACAATCTCGGTCATGCCTAAAAAACTAGCAGATCAGTTAGGACTGAAATATTTGCCTATTGAAAAAGGAGTTGTTCAACTTGATGGAACAACTATTTGTACTGTAGGTCTTATTAAGGATGCAAGCCTTACCCTTCATGCCTGTCCTAATTTTTCCATACAACATGATGTTTGTGTGATAGATTTACCTCTGTACTTTGCCATTTGTTTATCTAGAGACTTTACTACTAAGATTGGGGGGTATTTATCATTTGACTAGTCCCATATGTTTTTTAGGACTAGATATGGGACTAAGGTCACAATTAAGTAAAAATTGCTTGCAAAAGATCACATAGAGCCTTATGTACCTAGTACTATAAATGCAAATCTAGTTTCTTTTGATAAAGAAGATCATGCTAGTGATTTTGAAGCTGGAACCCATCTAGATGAAATTCAAGATATTCTCCTTGATGAATGGGCAGCAAGTCAAGCTGCTAAAAATCATTTTTTCTAATTTTAATAATGTTGGTTTGGGTACCTATGTTATTCATGAGCAAGATGTAGTCATTCCAACTTTAGTCAAGTCAGAAGATCTAAGAGAAGAGGAACAAAATTAGTTGTGGGAAATGTTCTTTGATGGGTCTAAAAGCAAAAATGGTGCTGGTGGTGGTGCTATGTTAGTGTCACCTCATGGTGATAAGTATTTTTCTACTTTTCAGTTCTCTTTTGCATGCTCTAATAATGTTGCAGAATATAAAGGGTTGATTCAGAGACAAGAATGGGTGAAGAAAAGAGGCATTGAATGTATAAAAGTGTATGGAGATAATGAGCTGATCATGAGCCAAGTAAGAGGTTTAAATGTAGTGAAGAATGATACTTTGAAGCTGTATAAGAATTGAATATGGGACATTATTGAAGAGTTTTCTGCTTTCAATATTATTTCTATTCCAAGAAGTCAGAATCAGCAAGATGATAGACTGGCAGTTGTGGGTGCTTAATTTGACATACATGCAAAAATCAGTAAGGAGAATACCCAACAGCATGTCAAAATTGTAGTAAGATCATCTATTCCTGATAATCACAGTAATTGGCTAGTATATTATAGTGATGATCAAATTCTTAGTTTTATGTTGGAAGAGGATGTATTTTCTATTTCAAATCAGGACAAACTGAAACATCATTATGATGATCAGATAATTTACCTTAAGTCAAACAAGCTTCCCAAGGGCTTGGTTACTTTGGATTCTATTTTTAGTAGAGATCATGAGTTTAGAAAAAATAAAACTAGTATGTAGGTCAAGGAGGATCATTATGAAGATGTTGAGGTGGCTAATGGTAAGTTCCTTAAGCTTGGTAAGGTTTGTACACAGCAGGAAAAATCTGAATTTATTGAACTATATAAGGAATTTCCAGATATTTTTGCTTGGGAGTATTCAAATTTGAAGGGTTTTGATCCAAATTTAGCCTAACATACAATTGAATTTCTTCCTAATGCCAAGCCTATAAAGCAAAAGGAAAGACCTCTTAATCCAAAGATAGAACCTTTGATGCTTAAAGAGTTAACTAAGCTTATTGAGGGGGGTATTATTTATGAAATCAAACACACCAGCTGGGTTTCTAATCTTTTTCCTGTTAGAAAAAGGAATGGGGAGATTAGACTTTGTGTTGATTTATGGGATCTTAATAGAGCCTCTTTAAAATATCATTACCCGCTTCCTTCTATGGAATAAATTCTACAAGTAGATGTTGGTTCTGAGAGATTTTCAGTTTTAGGATATAACCAAGTGTTGGTTAAGGATGAGGATCAACATAAGACATCTTTTACTATGAAATGGGGCACAATGGCTTACAAAAGGATGCCTTTTTGCCTATCTAATGCCAGTGCCACGTTTCAAAGAGCAATGAATATGTCTTTTAAGGGGCTATTGTATAAAATGGTCCTTATGTATTTAGATGACATTACTATTTTTTCTAAAACTACTGATTTATATTTTTCTCATTTAAGACAGGTTTTTGAGAGGTGCAAAGAGTTTGGGATTTCACTTAATCCCAAGAAGTGTGTTTTTTCTGTTCATGAGGGTAAGCTTTTGGGCCATATTGTTTCAAAGGATGGCATTAGTATTGATGCACAGAGGATTAAAGAAATTTTGGATTTACCCTTACCCATTCATAAGAAAGGTTTGCAAAGTTTCATTTGCAGAATTAACTTTGTAAGAAGATTCATGCCTAACATTGTTGCTTTACTTAAGCCTCCCGCAATAATGCTTAAAAAGAATGCAGTATTCACTTGGACCAAGGAAGGTAAACAAAACTTTTAGTTGTTAAAACAATATCATCAGCTCCAACCTTAGTTAATCCTATTTTTTCTAAGGATTTCATTTTATATGCATATGGGAGTATTGATGCTATTTCAGGTGTTCTAGTATAGAAAAATGATGAAGGATATAAGTAGCCTATTTCTTTTTATAGAAAAGGACTTGAGGGCTATGAGAAAAATTATAGTTTTGTTGAGAAACATGCATTTGCAGTCATTAAAAGTCTCAAAAAATTTAGACATTTATTGTTAAACAATAAGGTACACCTTATGGTTTCTCACCCTAGCATCAAAGAGTTCTTTCTTAGTAGAGATGTTAATGAAAAGTGTGTAGGGTGGATAACTAAGGTGATGGAATATGATGTTGATATAAAAATCACAAAATTGGTGAGAGGTAAAGGGTTGTGCGAGCATATGGCAGATAATTCATCTATAATTTTAGAAAATGGAGGAGAAAAATTGATGGTAAATGATGTTATAACTGTTGATGATAAAACATCACTTATTAATGGTGATACAAATGCTACAGATGAACAAACAGCTAGCTGGTTGTAGGAAATGGTTCATTTCTTACAAACTAGAGAGTGTCCTCCACTGCTTGACAAAGCCAAGTGAAGATATTTTAGGTTATAGTCTATAACTTATGTTTTAAATTTTTAATGATGGTGTATTGTTCAGAAAAGATATAAATGGTGTTTTTCTCAGATGTATTGATAATAATTAGACCAACAAGCTTTTAGAGTAGTTTCATGAAGTAGGGGGCCACTTTTCACCTAAGACAACAACCTACAAGATCATGAGGGTTGGATATTATTGGCCCAATTTATTCAAATATGCCCATGCTCAGGCAAGGAAATGCAAGCAATGTGCATTGTTCCCTGGAAAAGAAAGATTGGATGCTATGACTTTGCAACCCATTTTGGTTGAACAACCATTTATGAGGTGGGGTATCAATTTTGTGGGGCCCATAAATCCTAATTCCAGCGCTGGTCACAAATGGATCTTAACTGTCATGGATTATTTCACTCACTGGATAGAGGCTGTTGCACTGAGGGAGGAAAATGAAAGTTCTATTTTGACTTTCTATGATGAATTGGTCACCCGGTTTGGGGTTCCTAAATCAATAATCTCTGATGACGCTTTAGCATTTATGGGGACTAGAATTGATGAATGGTCTTTGAGAAATGGTGTTTACCTGAACACTTCATCAAATTATTATCGTCAGGGTAATGGTTTGGTTGAAAGCACTAATAAAAATTTGCTGAGAACTATCAAAAGGACCTTGGACGAGAACAAGTGGAATTGGCATGCAAAGTTGAGATCAGCCTTATGGCTGGATAGAATTACCCCCAAGAAAATACTTGGTAATTCCTCCTATGTTCTAGTCAATGGGAAACAAGATAGGTTACCTATATTCATTGAGTTCCCTTCACTTGAGTTGGCTGACCAGTTACTATTGTTTGAGAAGAATGACCCTCTAAGTCTAAGATATGCTAAGTTGACTGAATTGGAGGAAGAAAGGAGGAAAGCATTGCAAACAATGGAAAACCATAAACTACAAGCTAAGCATACATTTGATAAAAAGGCAATAACAAGGTCATTCAAGGAGGGTGATCTAGTTTTGAAATGGGATGTCCTTAAAAGCAAGCTAGGGCACCATAACAAGTTTGATCATATGTGGGCTGGTCTATTTCTGACAGCTGAATGCAAAGAGCACAATGCATTTTAGCTTGCTACCTTGGAGGGAGATGTTCTACCTATCCCTGTAAATGGGATACACCTCAAGCCATGCTTTGAGGTATGATCTATCAATCCTATTTTGTATATATTAGGTTAGGTTTCATGTTTTCAAATAAATGCATCTGCATAATAGTTTAGGTTTTTTCTAAGTGTTGTCCAAGCATAGGTATGTGTGTTTCCTTTCTTAGTATAGTTTTCCTATTTTCCCTAGGTCCAGTGTGTTGTTTTAAGTTGTTGGTTTAGGATTTCATTTTTCACTTTCATATCTGTGTATGTTCTTCATACATGCATAAATATGTTTGTTAAACATGCACATCCTTGGTACATGCATATAGACACATATGACTAGTTATGTAGTATTTTTAAATCAAGTCTTACTAATTCATATTCATAGACCCACTAGATTTAACTCACATGTGTATACATGAGTCCACCAATCCTATGCATCCATCTAGAAAACACATTTATGTATATATGACCAACATACACATATTTTTGGCAAATTTCAACTTCTAAAGTTGTTATTTAGGCCTGGTCATGCACATAAGTCAGTCCAATAAGTGTCATAGGTGAATAGGCTCATTTACATGCATACCCAAACCTAACCAGAAAATTTCAAGTCTAATTCCTAGGATGCAAAGTTTTCAAACTCTAATGCCCAATGAATAATAAAGGCAAACTGGTCAAATGTGTAGCAGGTAGACAACTAGCAAAGATCACCAAAAATGTTATCAAAATTTCACTACACTAGCAATTTTGCTACATAAGATACATTTGACTCAAGTGGTTTCATTATTGACAATCAAACGACAAAGTAGCAATTCATTGTGAATCTCTAAAAATATCTTTTATTTGAAATGAGTAATGATAGATTACATATTTTGAGTTCCTTCATTTGAAAATATAAATACATGTATTGGAGTTCAAAAAAGTAAAAGACCTCACACAATCCGTGAGTATAACTACTACCTTTCATATATATTCAGAACATGAAAAAAAAATAAGACATATGAGAAGGTAGGATTAGAGGTAACCAGTAATTGCCTTTTCAACATTTGACTGGTTAAATGATCCTTGATGTTGCTCTTGGTCCAGTTCCTGATCTCCTAAGTTCTTGAGTAGGTCTTTTGTTCCCTACATGAGGAAAAGAGTGGGGTTAGATCCTGAAGGATCTAAACAATGACTGAATACTTATAACTAATTACCCCAAATATATACTATCTTTCCCTACTCTGAATCTATATCAAAGATAGTGAAAATCATATTCAGTGCTGGAGTGGGGAAAAAAAAAATCTATTGCTAATGTGTTTGTGCAAGTGTGCAGGAAGATAACTATTCTAATGTGTATGTGCCCCTAACCAAGGCTCCCTTTGGGTATGAGCCCGACATGCGCATTAGAATGGTTATCTTACAAGTTTCAAGATCGAGTAGAAACATATTATATTAAAGGGATGTGTTTATTCATAACATTGAAACCTTTTATAATAAAGCATGTTATAGTATGATTAAAATCAACATGAGATATTATAGGGATGGGTTTGACACCTGAAACCTTTTATTTCATATTACCAAATAATGCTGTAACAGTTGATATTTTCATCCAGGTATCTTCATAATATATTCAAACTTCATACTTATGCTACAAAAATCTCAATGAGACTGATTTGCATCAACAAGTTTTATTGAAATGTTTGTAGCAGAAAGTTAAAATTGAAAACTAGTTTCAATAGGATATAATATCAGTTTTCGAAACATATTCATGGAAGCCTTTCAAAAATAGATAGAAAACTAGAGAGAAGATGCAGATTGTAGTGGTTAAAATTTCCAGATTCAACACATTTACCCAGATGCAATTTTTCAAGGCATGTTTAGTACTACTGCAATATAAAGAAAGAGAAATTCTTCAATAAATGATCATTTTCAAAATAGAAAAATGTTGCATACTCAGGAGGAAATTTTTTTAAAAATTTCAATAATAAACAACATTTTCAAAGAAAGTCACCATGGTTTCTTTTAGAAAGTAGAAGTTTACAAGGAGCAACAGTAACTGTGGAGATCTTTTTAGAAACAGAAAAGAAGACTAGATTTTTGGGCCAATGATACAACCATGCAAGTTCTTTCTTGAATGTTGTGTATATAACATAAATACTTCCATAAATACTATTTTTTTAGAAATGCTCATCAAGGATATCATTTTTCAAAATAAAAATAGTATTTTCTTTTTACAACAGACATCCATAATTGAGCATGCGAGTCAAAATCATGTTTCATTCATACCTAGATGCAGATTTTCAGGAAACAACAACAATAAAAACAAATTTCTTATGGAGTCACATTTTTTTAGAAAATAATTGTTGAAGTTTAAAGAATTGGTATTTATGGGCCAAGTTTAGGTAGTCTTATTCATGGAAAACATCTTCATGATGTTGTGAATATGGGTTACAATGGGACCATTGATAATTAAGGGAAAAAAATAACAGAAATCTCCAAAAAATGGAAGCTTCAAATGCAAAATAGGTAAGGTAATATCTGGCAAAGTCATTTCCAAAACTCTCATGATGATGGATCCAACTTTAGGCAAAATTCAAGAAAAGACTTCATAAAATTACGGCCATAGGAAATTTTGAAGAGGAAGGAGCTGAAGACCAGTTCGAGCCAAGCAGAGGCACAAATTTTCACAATAAAATCCAAGGTAATCAAGCAATTTTATTTTAAAACCAGTATGCTGCAAAAGGCAAAAAAATAAACATTTTTCTCAACCACATGGTGGCTTCTTTCAAACTCAGCTACATCTTTTCAAAGAGATCCAAAGACAACAATAAATTTCTTAACAGAGTAGAGAGAAAGAGAAAGGAAAAAACGTACAATACAAAGACACAGCAGGGGAAGGAAAATAATTTCAGAGAAGCCAGTTGGTAATTTGAAAACAACAACAAACAAGAGCAGATTTCCTTTCGAAATGGAGGCCACAATTTCTCAAAAAGACATAGCATGATTATAATGGAGATACCTCAAACCGCGTTCTGCAGGCACTTTTCTCGTAGTCAAAGTCCAATTTTTTCCTCTATGACAGTCAAGGAAGTTGAAGTCTTCAAGGAAAAACTCAGTGTTAAGACCAGTAATGGCGGATGAAGGAGTAGCCTTACTATCTTTCTTGGCTTTACCTTAGGGTTTCAAAACCCTCTTCAAAGATTAGTTGTCGTGTTTTTCTCAAAAGGCATCGAGATGCAAATAATAAACAAAGTGCCTTGTTTATTTTTAGGGAAAAAGATTTCTAAGTTCAACATATTGTATTCTTTTTGAAATCTATAGCTTTTGGATTTGTATTGGGTTATTCAACTTATAAAATAAAATAACTCTTTCCCTTTTTATAACTATTCTAAGTAATATAATAGTATATTACTTAAGTCAGGTAATATATTATTATATTACTTAAAATAGTTACTAAAAGAGTTTTATTTTATTTTTGCAATGATGTAATTAAATAATAATTGATTGGTGTTTTATAAATCAATTAATTATTAATTAAATGAACCAAATTTGGATTTGAGTCTCTAAGTCCATTTTTAGATTTGAAGAGATAGAGGGTTGAAAAGTCAATGTGCAACTCTTGTAAAGGGGTAGAGGTGGCATCTTATCATGTGGTTAGTAATTGATACTAATCTGGACTCTTTTTATGAGTCATTTGAGTCTTTTTAGGGACTATTATGGCCAAACTGGAGTGGTCATCATTAGTACTTGGACAGACAAGTCTTTTAGACTGTTTGGACTTCTTAGGTGGAAGTTTTTGATCCATTTTTGGAGGGATTTTCCTCACATCCAACCCCTGCATTTTGAAATGCAGTTTCTATTTTTAGGGGTTTTAGGTGGGAGTTTTTTTTCCTTTATATTTGATCTCCTTATTCATTTTGGAGTTAGTTGGAGTTTTGGAGAAAGAAGGTGCTTTAGTGATCAGTTTATCCTTGGCATATCTCTATGGTCTACTTCTCATGTGAGCTATTTTATCATTTGCCTTTGAGCATAATACAAAGATTATTCAGATCTATCTTGGAGTTTCATTGTTGTGTACTTGTGATTGATGTTGTTTTTTTGTTTCATTTATTTAGAAGCCTTTAATTAGTGTCTCATTTTAGTACCTTGAGAAGCTAGTGAAAGTTAATCATAGGTCATGACTTGTATATCTGGTTGGTAGCTATTGAATGTGACCTTTTTCCTTTCATACTATCAAGTTTAGAGTCTTTTCATGAAATAATTAAATGTGTGATTTTTCCACTAGGGTATGTGCAAGATCACGAGGGGCCAAAAAGTGGCGATGTGAAAAATATTCACTTTTCACTCGTCCAAAAGTGCATGAAAGTGCTTGTTGACTTTTTAGTAGGCCTGGGTGTTAGTACACCTGGGCAAACCTACCACCAAAGCATAGACCTTATTGGGTACCCGATAATTGTGGCATAAATCTGAAACCCACGAGCCCTTTTCTTCATTTCCTTGCATGATTTTTTTCAAGTTTCTTTATGCAATTTTCATATACTCGATATATTTTCGGGTACCTGATATTGGAAACAACAAATTCAACTCTGAGCATATTCGGTAAGTAGTTATTTGTATAATTTTTATTAATTTATTTCATTTTCATGCTAAATGTAGCATTTTTTTTTTAAATAGAGTTTTGTATTTATATTTGTAATAATATATGAAATTTAGATTTGTTTTTTATTTAATCAGGCATGGCTGACAACAATGAAGAAAATAACCCTCCCGCACCAAATAATGATCCTGAAAACAATCCCCCATATCTAAACCCTAAATCTTTACAAGATTTGATACAAGAAAATTTGAACACGATACGAGGTTTCCAAAACACGTATCAAAATATACCTACATTAGGTCCCATGCTTGCCACACTAAATAAAATTATTGGAAACATTGACACACTCACGCAGCAACATAATGCTGCTCTTCATTGGCGTGATGATATGCATGCCCAATTTGATGACGGGCTTGACCATGATGGGATTGCAGCCCTTAATATAACTAAGGAAGATATAGTCACCCTTTTTGTCGATCCTAAAACCGGAATACCAGTTGACCCCAAAAAGCCCAAATTATCAATAAAATGGTGCACAAATGAAGCAATGCGCACAAACTTTTGGGATCGCTCGTGGATGGTTTTTGATAAACCACCCCATAGCAATTTGGAGGTCCCATTTTATTTCATTAAAAAATTGTATGCTAAGTTTGTGCTTGGTCACCATGTTGATTATTGGAGTATGAGGCCCAACATGGGTGTAGGCAGAGGAGCTCCTCAGACTAGGCCATCTTCCCAGCACCAAAAGGCCACTACCTTTGTCCCCCCCACTGATGTCGCACCCCCTCCTCCAGTGCAGCATCCCGATATCATTACAGAGGCTGCCTCACAGACTATTAGGGCCATTCATTTACTGAGTGATCACTTGATCACACAGACCAGGTCAGTGTTGCCTCCTGTGGATGTTGTTGGCACATCGACATCTCATCGGAGTTCACATGTATGCGAGCCCCATATGTGCATTATGTGTAGGCATATGTGCCTTGGACCGCTTACTGATTCTGATACATATCAGTTTCATGATATTGATGAGGAGGATACAAGAGACGCAGCTGCAGAGGCTACAACACCTCATGGAGCATCTACATCTCATGAGAGTGCTCAGGAGGTGCACGTAGAGCCATTGACTCCTGTTGATATGGTAAGAGTAAACATTATAAATAAATTTGTCACATGACTTATTTAATTTAAAAATAATTTATTTATTTAGATTAGTTTTAATGATTGCATGCACTTATGTATATATATTTTTTCCATTTATGTTCAAATGATGACACAGGAGGAGGTGAGATAGGTGGATGAGTCCACACTTTCGACCATTTCATTTGGCCTTGATGACTATACGGTATATTATAAATTATGTACCCATTAGTTTTTTTTTATATCATTTGGTGTACATGCTTAAATCTCTATCAATTAGAGCAATAAAATTCATACATTTACTAATATATATTATCATCTTATTGTGTTCTTGCAGGCTATAGCTGATGTTAGTGGGAGGCATGAGGGGGTTCCTTCATCAGGTCTCGACAAAGGAAAGGTAGTTAATTGTTTAAGATTAATTATGCATGCATATGTATGCCACTTGTGTGTAGTAATAAATATTTTACTTTCACTTTATTGTATAGGGTGTGGCTATTGATGATGTCCTGACACTGGTTCGGTAGCGTAGGGTTATAGGCGTCTCGATTCAAAGTGATAGCCCGATTGTACGTAGACTTTTACGTATTGTTATTTGTATTTTGTAACCAGGGTTTCTATGATGAACTACATTGATATATAATTGACAATATTTTTACTCTCATAGGTTACTCCGACTGTGAGGGAGAGCCCATGAGAATCTTTCATTTCTTTGTTGACCCAACCCACTATTCCAGAGGAGGGATCACCAGATGTAAGTTTTAATTTTAGTTCAATCAATTTGTAATTTTATTATGCTATCATCCTATTTTGTAGATTTATTACTCTATGTTGCACCACTCTACTAATCTCATTATTGCAAATATATATTTATAGGTCAGAGTTGGTATTGCTTGCATGGTCCCTTCGCTACCTAGGACTTATGCTAGGACACCTGATCGTGGTAGGGGATTGAGAGACCAAGTACAAATATTTGTATTCAGTTATAATTTTAATTAAATTAGTGTTTGAATTATTGGTAACAAGTTTCCTCTTCAATGTCCTATAAACTTGTTGTCCCTATCTAAAACAATGCGTAGTTGGGTGATCCATGAAGTCTAGCTACCTCATTAAAGAAAAAAACTACATTGTATGAGGAATCATTGGTGCTCTTGCAAGGAACGAAGCAAGCCAGTTTTTAGAACTAGTCCAGAACAACATAGACTGGATCAAAACTCTTTTATGTATTTGGTGATCCCATAGAAAAATCCATATTAATGAATTCCCAAGGCCTATTGGGAATAGGTAGAAGCTGATACAACCTTGAATTAGTACTAATCCCCTTATCTTTTGACATTTTTTTACATCTCTCCATGAATTTTTTCATATCTATTTGAATCCATGGCCAAAAATAATTTCTTCTTAGCTGCTCCAACATCTTGTCAAGCCCAAAATGACCAAATAAACTTTGACAATGTTTCTTTTTCATAATAATCTCTCTTATAGAATATTTAGGTACACAAAGTTAGGCCTCTTTAAGCAAAAAACCATCTTGAATAAGGTATTCAAGTCACTTGTCATTGGTAGTGCTTCTACATGACTTGCAATAATCATATATGTCTTTGAAATCTGCATCATCATCATGCATATCTCTGAATGCATCCACTCCTAAACTTTGTAACTATATCTCCTGGACCATTAGTGTTCTCCTAATTAAAGAATCAACCACCTCATTAGATTTTCCCTTCTTGTGTTTGATGGTGAAAGTGAAAGTCAAAATTTGATGGTACTCAACCCACTTGATATGCCTTTGACTAAGTTTCTCTTCACTATTGAGGAATTGAAGGGAATGGTTATTAGTATAAACCACAAATTCATTTGATAGAAGGAAATGTCTCCACTTTTTCAAGGATTGGACCATAGCATATGTTTCTAAATCATATGAAAAGTATTTTGTTTTAGCATCATTCAAATTCTCACTAAAGAATACAATAGGTATGTTATCTTGAATTAATACTACCCCTATAACATACCCACTAGCATCACACTTTATTTGGAAGACCTTATTAAAATTATTTAAAGCCAAGATGGTCTTATCTACTACTCACTATTTTTAGATATTTGAAAAAATTTATTAGCTTGTTCAGTCAAAACAAATTTCCTTTTCTTATCCCCTTTAATAGTGTTTATAATAGGTGCACATACATGATTGAAATTCCTTGATGAATTTCCTATAAAAACTTGCAGGCCCATGGAAGATTCTTACCTATCCAACTAATTTAGGTGTAGGCTATCCCAATATTTATTCCACCTTTCTTGAATCCATCTTCAAAGACCCCTTTGTGATCACAAACCCAAGGTACAATAGTTTTCTCTATATGAACTCACACTTTTTCAAATTTATGAGTAGATTTTCATCCTACAATTTTCTCAAAACCAAATTCAAGTGATGCAAATTATCTTCTTTACTAAAAATCAAAATTAATATGTCGTCAAGGTAAAAAAGAAAAAACTTACCAATGTATGGTTTGAGGACCTCATTCATGAGCCTCATGAATGTGATAGGTACATTTGAAAGGCCAAATGAAATTACAAGACATTCAAAGAGTATCTCATTTATCTTGAACATTATATTTCACTCATCTTCTTATATAATCCTTATTTGGTTGTATCCACTTTTGAGTTTTACCTTTGAGAAGTAACTTGCCCACACAAAAAATCTACTAAATCTTCTATTATTGGTAGTGGGAACCTATATTTGGTTGTGATCTTGTTTATTTCCCTAGAATCAATGCACATTCTCAACTCATTTCCTTTCTTGGCTGCCAAAACATTTGGAACTTCACAAGGACTAAGGCTCTCCTCGATTGGCCCTTTATCAAGCAACTCTTGCACTTGTTTTTTTAATTTATTCATTCTATTGTGGTGTCATTTTGTAGGTTACTTTTTTAGGTAGACTAGCCCTTGGTATGAATTCAATACTATGACACATCACTCACACTAAACAAAATGGGTACATATACACCAAAGACTATAGTATTTGAACATGGGCTCTGATACCATATGTACTACCCCGCTAGGGAACCCTCAAAACATAGGGTCAAATATGCACTAACAATTTTTTTTTTGAAACAGGGAATAAACATCATGAAAAATTTAAATCATAACCATAAAGCATTAGAAAATATACCAAAAAAATGGAAGAAAAACCATGATCATAACACAATTGTGCACAAGTGAATGACTCAAATGTATTTCCAAGGATTCCAAGGTGACCCCAATACAAGCATGAATGGCCAATTCATGTTAAGACCACCATGTGAGAGTTTGAACCACATCTGTGAACCTCATTAGATAAGACCAAACCATCATCAATGGTCACTAACGAGGAGACAAGTTCATCCTTAGTAAGATCCAAGACAAGGTTCATTTTAAAACCCAAATAAAAATGTGATCTAACCATTGATAATACAAAAAGGGGAAAAAGATGCAGATAGATGAAATCAATCCCCAAAATACATAGAATATAGATATGGAATCCATTTTTATATAGACCCAAGGGAACCATAAACTATTATAGATGTGTCAGATCAGTCTCAAAATACATGTGCAGAAGCAAGGTTAATTTGGGCCAATGCAATAAAAGATCTATAGAAATAGTGAATAGATGTGTAGGTTTAATAGATGCACAATAGATATGCAACACCAACACATGACCTAACATTTTTTTTTTTGAAACAGGGAATAAACATCATGAAAAATTTAAATCATAACCATAAAGCATTAGAAAATATACCAACAAACATGGAAGAAAAACCATGATCATAACACAATTGTGCACAAGTGAATGACTCAAATGTATTTCCAAGGATTCCAAGATGACCCCAATACAAGCATGAATGGCCAATTCATGTTAAGACCACCATGTGAGAGTTTGAACCACATCTGTGAACCTCATTAGATAAGACCAAACCATCATCAATGGTCACTAATGAGGAGACAAGTTCATCCTTAGTAAGATCCAAGACAAGGTTCATTTTAAAACCCAAATCAAAATGTGATCTAACCATTGATAATACAAAAAGGGAAAAAATATGCAGATAGATGAAATCAATCCCAAAAATACATAGAATATAGATATGAAATCCATTTTTATATAGACCCAAGGGAACCATAAAATATTATAGATGTGTCAGATCATTCTCAAAATACATGCACAAAAGCAAGGTTAATTTGGGCCAATGCAATAAAATATTTGTAGAAATAGTGAATAGATGTGTAGGTGTAATAGATGCATAATAGAGATGCAACACCAACACACGACCTAAAAATGTACAACTCCACACCAAGGAGTACTAAGAACATTAAATTAAGGTTATACACACTTGATACATCCATATGCATCAAAATAAAATCTAATATAATGAGCATTGCAACATATATACAAATGATACCAAAAAGAGATGCAAGAATAAGATGAACACATAATGTTCATGCTCTAACACTAGGAGATGTCTACCACTTGTACACTTGCATCTGGAAATGGTAAAGTATAATTCCACCCAACCACGTGGTACCCTCAAGCCCACTCATAGTGCTAATAGAGATAGTCACCTAGACACAAATACAAGGTGCACACATGTGTAAGCAGTGGTTAACACACATGCAAATCAGATACAGAACTCAAGAATAGAACAGTGATCCCAATAAAAACATAATGAAAGTAATTGAATGCAAGTAGGTTAAGGTCACTACTCAGATTTGGGAAAGGTAAGTTTTCAAGACTTAAGGATGGAGTATCATCACAGGTTTTATGGAAGCCTGTGTGGTTTTGACCATTCCTTCTCTCACCAAGGAAGCCCTACTATGTCGACTCAACAATTGTAAATAGCCATGACTTTGTCAATTCAATATTTGTAGATGGCTATGGCTATGTTGACTCAATATCTGAACATGGCTATAACTGTACTAGATCCCTGTCACTCATATGATCATGGTACCAATATAGATTTTATCTTTAATTATGGTTTTAGCCCATTTTATTTTATCAATTTATTACATTTTATGGAACTCCTTGATGTGTCTTGTGTTAGCCACTTATGGACTGGGATCCATGTAAGGATCCACTCCATCCCACTACTCTATACCTATCGGTCAACTCTGCAATGCTCAATCAAAACATAAAGAAATAAATTCCATGCCAAGCAACAAGGAGGAGATAAGGTATGCTCAATTGGACTCACCAAGAGCCCATGTCACTCAAACCTTGGCATAGGAGCATAAATCAACTACATACTCATCTGTGGTCTCAACACCATTCATCTACACAACATAAGGTCTCATACTAAATTGGAAATTTGAGAACAATGCAAGAAATGGCTATCAACACAAGCCATGAAAATAATAAGTTTGAGTTCGCTAACTTGGCCTCTTTTCTAGGAGCATGGATTCCAAGACAAATCCAATGTCCACAAACATAAACCACATGTTTTCCACAATCATGGAGTTGATTACCTATTCCAATTTTTAAGTAAAATAAAAAAAGAGCATGAACTCAAATTCAATCCTGAAGGAAGTCCCCATTGATTATCCTTCAAAATTTACCAAAAAAATCAAACTTTAAATTATTCAAAAATACAAAAACCCATTTTGTCAAATACATCCAAAAAATCATTCATCTAATAAAATTTCCATTCTAGACACATGAAAAAATAGGGACCATAACACCACAAAACCCACTTTTTTTCAAAATGAAAAACATGAAATGTGCATATAAACCTAAACGAGTAACTACATGCAATGAAATTGTGGGTGAATACTCATTCTCAAATCACAAAACTACATAATTTTACTTCAAATGAAAAGAAAAAGTGAATCAAAAAATATGAAGATCCATACCTCACACAAAGTGGCAAAACATGAAAAAGGGAAGAAAATAAATCCTTCATGAAATTCAAAATGGCTCCAAAATAATGAGATAAATCAAAACACGAATCCAACAAGCCACTAACCATAATAATTGGATAAGTGGATCAATCACAATAAGCAAAAGACTTATTTTCTCCAATGCAGATTGGAGAAAAATCCCAATTTTCTCAAAAACCAAGTGAGGGAAATGAATTCTTTTTCCCAAATATAAAGTCACTTTTTCAAAAAGGGCTTAAATTAAATCACTTAAATAAATTTAAATATGTTGGTGTAATTAAATATTCCTAATTACACTTTACTTAAGTTTACTTAGGGTAATGCATTGCATAGTAGTTTGCATTGTAGACAGCTAGGAGTTTGCATTTCATTTTAGCACATGGTGTAGGATAATTTCCACTTTATGTGTGGGATCCATCTTTAGTGCTCCTATCACATTATCATCCTCTCATTGCTACACATGTTGCACATGTTAGATAACTGAGAGGGGCGGTGAATCTAGTTAAGTTCAGTTATCCTACATTCCCAAATACTCTCAGATGTATAATACCAACTTCAACATAAAAACTAAACAACTCGGTAAAAACTTGTTTGTGCCTTTCTATTCATTAACCAATTACCAGTAAAATAAACTAGTATATACCGATCAAACCAGTAATTGTAATGTGTAAATTAAAATAAAAAATCATCACATGCATACACTTATAACACTTGATTTTTAACATGGAAACCCTATTAGGGGAAAAACCACCTGGGACTGGTACCCGAAATAATTTCACTCTTCTCAAGTGAGCTCGGTTAAGAGCCAACCCTGTTAAAGGTTACAAAACACACTGTAAGGTGTGACCTTATTAGAGAATTTATCACTAATAGTTCTCTGTGACCAAATACTCACTTGAGGTCAACAAGAAAACAATCAACATTCATTGAATGTCACAATGAAATAAATAAAGATTGTTAAGTCTCACTCAGTTAAGAGATTTATCTGTAGCAATGGTTAGAATGCAATAGTAAATGATTTGATTCAAATTACAACTTCCTTTGAATATTTTCAAATCTATGTTGAGCTCATAGTACCTTTGGCCATCATAATCTCTTCAATTTTCTTCTATCCTCTAGCTCTATTCTACTCGGTTAATTCCATTCTCTGACTCTCAATGTAGTCTATAGAATTGCTCAGTTCTCACTTCAACCTGTCTGACCATCTTCACATGAATGCAATCTTCTTCTCACGTGCATTAACTCTATGAATCCTTTGTCTCTTTAAGTAGACATGATAAATTGTTTTCTTCTCATCCATAGATTTTGCCTCTTAATCTCCATCATTGATTTTTCCACTTTAACCTTCCTTGGAACTTGTTCCTTAAACATGTTTCACTCTTCATCATCCGATCTTCCTTGAATTTTTTCAGATGTTGATCTTCATAGAAAACTTTATCTTTAACCTCAAAATCATCACAATTTATCTAGCTCATCATCTTTAGTCATAAATCACATATTCTATATTATTTATTTCACTTAGTCAATATCATGATGTTTCGGTGACTTCCATATCGGTTAATACTATACTTGGTATATACTACACTTACTCGGTGTACACTATTTCAACTTGGTGTATACTAAGTTCTTCCCGACCACATAAACTTTTACACTCTTGATCTTCAATTCTTTAACAAAATCATATAAAATCACTAACATAATGTCATAGACTCATCAATAAGTTACCCAATGAATACCATACCCATATCTTACTCATACATCTCATCTTCATGTTAATATCTCATTCCTTCACCATTATTTCCTTCTTCAGATGTTTGGTACTATCATGATAAGTACAATCAAAACTAGTTGACATCAATGACAAAATAATAATTGATTTAATATCTCACATATACCTTTGTAGCTCGGTGATCATCTTCACATTCTATTCTCCAAGTAGTTAATCAGTTGTAGTCTGTCAACACATAATTTTTTGTCCAATGGAGGTTGATCCACCTTTGGTGGACATGTGATTACACCTAATGTAGGTCATAGGTTATCACTTTCATATCTCCTAGTTATCATAAATTTCTTTTATATTCAAACACATCTACATTGTAAATCATTAGGTCTTTTATGTATTATTGATTATCATTGAATCTAATCAATTGAGGATCATATCATTTGCCTATCTCTCTCATGATATCTACTGAGATTCTAGATCTTACATGGTATCAAAGGCATAGGAGTGTCATTGTAAAGTTATTTGAAGAGAATTTTTTTGTAGGTCAAAATTGAAGCTTGCTGGTATAAATTAGAGGTTAGCATCACACTAAGGAGGTCCAAAAACCACTAAATCAAAAAAATTTCATCCAAATCGGGCACCCGAGGCTAAATCTAGTGTCATTTGAGTTTTGAAAGTGCAGCGACGATGATTCAAGAAAAATAATTTCAAAGGCAATTCTTCACATAGTGATATCTCAGTCATCTGGAATCTTTTTTTTTGAGAAATATTTTTTATTTTTGGGAATAATTTCATGATCTACACAATGGTGTAGCTGGTTTTTGAACTATGTTCCTGATGTTGTCTACAACTCACAAATCTCAAATTTTTACAACTTCAGAGGCTTCGTTCAGGCTCATATAGATACATTTTCAGGTGCCATATTTTTTTTGAAAGTGAATGATTTTTTGTCTACTTTTCAGATCTAGTATCAGTTTGGAGAAATTTTGAGTGGACATAATACTTTCAACATTTGGTCTATTTTGGTCTATATTTGACAGTAGTAGTTTGTTGGATCCTTGAGTGGTCTTGTGTCTTATTTTTTAAAGTCTTCTATAGCCTTATTTATGTATTTGTAATCATCAAAATTAGTAGTCCACTTAGTCATTTTTTCAAGTGGCAATTGTACATGCACTACATATAAAGTGTCAAAATCATCTTTTTTTTTTGGGCGGGGGGGAATTATAAGTAGTGGTTGTCGTTGCACCAAAACATCAACTTGTTAATGCCTGATACAACCACTAGACTTATAGAAGACATAGGAGACGGTTAAGCCATGTCATGAATCCCAAGGTGAGCACTGACCATTATGCCAACAATCTCCCCCTCAACGTTACTCAAGGGGATTCAAAGCTGTGACCAAGCTCTGATACCACTTGTTACAAGTAGTGGTTACCGTTGCACCAAAAGATCGACCTGTTAATGCCTGATACAACCACTATACTTATAGAAGACACAAGAGGTGATAAAGCCATGTCACGAATCCTGAGGGGAGTACTGACCATTATGCCAACATGGGGTGTCTTGAGTGGTTATTCTCCTCTTTTGTGTTCTTCATTTTGCATCATGGGTGTTTTCATTAATTTTGAGAAAGGAAACTATAAGCAATAGATTAATCTCATTCTCACTCATCTTAGTGAGCATAATCTATTACCATATTTATATGTGGAAGAAGTTCCTCATCCTATCAATTGGGAATCTTTGGATAAAGTTATCTAAGCTATTTATTTCAATATGGATATGGATGTTATCAAAACCCTTTATGAAAAGAAGATAAATACTCCTCATGATCTTTGGATCATTATTTGGGAATGTATGGAGATCCACATGTTTCTCCATTCCCAAAAGATCTAGAAGCTCCAGTTGCATCTCCTACTTCTCCTATTGAGATCATTTCTACTATTTCTCCTAATGATGCTTGCATTCCTAAAGCCATGGGTTATGGTGATTCAGTGAAATATGATATGTTAGTATTATAAGGTACTGAGAGGGGGGGTAAATAAGTGCAATCACAAATATGAAACTTTTAACAACAATCATCACATACCACCACACATCATTGCAAAAACCATTTATATACTTATTCTAGGTCAGTGCTAGAACCCTAAAATGTTTTACAAGTCATCCCCCAAATCCAACTTAACATATGAGCGAGCACACCAAAATAAAAATTTAACATCCTTGATGTCGGCCTAAAACATTAAGTCATGAAAACATGTCGACCCGACACTAAGATTTGATCGTAGCATCAATCTAACTAACTGTAACTATCAGTTCATTTTTCTAACTACTAGTTCCACTTCAGTCTTGAATAACTCAAATTTTCAAACTAACTCATGTGATCGTATGAATAGTTATATATACCTCTATAGATGTTAACTTTATGCCCGCACATCTTCACTTGATTTCTTGTCCTAGATCTGATTGACTATTCATTGCACACTATCTTCTACTCGGTTGACTAAACACTTAGACATTTCATCACTTTGATATTCAACTCCACTAGTAATAATGATCTTTTTCCTCCAATGAATTAAGTCTCAAGCAATGAAAATACCTCAATCTATTTGCATGATCAAAGCACAACATCAACTTCATCAAATTCCAACAATCTTCCCCTTTGGCATTGATGGAAACACTAAGAAATTTTCAAAGTGTCTAACGAATTCATAAGTAAAAAATACATCACAATGCAAAAACAATGAACTAATCCTAGATAACATAATAACCCCCCTAGGAATTACATACATGTATACTACTCCCTTAACCCATTACATACATACTCTTCTCCAAATTACTACACTATTCCCCCTTTGAAAACAATGAAAAATGAATTACAAAAATAGAAATTTTTTATTTATGTAGAGTAGCATAACCTATTTAGATTCTACTTGCCCTTTAGCATATGAAAATAATTGTCTAAATTCTTCAATAGATCTTCCATGATGAAAATCTATCCACAGAGTAAAAATTCTAACTCTTCAAGACTTTCAACAATGAATACATTAGGTTGTGCCAATGCCTTCCCTTCTTCCTTCAAACCTCATTACAAAATATCTAACCTGGGAATCAACAAGTTATGCAACTCCATCATATTAGTCATCCTCTTGTCTTGGTCAACTCTGTATGATTTTATCTTTTGGTGGATAAAGTTAACTTTGACATCAAAATAAGTGTTTTCTCAATCATGGGATTAAATTTTGTAGCTAGCAGTCTCAACTCATGTTGGGCTTCACGTCTATGCTTCTCTAGACCATTTAAGAAGTGGGTAAAATCAGATATAGACTTTAGAATTTTACCTCCTCCAGGCAATCCACTCTTCACTTGATTGATAGCCAATGTAAGTGAATTCTTATCAATGACAATAGATTGTGCCAACTTCTGTGTTCTTTTCTTCTCATACTCCTTTTCTACCTTATATATTGCAACATCTTCCAAATTTTTCATTTCTTCACCTATAGTAGTTACTAAGTGTGTCAATTGCTCAATTGGTGTAGTACTTTCATCATATTCTACTTCACTTATTAAATCAGCTATTATGTCTCTAGCAATGAGAATTACTTGGGATCCTTGCTTCATCTTATCCTTCTTTACCTTGGCCTTGATTTCCATTACATATTTCATCATTTCCTCAGGGCTCATGTTACTAAAATCTATCTTCCCTTTAATTGAAATATCATCTTCATCGCCCACTTTGTCCTTTCCCTTTCCTTTTCCTTTTCCTTTTCCCTTTCCCTTTCCCTTTTCCTTTCCCTTTCCATTTTCCTTTTCCTTTTCCTTTTCCTTTTCCTTTTCCTTTTCCTTTTCCTTTTCTTTTTCCTTTTCTTTTACATCAAGCTTGACCTCTATAGTCGGTGTATGTTCTTCTTGATCCTTTTAATTTTGATCACCTTTATCATAGACATATTGTTATTGTAGTTGATCATTATATATCTCTCCTTGATTATCATCGGTCATGCCTTGAACAATTGCAGTATCCATGGGATCATCTTCTTTATCTTGTTCTTGTAGATCCTCTTGTTCAAATGTATCAATTGGTTCCTCCTATGGTCCTTGTGCTAAAATATCACCAAAGTTGTCCACATTATCATGGGTATCATACTAAATATCATTATCAAGTGTTACATCAGCACCATCTATTTTCCATCCTTAAATTGTTTGGGTGAATACTGGTTGCTCTTTATCCATTTGGAGTCTTACTTCCTCCTTAGCATGCTCATCCTCTTTCTCAACCTTTGCATCCTTAAGCATACCAAAGTGTTTCATTATAATTCCCTTGATATCATATTGTACACCAAGAGATTCACCAAAAAGAAATATAGTGAGTCTATTCTTTGTTTTGAATAATGGTCTTGTGTCAGAAATTACCTTTTTCACTTCTTCTTGAGACATCTATTGTTGCAATTTCATTACCACATACTCTATCAATTCCTTGTCTTATTTAATGGCAGTATGTCATCTGGCCTATAAGTTGTTGTATAAGGAATTTTGAACCTGACCTTGTAATTTCATTATTGTTTTACTAAATTTATTCATGATGTAAACTATGAAATCCTCAATCAAATATTGATCATCCTTATTGAACTTGTCAAATATTTGTTCACTTTAACAAACAATCCCAATATCTTTACTTCTTGAACTATATTATGAAAATAGAAGAATAAATATATAATCGACTGACCATATTTAAATTTATGTTGCTTTTCCTTCTTTATCTTCTTGAGATTTAGTATTAGTGCTCCCTCAATGCTTTAGCTAGATCATAATCCTTATTTTCCTTAATCATCATGTGGCCAGTATGAATGGCACCACCACATATATTATTCACTCGACTAGAGTGATAGATCTTGTAGTCGATAACCATTGATGCATATTTAACTTCTTCATCTATAATGGTGTTCAAATTCATCACACGCACATCACATTTAGACTTTGTCAATTTAATCACCTTTTCCTTGGGAATAGTATGAAGAATAGGTACATTACTGGTTGCAAATAGATGGATTACAACATGGATTTCTTCCTTGGTTATCTTATGTGGTCTATCCAATCATATAAATTGATCATGTATTTGTTTCAAGATTATATCTTATCTTTTCATCTTCAAATTCATCAAGATATTTAACAACATGATGAAAACCTTTATAAAAAATATAGTTGTGTTAATCCTTCAATATCAAATTCTCATCACATAGCTTCTTGTACTGATCATAATTGCACTTTCTCCTAAATCTTCTAATTTATAGTGAATTATATTCTTGTACATATTCCACATGTAGAACTCCATAGGGTAGACTAGTTAGGGAACCCTTTGGATCATTTTCCAACAACTTGAATGGGTGTCATTTGAATTCTGGTCATGGCCTCTCATTTATGTTGATCAACTTAGGAGTATCCATATATAATTTTCAATCACACAAGTAGATAATTGATAAATATGTTAAACTATGCATAGTTAGGGTTCTTAACAAAGATCATGAAAATACTAATTCATTACTCTTCTCATGTCAACATAGACAATCTTTTCATGTAGCTCCAAAATCAACAAAGAACTCAAATAGCACTTATTTCTCTCCACAACAGATCTCAAAGTATGTAAGTTAAGAATTAAATTGAAAATAATTTATTTATTTACCTTCACATGCTTGCATTAAATTCTCTTACTGATAGAACTTTCCTTTTTAACCGATTGATTCATAACTCATTACCAATTGATAAAAACTTATGAGTTTGATCAAATAATTCTCAAATAAATTCAACATACCTCATTACATATATATATTCTAATAGATCTTACTGCACACTTGTAGGGTGGGGGGGGGGGGGGGGAGGGGTTGTAGATGGATTCAATAGTACTTTCCCCCCCTAAGTCAAAGGTGACTTATTTTGATGATGAACCATCCACACTCGATGGTGATGTGGATCCTTCTAGTATTTTACTTTCTTCCTTGATATCTTCTTTCTTCTTCCATGTCTTTCTCATCTCTTTCCTGGGCTCTTCCACATTAACAATTTGCTTTCCATTTTTATTTCTTGACTAGTTAACTGATTGGTTCTTGAACCTGTAGTTCCTTTCTAGATGTCCAATTCGATGATAATGAAAACATGCCATACCAATTTTCCTCCATGGTTTGACATTACCTTTTCTTGTCCTCATCCTACAATTCATAGCCATGTGTCCATAATTACCACAAATTGAGCATGTGACATTGAATTGCCTCTCTCTTTGGTAAGGGCTTTCCTAGTTCACATGTGGTCTTGAATTATTCACTCTTGACCTACATTCATTAGCTTTGTGGCCATATTTTTTTCATGTATAACAATATCCATAAAAGCTACTAGATCTACTACTAGATCTAGATCTACAATCATATGCATTGTGTCCATACTTATTTCAATTATAGAAGTACCCACCAAAAAGTGTTAAGCCTATTAATTGACCTTCTTCTACAAATATTAGCATTATGACCCACTTTATGATAATTGAAACATATAGGCTTTTAGGTTTTCTTATCCAAAATCTTGTTATTTACCTTAGGTGAATATTCTCCTAATAGATTTTCATCTTAGTTCCAAAAGATTCACCAATCACAAAAGTAGTTTGACCAATATAGCCTAGATCAGTTGTCTCCTTGCTTCTTCATTGATTTCTCATCTTCTCATCTAGTTTTGAAGTACTTTCATTGTATATCTTTAATAGATCATTTTCATTCTTCAGTTCCCCTTTCACTTTCTCATTCTCATTTATCAAACTCTCATTCACTACTTCCAAATTCTCATTGCTCATCATCACATTGTTGAGCTCTCCTCTTAAGTCTTCCAATTCTCTTTGGTGTCATGAAGATATGCATGAAAGGTTCCTACCTCTTTCTCATACTTAACAAGTTCATTTTCCTTATCCTTCAAGGCTTGGTTCTTAGCTTTTAGAGCATCTTCAACATTTCTCCTTTCTTCCATCTCCTCACACATTTTGATTGATTGGGCTTAAATCTCTTTTTAAAGGTTCTTCTTGGCTTGGGGCAATTTTTCATTCTCCTTACCCATAGCTTTTATGGTTTCTTTTCCTCAGATCCACTTTGTTCAGAAAATTTCTCAATGTAGTCTTGAGTCTCATTTAGTTGTTCAACAAGCTCTTGTCACTTAGCCAATGATTGCTTCAACTAATCTTTCATTTCTTTAATGACACTTTCAACTTTATCAAGTTTTCTCTTATATCTCAAACCCTCCATATTTTCGTTAAGGATCTTTCCCAAGATGTTAGGATTATTCAAGGGTAAAAGGCTCAGATACCAATTGTTAGTATTATAAGGCACTAGGGGGGGAGTGAATCAATGCAATAAAAAAACTAAAACTTTTAACAACTATCATCACATACCATCGCAATAGCATCCAAAGTCATTGCAACAACCATTTATATACTTTTTCTAGGTAGGTGCTAGAACCTTTAAATGTTTTACAAGTTGGCCCTCAAATCCAAATTAACATATGAGTGAGTGTGCAAAAATAAAAATTTAGCATCCTTGATGTCAGCCTAAAACATTAAATCACAAAAATATTCCATCCTAACACTAACATTTGACCCAACACCAATATAACTAATTGTAACCACTGATACACTACTCTAACTAACAGTTCCACTTCAGTCTTCAATAACTCACTCAAATATTCAAACTAACTGATGTGATTGCAGGAATAGTTAGATATACCTCTGTGTATGTTAACTTTATGATCATGCATCTTCACTCTATTTCTTGTCCTAGATCTAATTGATTGTTCATTGCACAATGTGCTTTTCCTAGTTGACTGAACACATAGACATTTCATCACTTTTCTCTTCAAGTCCACTAGTAGCACTGATATTTTGCCTGCAATGAATTAAGTTTCCAAAAATGAAAACAACACAATATATTTTCATGATCCAAGCACATGATCAAATTAATCAAATGCCAACATAATATTCCTTTTCCTCCATAGATAGTTCCATTAGATGACTTCTTGATAGACATTACTAGTTTGTTTGTGGAGTCCTACATTGAGGATTTGGGATACATCATTGATGAAGTTCATCTTCTCTTTGATGAGTATGATCCTTCTTCAATTTTTGTGAGGGAACACTCTGACCCTCATTATTTTACACTTGATCCTTCTCTTGAGTTTGACATGATTATGGGTCCTTTGATGCAAAATTTTGAGGTCTCTTTCACTTCAAAGAAGACATTTGACTCTTTAGAGATTGGCATTCATGAGACTCAAACTTAGCTTAAGATGTCACATTTCATGGTTGATCATAATCATGTGTTGGATATTCCTATTTAGTTTCTTGATACATCATACATTTTGAGGATTCTTCCTAGAGATTGGCGATGATTCACTGATACAACTATGGAATTATTTCTTCCTAAAAGGAAGAAAATAATTTTTCTTGGTGCAATTTCTACATTGATCCAAGAGCATATACTATTGGTGTACCTTGTACATTGAGAGGGGTCTAGTTTGTCTCTCTTCCAACTTATTTGTTCAGGCTTAGAATTGTTACCCTAAATCAGGCATTACGGAAAAACAACAATTCTATCATGACAATGGAAACCTCTCCTAGCTATGGGTGGACTATGAATGAAGAGGAATCTCCAAATTCTAGGTCGGTTCCTATGAAATATGGAATATCACTCTTCTTGATCTGAAATTTTTTGGGAAAAAGGAAAAGAATACTGTAACTAAAAGATTAGGGTGATACACCAAAGAATATTTCAGACTTTGCAAATAGATGAAACATCAATCCTAATTCACAAATGATGATTTTAACACTATGAATCTCTGCTCAACATATAGGTTAATAAAGGCATGCTATTAGGGTTTTACCACAAATAGCTTGGATAATTAACAAACATACATTTCACACACAAAGTCTTGGAGAAATTGATTATCTTAAGAAGGAACAGGAATTATTCACTTCCTTTAGACAATGAATGATTTAACACTTGTGAGAAAAGATTAAAATAGGATCCAACATCAAAACAATTCCACCAAATATGAGTCAAAATATCTAGTTCATTCCCTCCAAAAATTGATAAAAATGATTACAAAATGGCCTTCAAAGAACTTAGGAACAAAATGTTCACTATATGCCCTCTCTCCAAAATCTGCAACCCTGAATTGATTATCCAAAATCAATTTTATATCTAGCTCCAGTCTCTAATCCAAAAATCAAACCTACCAGAAATGCCCAATCTTAGCCCAAAAATGTGCCAAAGATTTACTAAAACTAAGCCTATAAGAACTCAGTCTAAATGCCCCTAAATTTTTGCTAGTATTAAGGAATTAAATCCTTTTAAAAAAATAATTGCCAAAATTATTATTAATTTTAATATTAGAAAAAAAACTAATATTAAAATATGCTCCTCATTCCTAACTTAGATAAAAAATCTAAGTATGAACTACATACAAAGTGGAAAAGTCGACAACTTTCAATCCACTTGCAACAATGCATAAATCAAAGAGAGCAAAATGCAAGGTGGCACTATGAGCATTTTTTGAGGCTCTACTGGAACTGACATCTGCATACACATTAAAGGCATTTTTTGCTTGGCGGATTCCAATTTTTATGAGGTTTATTTGATCACGGCACTTGAGTTTATATTATTCTTCACAAAGAAGATTTAGGGGAAAGAAACCCTAAACCATGGGAAAGAGTTTGAAAACTAAAGGAACTTGGCATTTGAATGTGAATGAACTTGACCACTGCTGGATTTGAACCCTCTGTTGCACTGGAGATCATTGGCTATTACTGATTGATGTGTATCTCATACTGGGGAACTTGACATTGAAAATAAGCTCAAGTTTGACTGAACTGTAAGTTCATTTATAGAACTCTCTATTTATCTCTTGTAGTGAATAACATGAAATCGTAACCTACAGCATAAGCCGTGGGCTTTCCTTGTGTTAACTGTTGCTTAAAATATGATTATTTCCTTTGATAATGCAATCACAATTATTATTTACAATTGTATCTTTGTATTAACAGTCAAATGACTAGTGTTTAATCTCAACTGAATATTCAACACTCAAGTTGTAGCTTGTAACTTTACCTTACACAAACTCGGATACACACAGAGTTCTCTTTTGATTTGTATAATAGCAAGCACATATCATGTTTCAAAACATCTTATAAGCCACAAGCTTTATTAAAACACTGTGTCATCAGTCAAGAGACTGGTATTAACTTGTGCATGGCGTCATCTCTTTAGATCTATTACTTTATATACTTTTAACTGTTCTTTGTATTTGCAAGCTACGAACATTTCATACCCGAGCTCTACTGTTATTTCATTTCTTTACAAACCACACATGAGCTCAAATCTCATGAACCCAAAACTATTCAAAGCACTTTTATGAACAACTGTAAATACATTTCAACCACTTGTGACTGGCATAAAACTGTAATCTTCATATCATGAACCGGTAATAGTCACGGGTTTTTTAAAAATTATCAAAGAAAATCACTGTTGATACCTATTAATAACTGGAAATCCAGTATGTAGCTTGTGGGTATTATTTGAAGTTGACATGAATTTTGTTCTTTTGTCTCATATGCCAAAATACTAAGCTCATTTTTAGAAAATAATATGAACTCCTTGATAGTAAGCATTGAAAATTGATATTTCTAAAGATTTGGCTTATCGTTTTTAGCTCGAGCCCTTAACTGGCAGATAAATGACATCTTCTATTGTACATGAAGCTTGTGATAATTTTGATTACATACTGGCAACATACTTCCCACTTTCATAGAATTTTTAATTACTGTCAACTGCAACTTTATCAAATTCAGTATCTTCCTCAGCATATTCTGTGATAACATATGAAGCCCAAAATCTTGACTAGGGATTTTGAAGATAAATAGATAACTATTCTTTTTAGAATGGGTGCATGAAAACACTCTTCATAAAACATGAAGCTCTTAGGAATTACTAGAACTTGATTTAATAGATTCTCCATAGTTTGTACATCACTGTGATTATAGCACATAGCATCCAAATTGTTTCATTCTGCTGACATGAAAAGAACCTGTGTAATCAACAACTATGAATTTGATGAACTGGTGAACTCATTCCTTTGCAAACCATATACTATGAGCTCAGCAATGAGAGACAGTTGCTTCAGGAAACCATGAAACACCTCTAATGATTGACTAAAGTTGCAAGGTTATGAGTGAAAAATGTTAAAGATGTAATCAGTTATAAATAAAACTAACACATCTTTCACTCATAACCTTCGCAAACCTTAGTAGGTGATTACGACTGAGAGATGCTCAACATATAACCATTATTATTTCCACAACAGATAAGTAGATTTCTCCTTTATGATGTTCAACTATCAGCTATACATACTCTATTCCAGTTTATACATATTTTACACTTTCTGTTCAGCTTGCTCTTGTAGCTTTGTCCACTGTATGCAATTCTTATTGATGTTGAATCTGCACTTAATATGATAAGTACTACAAGATGAAAATGTTTGTTCACTATTAGTGAAGTTCAAGCATGGGCTTGTGACACTCAAAAACACTAGAATGTTAAATAATGAGGTTCGAACACGGGTTCGTGACACTAAAAAAAAAATTGTAAACATTTTATCATTTTATGGCTCAATCTTGAAGCACTCTTTTGTATTTAGCAAAAAATATGTTTATATCTTGAAAATGTACTTTTGAAATGGTAAGGACATATAACCAGTATTTATGCAACATCATTTGTAACTTGAACTTTGAAGATTAGCAATCACTGGCACTTCTTGTAGCTTTCTTATCATGGGAAACCAACTTGATCTGCATCTTTGATAATGACTGAAAGTGAAAACTAGTCAGTTGTTATCTGCAAAATAATCTGTTAAGCTTTCAAATAACATTATTATGAAGTACATAATCTAAAAAAGGTTTCTCAGTTTGAAACATACTAAGTCCCTTTAATTCAGACACCTAGTTAACAAAAGGACAACATACACCACAATAATCATTAGTAGTAAAAGGTTTCATGTCAGAAACAAGTCTCTTTAACACTACCTTGCAGTGAGTGTCAGTGTACATTTCCCTATTACATTTAATTTTCCAGATTGATATGTAGTATTGAAAACTTGATTGCTATAGTATGTTATTTGTTTCTCATGTATTGCTTAGATCCAACAGGATCTAACCATATTTTTCTTTCTCATGCAGATATGAACCCTAAAGACTTAGATGCAGATGGAGACCCAGAAGATGAAGACCTAAATGTAGGGACCTAGTAGACAACCAGCTGACTCAAAGACAAGACAAGGCAATGCATGGGATCCCTATTCCATACTTTAATCTTTTCTTTCAATTCTGCAATGTACTCTAACTATTGAATTGAAATATGAAACAAGAAAGGACATTTGTATACTACATTCAATTTGAATGCACAATGTAATGATCATTCATGAATTTTGAATTTTGAAATACGTGATCAATACTTAGAGTACAATGGTGACATCTAGAATGAATGCAATAATGACATGTAAACTATCAAAACCTGCAAGGTAGTGTTAATTAGACAAACAAATGCAGCCTTTTCCTACTAATGCTTATTATATTGTATGCTGTATTTTTGAGTAACATTTTTGGCAACTTCTGCTAGATGTTTTCTTGCTAGACATGATTTGTAGACTTATCATAGGGCACCAGAATTTAGGAAAATTGAACCATGAATGCAAACTTTATTGAAATGAAAATGCATCTAAACTAGACTCAAATGCAACCTAATGACCTAGTGCTTGGACATCACTTATTGAAATTGAAAAATTTTAAATAACCTAACCCTCAAAGCAAAGCTTGAGGTGTATTCCATTAACTGGAATTTGCAATTCTTCCCCTTCAGTTGTGGACAATTGAAAAGCATTGTTTTCCTTACAAGCTGTTAGAACAAAAGGGCCTGACCAGAAATTATCGAATTTATCATGCTACCCTGGCCTGTTCTTTAGTACATCCCACTTAAGTACTAAATCTCCTTCCTTAAATTCTCTGAACTTAGCTTTCCTATCAAAAGATCTTTTAGTTTGTGCTTGCTTAAGTTCCATTGTGTCCAATGCTTTTCTCCTTTCCTCTTCAAGCTGTAACAAATCAACATACCTCAGTTTAAGGGGATCTTCTTCTCCAAATAATAGCATCTGATTAGCCAACTGCAAGGCTGAAAATTCAGTGGAAATTGGCAATTTGGCCTCTTTACCATAAACCAAGACATAAGGGGAATTCCCAATTACCTGTTTAGGTGTAATCCTATCCAGCCACAAGGCTACCTCCAATTTAGAATGACAGTCCCTCTTGTTCTCCTGCAGAGTCTTTTTGATAATTCTAATTAGATTTTTGTTTGTAGATTTTGCAAGACCATTACCCTGAGGATAATAGTTAGAAGAAGTATTTAAATAAATCTCATTCTTCACATCCCATTCTATAATAGCTAAACCAATAAAAGCCATAGCATTGTCTGAAATAATGGATTGAGGAACTCCAAACCTGGTTGTAATATCTTCATAAAACTTTAACACAACAAGTCCAATAGCCTCTTTTAATGCAATTGCTTCAGTCCATCTCGCGAAGTAATCAGTAGTAGTCAAAATCCATTTATGACCAACACTAGAATTAGGATTGATAGGACCAATAAAGTCCATACCCCACTTAGCAAATGGCTGATCAACCATAATTGGTTTTAATGGAAATTCTGCCAGCCTTTGTTTACCTGCAAATAATGCACAGTTTTGACATTTTCTGGCCCAAACATGAGCATCCTTAAATAAAGCTGGCCAATAATAGCCTACCCTTAGTATTTTCCAGGCTGTAGTTTTAGGACTGAAATGTCCTCCACAAGATTCATCATGAAACTCAGATAAAATTCAGCCTTGATCTAGTGAATCAATACACTTAAGAAACATCCCAGAATAGTCTTTTCTATATAGAACACCATCAATAAGAACATAGAGAATAGATTGTAACCTAAAGTATCTCCTTTTTGCCTTATCAAGATTACTTGGGCTTTGCCCAGTTTGCAAGAATCTAGTCATATCTATCAACCAAGTTGCAGGATTATTAAATAATACAACATCACCTTGTAAATTTTTAGATTCTTTAGAAACTTCAAACTGCTCTTCCTCTTCCACCATTTGAGCACAAATGCCCTTGCCTCTAATCAGTTTAGTCACATGAATCTGTACATCATACTCCATAACCCTTGTTATCCAACCAGCCCTCTTTTCATTAACATCCTTGTTTAACAAAAACTCTTTGATGCTAGGATGTGCAACCATTAAATGCACTTTATTTTTGGCAATTAAATGCTTAAACTTCTTCAAAGCTTTAATAACAAAAAGTACATGTTTTTCAACAAAAGTGTACCTTTTCTCATAGTCATCCATACCTTTGCTGAAAAAGGCAACTGGTTGCTCCTATTTTTCATCATTCTTCTAGACCAGCATTGCTGAAATTGTGTCTGAACCACCATAGGCATATAGAATAAAATCTTTAGTAAAATTAGGATTAACAAGAGTAGGGGCTAAAGACAAAGCCTATTTTATTGGTTCAAAATTCTTTTTCCTTCATCAGTCCAATTGAAAGGAAAATCCTTTTTAAGCATTGTGGTCAATGGTTTTAGTAGGTTTGCAATATCAGGAATAAACCTCCTTAAAAAATTAATTCTCCCAATAAAACTCTACAATCCTTTCTTGTGTTTAGGTAATGAAAGCTCAAGGATTGCATGAATTCTCTCAGGATCTATTGTGGTTCCTTCCTTGGACACCTGGTATCCTAGGAGTTTCCCTTCATGAACTGCAAACACAGATTTCTTGGGGTTTAAGGAAATTCTGAATTCTCTACATCTTTGTAATATATGTCTCAAATGATCAATATGCTGATTTGCAACCTTGTTGTAAATTGTCACATCATCAAGATAAACCAGAACAAATTTATACATTAAATTCTTAAAAGCCATGTCCATTACTTTCTGAAAAGTAGCCCCAACATTTGATAGTCGAAATGGCATTCTTCTGTAAGCCATGGTACCCTACTTAGTTGTAAAAGCTATTTTAAATTGATCAGATTCTTTGACTAAAATTTGGTTATAACCAGAATATCCATCTAAGAGTGAAAATCTCTCAAAACCTGAAACATATTGTAAAATCTGTTCCATGGAAGGAAGAGGGTGTCTATCTTTTAGAGATGCCCTATTAAGGTCTCTAAAGTCTACACAAAGTCTTATCTCTCCATTCTTCTTCCTTACTGGAATTAAGTTAGAAACCCAAGATGTGTGCTTAATAGGAAATATGATACCACCATCTAGAAGTTTTCTTAGCTCTTTTAACATTAATGGCTCTAACTTGGGGTTTATAGGCCTTTGCCTTTGTCTAATTGGCCTAGTAGTAGGCTCTAATTCTATAGTATGTTGGGTTAATTGGGGATCAAAACCCTTTAGATCAGAGTAATCCCATGCAAAGACATCATTATATTCTCTAAAAAGATCAATAAACAGTTCTTTTTCTTCAAGAAAATTTATTTTACCAACCTTCAAGTGCTTATCTCTGAAAATTTCCACTTCTTCATAATGATCTTCTTTAATCAGCAAGCTGGTTTTACCCTTCCTAAACTGATCATCAGAATTAAAAGCTAATTTCAAGCTGACTAATCCCTTTGGAAGCTTATTGGTTTTCAAATGAATAATCTAGTCTTCCATTTGCTGAATGTTTTTATTATCTCTTGAAGCTGAAAAACCATCTGTTTCTATTAGAAAACTCAAGATATGTTCATCAGTATTGAAAACTTTCCAGTAAGTGTCATTATCCAAAATGGATGGCCTAACAATTATCTTAATATGTGACTGGTCTGAAATCAGTCCTTTATTTTCTGTTATTGCAATATGAGCACCAATACCAGCCAACCTATCAGCATGTAGATTTTCCCTTCTAGGAATTGAAATCAAGTTGAAAGCATCAAATTCATCTAGAATATCAGAAACTCTAGATTTATACATTTTAAGAAAATCATTTTTCATAGTATTGATGCCTCTTACCTTCTTAACAATAAGCTCACTTTTACCAAATGCTCTCAGACACTTAATATCTCTCAATCTTGCCCACTCTAATCCCTAGATTAAACTCTCATATTCAGCCACATTATTAGAACAACGAAAGGACAACTTAAAAGAAACATAAAATTTATCACCATCAGGAGATACTAGCATAACCCCTGGACCAAATCCATCCTTATTCCTTGACCCATCAAAATACAAATCCCAAAGTTGGTTAGACACAATAGATTCAGATTCTGGATCTTTAATCAAATTAGGAACAACTGAATCAGATTCTAAAGTCATGTAGTTTCCAAAACTAGCATCATACATGTCATCATTCTGCTCATTCCTAGTAGCCCATTCATCTAGAAAAATATTTGGATATGCTTCAGTTTTAGTATTATATGCTGAATAATTACGTATTTCATCTTGATCCATATTCATACAACTTGCATTTATAGGACTTGGATTATAAGGCTCTATGTGATTTTTGGCTAGTGATTCTAATTTTATGGTTACCTTAGTACCATATCTAGTTCTGAAGTACAAATGTGACCAATCTGATGAAAAATAGCCATCTATTTTGGCTGTGAAATCTCTAGACAGACACATGGCAAAGTATGCTGGTAAATCAATAACATATATGTCCTGTAGAATTGAAAAATTTGGGCAGGAATGCAGGGTCAAACTTGAATTTTCAATAACTCCTAAAGTCTTAACAGAAGTTTTGTCAAGCTAGACCACACCCTTCTCAAGAGGCTCATATTATAAGTTCAGCAAATCTGTCGCTTTCTTAGGCATAACAGTACTGGTTGCACCACTATCAACCATGCAATTATGAACTAATTTATTTCCAATAATCAAGGAGACATAAAAAGGAGGAGGCTTTTCATTTGGAGATTTCTTACCTTCCTTTTCTGATGTCTTTTGTACATTTGACAATTTCTTATCAGTAGCTACTATTGTTTTTCCAATATTTGCAGCCTTCTTGACTTCTGGGATTACTCGCTCCTGAACTTTAGCAGGCTTTTCCTCTTCTTTTGATGGCTTTTCCTGAACCTTAGGAGGCTCAGAATTAGTCATGACCACACTTGGTGATTGTTGTACTATTTTCTAAGAATTAGTTGCCAACTTGGACAACTCTTCTTTCAAAATTTCAATATGTCCTGGAATAGACAGAGTTTCTCATGCAGACAAAGTAACATTTATTTTTTTCATTTTATCAACAATATTGAAAGGAGCAGTAAATTGTACCTTATGTGATGATCTAGGAGAACTCTGATCAGCATTCCTTTTATTTGATTTTTACTAGTGGAAACTGACAGATTCTTTAAAATAGAAACTGGTGGAGAAGAAATATTCCCAGCAAATTGATCTGCTTCAAGGGCTCTCTTTTTTGCTCTTGTATTTGCTACAATTGATGAATCTTCATTAAGTCCACAAAATTCTTCCTCTTGCCAGTTTAAGAATCTGGTATCTGTAGCACTTTGGTCTGACTGATTTTGGACCTCTTCAATAGACACATTCTACTGTGAATTTATTGAATTTTGTACCATGAGAGCTTGATTAAGAATTCCATTAGAACACGTAGACTGATTATGTGGCTCATTGCATGGAAAACACTAGTTAGTAGCAATGTTATTCTGAGTAGGCACAATATCCCTAACAAAATTAAGAGTTGTTGGGTTATACTGTCTATTTGGTCTCATATTCCAATTCTGCTTGTTTGCATTAGTATTTCCTTGAAATTGCTGCCTATTAGCCTAAAAATTAGGTTAGCTAGGATATTGTGAAGAAGAACCAGCAAACTGATTCTGAATAGTAGGGTTTTCCTGAGCTTGATTTCTCTTAAGAGCCACTAAATCATTACCAAAAGATTGCAACAAACTTTCAATTTTTTGCTGACTGTCCTTAATAGTCTGTAATTCATTTAAAGGAGCTGCAGGAGCTATTTTTGAAGGTTTATAAGATGGGACATCAAATAATGGTGGAACTACCAATGGCATATTAGACTATATATTAGGAAAGAAAGGTATAGGAGGCCTAGGGGCTATCTTTCTTGCTTGGATAAGACTATTCTCTACCCTAATAGCAGTATCAAAAGCTTGAGGCAAAGTATTACCTCCCATAGATTGAATCATTATAGAGATATCACTATTCGGACTCTTCAAATAATATAGAAATGCATATTTAGTTGAAGGTCTTATCGTAATAGGGATTCGATTCCAAGTCTTCTAAAAATGGAGGTTGAAATCACTCATCTCCTCTTGTGGGGCTCTCTTGATTGTAGTTAATTGTTCCACAAGAGACAAGTTGTCAGATTTGTCCTCAAAAAAATTAGATAGCCTTTCACCTAGGGCATCCCAAGTAGAAATAGAATCCATTGGGAGGGTTCTAAACCAGTCAAGGGATTTACCCTTAAGTGACGTAGCTAACAGCTTCAAAGCCACATCTTCTTCTATAACATGATGAACATTTCAAAGAGTTGCAACATCTCTGATGTGTTTAATGGCTGTCACTGGTCCTTCTCCAGTAAATGATGGCAAGCCTTTAAGAGTAGCTAATGGAACATTGTTGTGATTTGCAATCCTTAAAGGACTACCTTGATTGAATCTAACAAATGGCAAATTCCTAGCCATTGCTTGATGTTGAGGAGCTTGCTGCTGAATAGCTAGTGTAACAAAAGGTTGAGCAGGCTGAACTACCTTCCTTTGATAAGTCTTTAGATGCTGGGGAGTTACTGTAGTACCACTTATAGAAGCTCTGAGAATAAAATTATCTATAGATAAATTTTCAATAATCAAAAATTCTGATCCAGTATGATTAGGAATGTCTAGATCCTCAGGAAGATTGAGCTCCTCAATGATAACCTCAAGTTCTTCTGAATTTGCAGCTTGCTGTTCAAAAATAGGATTATCAAATGATGAGAAATCTAAATTCAAAGAAATATCTCTTGGATCATGCAATGTTCTTCCACCTCTAGATGACCTTCCTCCCCTTCTGCTTGGTTGTAATTCTTGATATACGAATCTGTCCTTATTTGCTCTGGTTGGAGTTCTGCTCATTAAAATCCACACTTAGAGCTACAACTGAAATTTGAAACAACCATAGATCTAATAGCTTAGAACTGAGAAGTAGTTTGTGGTCCCACCAGGCATGCCAAAAACTATTCAGGCTTAGAATTGTTACCCTAAATTAGGCATTAAGGAAAAACAACAATTCTATCCTGACAATGGAAACCTCTCCTAGCTGTGGGTGGACTATGAATGAAGAGGAATCTCTAGATTCTAGGCCGGTTCCTATAAAATATGGAATATCACTCTTCCTGATCTGCAATTTGTTGGGAAAAGGGAAAAGAATACTGTAACTAAAAGATTAGGGTGATACACCAATGAATATTTTAGACTTTGAAAAAAGATGAAACATCAATCCTGACTCACAAATGATGATTTTAACACTATGAATCTCTACTCAACATATAGGTTAATAAAGGCATGCTATTAGGGTTTTACCACAAATAGCTTGGATAATTAACAAACATACATTTCACACACAAGGTCTTGGAGAAATTGATTATCTTAAGAAGGAACAAGAATTATTCACTTCCTTTAGACAATGAATGATTTAACACTTGTGAGAAAAGATGAAAACAAGATCCAACATCAAAACAATTTCACCAAATATGAGTCAAAATATTTGGTTCATTCCCTCCAAAAATTGATAAAAATGATTACAAAATGGCCTTCAAAGCACTTAGGAACAAAATGTTCACTATATGCCCTCTCTCCAAAATCTACAACCCTGAATTGATTATCCAAAATCAATTTTATATCTAGCTCCAGTCTCCAATCTGAAAATCAAACCTACGAGAAATGCCCAATCTTAGCCCAAAAATGTGCCAAAGATTTACTAAAACTAAGCCTATAAGAACTCAGTCTAAATGCCCCTAAATTTTTGCTAATATTAAGGAATTAAATCCTTTTAAAAAAATAATTGCCAAAATTATTATTAATTTTAATATTAGAAAAAAAACTAATATTAAAATATGCTCCTCATTCCTAACTTAGATAAAAAATCTAAGTATGAACTACATACAAAGTGGAAAAGTCGACAACTTTCAATCTACTTGCAACAATACATAAATCGAGGAGAGCAAAATGCAAGGTGGCACTATGAGCATTTTTTGAGGCTCTGCTGGAACTGACATCTACATACGCATTAAAGGCATTTGCTGCTTGGTGGATTCCAATTTTTATGAGGTTTATTTGATCACAGAACTTGAGTTTATCTTATTCTTCACAAAGAAGATTTAGGGGAAAGAAACCCTAACACACAGGAAAGAGTTCAAAAAATAAAGGAACTCGACATTTGACTATGAATGAACTTGACCACTGCTGGATTTGAACCCTCTATTGCACTGGAGATCATTGGCTATTATTGACTGATGTGTATCTCATACTGGGGAACTCAACATTGAAAACAAGCTCAAGTTTGACCGAACTGTAAGTTCATTTATAGAACTCTCTGTTTATCTCTTGTAGTGAATAACATGAAATTGTAACCTACAACATAAGTTGTGGGCTTTCCTTGTGTTAACTGTTGCTTAAAATATGATTATTTCCTTTGATAATGCAGTCACGGTTATGATTTACAGTTTTATCTTTGTATTAATGGTCAAATGACTAGTATTTACTCTTAGCTGAATATTCAACACTCATGTTGTAGCTTGTAACTTTACCTTACACAAACTCGGATACACATAGAGTTCTCTTTTGATTTGTATAACAATGAGCACATATCATGTTTCACGGCATCTTATAAGCAACAAGCTTTATTAAAACACCATGTCATCAGTCAAGAGACTGGTATTAACTTGTTCATGGCATCATGTCTTTAGATCTGTTACTTATTTAGATTTTTAACTATTCTTTGCATTTGCAAGCTGCGAACATTTCATACTCGAGCTCTACTGTTAGTTCATTTGTTTACAAACCACACATGGGTTCGAATCTCATGAACCCAAAACTATTCAAAGCACTTTTATGAACAAATGTGAATACATTTCAACCACTTGTGACTGGCATAAAATTGTAATCTTCATATCGTGAACCAATAACAGTCACGGGTTTTTAAAAAATTATCAAAGAAAATCACTGTTGATACCTATTAATAACTGGAAATCTAGTATGTAGCTTGTGGGCATTATTTGAAGTTGACATGACTGTTCTTCTTTTGTCTCATATACCAAAATACTAAGCTCATTTTTAGAAAATAATATGAACTCCTTAATAGTAAGCATTGAAAATTGATATTTCTAAAGATTTGGCTTATCATTTTTAGCTCGAGCCCTTAACTGGCAGATAAATGACATCTTCTGATGTACATGAAGCTTGTGATAATTCTGATTACATACTAGCAACATACTTCCCACTTTCATAGAATTTTTAATTACTGTCAACTGCAACTTTTTCAAATTTACTATCTTCCTCAGCATATTCTGTGATAACATAAGAAGCCCAAAATCTTGACTGGGGATTTTGAAGATAAAATAGATAATTGTTCTTTTCAGAATGGCTGCATGAAAACACTCTTCATAAAAAATGAAGCTCTTAGGAATTACTAGAACTCGATTTAACAGATTCTCCATAGTTTGTACATCACTATGGTTATAGCACATAGCATCCAAATTGTTTCATTCTGCTGACATGAAAAGAACCCGTGTAATCAATAGCTATGAATTTGATGAACTGGTGAACTCATTCCTTTGCAAACCATATACTATGAGCTCAACAATGATAGACAATTGCTTCAGGAAACCATGAAACACCTCTAATGATTGACTAAAGTTGCAAGATTATGAGTGAAAAATGTTAAAGATGTAATCAATTATAAATAAAACTAACACATCTTTCACTCATAACCTTCACAAACCTTAGTAGGTGATTACGACTGAGAGATGCTCAACATATAACCATTATTATTTCCACAATAGATAAGTAGATTTCTCCTTTATGATGTTCAACTATCAGCTATACATACTCTATTCCAATTTATACATATTTTACACTTTTTGTTCAACTTGCTCTTGTAGCTTTGTCCACTGTATGCAATTCTTATTGATGCTGAATCTGCACTTAATATGATAAGTACTACAAGATGAAAATGTTTGTTCAGTGTTAATGAAGTTCGAGCATGGGCTCGTGACACTCAAAAACACCAAAATGTTAAATAATGAGGTTTGAACACAGGTTCGTGACACTCAAAAACAAACTATAAACATTTTATCATTTTATGGCTCAATCTTGAAGCACTCTTTTGTATTCAACAACAAATATGTTTATATCTTGAAAATGTACTTTTGAAACAGTAAGGACATATAACCAGTATTTATGCAGCATCATTTGTAACTTGAACTTTGAAAATTAGCAATCACTGGCACTTCCTGTATCTTTCTTATCATGGGAAACCAGCTTGATCTGCATCTTTGATAATGACTGAAAGTGAAAACTAGTCAGTTGTTATCTACAAAATAATTTGTTAAGCTTTCAAATAACATTATTATGAAGTACATAATCTGGAAAAGGTTTCTTAGTTTGAAACATACTAAGTCCCTTTAATTCAGACACCTGGTTAACAAAAGGACAACATACACCACAATAATCATTAGTAGTAAAAGGTTTCATGTCAGAAACAAGTCCCTTTAACACTACCTTGCAGTAAGTGTCAGTGTACATTTCCTTATTACATTTAATTTTCTAGATTGATATGCAATATTGAAAACTTGATTGCTACAGTATGTTATTTGTTTCTCATGTATTGCTTAGATCCAACAGGATCTAACCATATTTTTCATTCTCATGCAAATATGAACCCTAAAGACTTAGATGTAGATGGAGACCTGGAAGATGAAGACCTAAATGCAGAGACCTAGCAGACAACCAGCTGACTCAAAGACAAGACAAGGCAATGCATGGGACCCCTATTCCATACTTCAATCTTTTCTTTCAATTCTACAATGTACTCTAACTATTGAATTGAAATATGAAACAAGAAAGGACATTTGTATACTACATTCATTTTGAATGCACAATGTAATGATCATTCATGAATTTTGAATTTTGAAATACTTGATCAATACTTAGAGTATAATGATGACATCTAGAATGAATGCAATAATGACATGTAAACTAACAAAACTTGCAAGGTAGTGTTAATTAGACAAACAAATGCTACCTTTTCCTACTAATTATTATTTTTGGGAGGCATCCTTGTCTTTATATTTTGATCCAAATTCTTATATGGATCAGTTACCATTATTTCCTTTCTTGTCACCTTCTATTGGATATGTTCTTGATTGGTTTGTGGCTTCTTCATCAACCAAGGACACTGAAAAACATGAGAATACTTCATAGATACTATACTTCATTTGGATTCCCCTTCCTTCTTCCTATCCACAATGGGAAGCCTTCTTGAATCTATATGTGGTCTATCTTCTTCCTAAGGGGAGAAATGTTGTTTGTAGGCATTGGACTATTTTTTTCCTTCAAGCACTCACCATCCATAGAGGAGATTATTAATTATGGGGGTGATATCATGTCTTATTATTTCCTTCTTATGGGGGGATACTTCCTTGTATATACATGATGTATGTCATAATGGGTGGGTCTTGATTACTCCATCCATCCATGCATCTTGTTTGTTTTCATCTATTATTTTGAGGTACATTTTTTCCCATGAGGTTCCTAACATAACCTAGTAGCTGGGATCCATCATGCATTATCATCTAGCCTTGTGAGCTTAAGTTCATTCCCCTAAGTTACACTTTACTTAAGTTTACTTAGGATAATGCATTGCATAGTATTTTGCATTGTAGACACCTAGGAGTTTGCATTTCATTTTAGCACATGGTGTAGGAGAATTTCCACTTTATGTGTGAGATCCACCATTAGTTATCCTACCACATCATCATCCTCTCATTGTTTCACATGTTGCATGTACATTATTCTACAATGGAGGATGACCCACCTTTAGTGGACATGTGATTCCATCTAGTGTAGATGATAGGTTATCACTTGCATATCTCCTAGTTATCATGCATTCCCTTTATATTCAGGCATATCTATAAATTGTAAATCATCAGACCTTTTATGTATTATTGATTATCACTAAATCTAATCAATTGAGGATCATATAATTTTCCTATATCTCTTATTCTATCTATTGAGCTTCTAGATCTTGGCATTTCATTCTTTGCCTTAGGAAAATTCTTACAAAAATTTAACTATATACTTTCCCAAAAATTCATTGGATTAAATTAATCCAATTCCAATTAAATGGAATTCAACTATGAAAATTTTTTTGGTAAATAAAATAACTCCAAATATTAAAAATCAACATTTAAATTAAAACTCTTCCATGAAAACTACAAGAACGCTAAATGCAAAAACACAATATTGGTCTATCGCAATATGCATATGAAGTTTGGATTTACCCACACATACTGGAGGTACAATAAACCAATTATGGATACATTGTCCATATAGGGATGATATTGGCTAAATCATGAAAGGTTGGTGAAACTATCTCCTATGTCACTATCGGGGATAAGACATGCTCAAACCTATAGCTCAAGTGGAATGATGTCTGGTACTTGTTCACTAGAATATACCCACATCAAGTGCAACTTCTCACAATATAAATAGTTGAATAAATAATAAATAATCAACATTTTCCTAATGGAACAATGATACTCTAGTAACAGGATCAATTGTATGTATTAGAATGTTGTGACACTAGTCACTCCATATTTAATCCTCAATGTACATAATCATTTAAGTTAAACATTAAGGCATTAAAATAATCATTTATGATAGTACAATCATATATCAATGAAAAATTTCAATGAAATACCAATCAACAATAACAACACAATACAATCATAAATTAGAGATAATCATCATAATAGCATAATTTATTATTTTCAAATACAAAATGCACCTAATATCATCATAAAACATCATGTCACATCTTGATAGCATCATCATGTAGATATGATAAAAATGGTAAGAAAATGTAAAATCTATTAAATCAAATATGATACTGGTAAAGCCAAAATATTTTATTGTAACCAAATGTATCACACAGTCTGATGTTTGATCACATCATACAAATAGCCAAAATAATAATAGAGTCCAATCTCGAATCAAAATCATGTATAACATAATGCAATCATGAGACACACTACATTTCTTTAATGAGGTTTGATTGGTAGCAAAAGAGGTTTTAATGGTTGTGTCATAAGTGTAATCCACTATTATTGAAGGAATTGGTTATTGTTAGAGAAAAAGGTCATTGAAAGTTTGCGCTAAATGATTGTATGTATTGTCAAAGTTTTTTTTAAAGATCTATGAAGAAGTGAGAGCATCTCATTTATGTGATAGCTCAAAGTACAGGGATCAAAACTATTATGCAGTCATAAATGTAGCAAGAAGACCCCATCATTATAGCCTTCATTAAAAAGAGAGTAAATTCAAGAGGAGGCAGTAATTTTATTTGTGATAATAGTGAACCAAGAAGAAAAAAATAGTGCTATTTACTATCAAAAGAAAGGATGCCAAAGCTATAATAGTCAAAGAAATATATCAAAATAGTCATATAAACAATGGAAGAGATCAATGTAAAGTCACTTTTTCAAAAAGGGCTTAAAATAAATCACTTAAATAAATTTAAATCCAACAATATACTTTCCCAAAAATCCACTAGATTAAATTAATCCAATTCCAATTAAATAGAATTCAACTATGACAAACTTTTGGTAAATAAAAATAACCCCAAATATAAAAAATCAACATTTAACTTAAAACTCTTCCATGAAAAACTACAAGAATTCTAAATGCAAAAACACAATATTGATCTATCACAATATGCATATGAAGTCTAGATTTACCCACACATACTGGAGGTACAATAAACCTACTACGGATACATCATCCATACAGGGATGATATTGGCTAAATCATGAAAAGTTGGTGAAACTATCTCCTATGTCACTGTCAGGGATAAGACATTCTCAAACCTACAGCTCAATTGGAACGATGTCTAGTGTATGCACCCTAAAATGGTCACCTAGACTTTGGGCCCCCATTCAACAATTTATCAAATCCCTGGATCAATATTTTCAAAAATCAACATTTTTGCAATATATCAATTTTCCTTGATTAAATCGTATTTTATCATTTTCGATTATTTGCCTTGGGCTAACCATTTTATCCTAAAGTCTTTATTTATTTAAAAGGAATTTCCTCCCCTTTTAATAAATAAAAAAGCCCCCACCTTTCCTCTTATCCTAAGTTGCACAAATAAAGCATTATTCTTATTTTATAAAAAGAATAAATTTACTTTTTGTCTCATATGGGCACAAAAGTCAACTCTTATTTTCTCATTGGAGGATATTTGTGCACATGGATTGCTCCTCTTTGATGCTCCACCCATGATTAAATCTTTTGCCCCTTAATCTCCATGGTCCATTCCTTTTCAAATCCTTTAAAAGGAGAGCTCTCTTCTCATTCTTAGATCCATCTTTTGAATATTAACCTTATGCTGTAGGATTGCTTGGAGACTTTTGGAACTTTTTGAAGACATTCTTGCATCAATCTTTCATCTCTTGCATCATAGTTTCATGTTTATGCTTTCATATATTAGCTTCATTTCTATGCTCTAGATTAGCTCACATAGATTAATTAGCTTGGATTGTAACACTTGTATCTTTCTTTTCATAGCTTAGCTTGCATTCTCATTTCTAGCATAGTTGCATTTTCATTCTCATTCTTGATTCTTGAGGTTTTGGCATTCTTTCCCTTGTCTCCATTGAATTTCTCATTGCATGGTTTACTAGCAAGGTTATTGGCTTAATAGCTCTAGCTGAGAGCACACTTAATATCCTTGCACTCCATGCCTAGGGAGCTCTAGGTCATTTTTCAAGGTTTCCCATTCATGGATTCCCTTGGAAGTAATAACTTAGAGAAGTGCACTATTTAGTGTGTACATTTTTGGTGCCCACCGTGGAGCTTTGAGCCTCGTTCTCTTCATTTTTATCAAGTTTTGTATATTTTTAGCGTCACTTTTTCATCAATTTTGCGCAAATAGGAGAAACACCACTTACGAGAAATCTGACGCCACCTACGAGCATTCTGACGCCACTTACAAGAAATCTGATGACACCTATGCACATTTGGTTCACGCCTATGCACATTTTGTTCACACCTATGCACGTTTTGTTCATGCCTATGCACATTCTATTCACACCTTTGCACATTTTGATCACGCCTATACACATTTTGATCATGCCTATGCACATTTTGATCATGCCTATGAACATTTTGATCACGCCTCACATTTTGATCACACCTATGAAAAATCTAATTATGCCTATGAGTATTTTGATCACGCCTGCTAGCTTTTAAATGATGCATATTAGTTGTCAAATGCCGCCTGGTATTTTTTGTTTAATTTTGCTATCAGATTATTAAATTATTTCCAAATTTGCTTGTTTACTTGCTATTTTCAGATTTCCTACTTTGAGATTTCTGATTTGTTGTTGTAAAATAGAGGCTTATTTGCAAATTATTATTGGTTTTTATGTGCTAACTCATTGTGGGACTAACAAGTTGTTCTTGTAGGTGCTCTCATTACTTGCTTATTTTCTTAAAAAGATTGCATGTCAAAGCTTCAAAGGAAAAAGGGCTACTAATTGTGTTTTGTAGGGCTGCCCAATGCCTAAAAACAACTAATTGCCGGTTTATTACTTTCCTTTTAAGTGCAGCATATACTAGTTGTTTCATTTCTTAGGCACCTAAGATCTTGTTGTAGGAATCTTTTGGTGGTAGGAAAGTATGCTCTTCACCCTTGTGGTGAACCAGAAATATTGACCCACTTTTAGATTTTGAAAGCAAGAGGGTAATTGAACCTTTTTTTGGTGTGTTTGGAGAAACTTTGAGATAGGGGAGTATGCTCTTCACCCTTGTGGTGAAACAAAAACCTTGAACCTCACAAGTTGATCCATTCTTTGTGTAGATTAGAATCCTTTAGCGGGCCTTCTTTTGAGCAATCAAGAGGAATGACCCAAGTGGGGACAAGATTTTTTTCCAACTATTCTGACCCACTATAAACTCAAGGCTATCAAGGACACAAAACCTTGGTAGATGTAGTACTTGTCTTCGCTTAATGTGAGTACTTGTGGGATTGTGACCATGAGGAAAATGTTGAGCAAGAATGCTTAAGGTACTCTTGTGGCTGCGAGGTCTGTTACTTGCCACAAGGTAAGGAGTCCCTTTGGGGAGTAAGGGGGGTATTACGAATGGAAGCCGTTACTAAAAATCATAGGTAGAGGCCACCTTATTTTTCCGCTTAGCTTCTTGGTGCAAGGATTGATCCAAGTGGAATAACCTGGTTCACCCCAAGATTACTCACCATCTGTGTTCCTTTGGTTGTGTCATTGACACCTCCATGACAAAGAAAACATCTATTATGGGTAACCACTTTGTGTGAGGTGATGGGATATCAAGTGTGGGCCAAGTTGCTAAGTATTGAGCCTTTGTCCTTCTAGGCTAGTAAGTGTTTGAATTTTTCTCATTGTGATCTACCCGTGTAAACATTCTCGAACATCAGACATCATAGTAGTCCTCATCAAATTTTCTATTTTGATATCACAAATGCTTGTCTTGGCAAGGTTGCTTTTTCTCTTGCACAAGTGTTCTATGACATGTTTGATCACCTACTATTTGCAAACCTATCTATTATCTACTATTACTGTATTCTGAATTGTGAAATTGAACTTGCCAAACTGAAACACTGACCAATTGCTTTCAAAACTGAGTTTTTCACGTTCACTGGTCAAGAGTCACACTGCTTGCCTAGAAACTATCGCACAAACTTATTTTGCTGTCTCACAGTTGTCTGCAATCTGAAGTTGATTCTTTCCATTCCTAGTCTTCCTTGGTTGGTCCAGGTTGGATCTTAGGTACTGTGACATGTTTCTCAATATCCAAATGAACTCAAATGGTATCAAATTGCAAAAAATGACTCTTAGTCTTCTTTCTTCTGCTTCTTCCATGTCTTCCTAGTCTTCCATTTTCATCCTTTCTCTTCTTTCTTCATGATTCTTCCTAAATTCTTCATGTCTTCTTGATTCTTTTCCTCTTATTATCTAGTCTACCTTCTTCTATTCATTTCTTTCATGCTTGATTCCTTCTCTTCTACAACCATGAATTTCAACTATCTTTTTATGGAACCTCTCTTGAGAATAGATGATCTTGAACTCATTGCTCAATTTGAAGAGTATTATTCTTCCAATAGTCCTTCTAAATATTGCATGGATGATAAACTTAACACAAGAATAAAAGAAAAGATGCTTGAATCAGATGCCTTTGCTAAGATCATAGACATGATCCTATCACGACCTCCTTCTTCCAAATTTTTTTCATCTTCTAAGTCTTCTCATTCTTCCTCATCTTCCAAGTCTTACCATGACTCTTCTAGACATTATTCACATTCCTCATTATCCAAGTCTTCTTCCTCCACTAGGTCTTCATTTTCCTCTTCTTCACAATCTCATTCCTCCTCTACTTCTCCCAAGAGTCTTACTCCTCACTATGAGCAATATGGTAGTCCTTATGATACCTCTTCTACGAAGAGTGACATGCCCATTTTTTATGACACCTCTATTCCTAAGAGTCCTCCTCGTCATGTGCTTGTGCTTGCTAAAGGGTCATCCTATTGGGTAGATCGTGATGGTGATCTGTATGACTCTGATTTTGAAAAAGACTTTGATGAGTTCTGTGAATAATACCTTGATTATGATCCATCTACTACTACTGAGGACTATAAAATGCACCACGCCAATTTCAAATGTCAATATTATAAGGATCATTCCTCTAAGAACTCTCATGTTGAAAATAAAGATGAAACTCTCGAGCAAGATCATGTTAATGATGAACCTTTATCTTGTGATGGTCCCCTTCCATCCTCTACTTCCTCCAATACAAATACATTTTCTAAAGCTTCCAAGTCTTCCAAATTTGTCATAAATCCTTCATCCAACAAAGATCCTAATACTCTTCATGCAGTTCCCTATAGTTATCCTCAAGGGCTACCTCTTAAAGAAACTCAAGCTAATCTTCACTTGGCTGAAAATACTTTCAATAATGCTAAACCTAAAGAGCCTAAGCATTTATGTGCTATAATTCCTACTTCAGCTAGTCCTTTACTATCTCTTCCAAAATATTCCATACAATTCCAACATGCTTCCTTGTCCTTAGAAGTGGCCCCATGTCAAGAGGACTCTAAAAATGATAAAAAAAAAGAACGTAAAGAAAGATCAAGATCAAGAATCCTCCATGTCATCCAATCCTTTTCATGACATCTCTGATTTGCTTCATGGTTCTTTTGATCCTCTATGCTCTTCCTCATTCATTCCACCATGTCTTAAGTCTTCTCCTAAGCAAGATCAAGCTACTACTTATGATGTTGAGCTTATTGATAATCAAAATAACCTTACTACACTTCCGCTTTCCAAAGATGATACTTCCATTAAGGTTATTAAAAATAGTGTTGTTACTTCCAATGTTAAGCCTATCTAAGATCAAGAAGCTCCTTGTCCATATCAAAGCCTTCCATCTTCTTGTTCTACCACTCCATGTTCACTTCTACTTTTTATTCTTCCTAAATCTTTGCAAGCTTTGAACAATCCTATCGAAGAAGTTGCTCCTATTCAAGATGTTCATGATCCTATTGCAAATCCTAATGCTCACTCTAAAGATGCTGATGTCCTTGGTTATCATATAGATGATGATGAACTTATTGATTATCCTTTTGTGTCTTCCACATCCATCCTTGGACCTCCTCCACCACCACTAAGGGCTTCACATCTACCTTCCATCTTAGGCCCTTATGTACCTTCACTTTCCCCTCCTAACTCTCCTAATTCATCCTCCATCTTGGGTCCTTATGTCCCTCCATCTCTTATCTTTCTTCAAGACCAAAATAGATGCATACCCTTGAATCCTTTTCATCCACCCACCCATATAAACCAGTCATATTCTCCTTCTTCTTCCACAAGTCCCAAGTCTTTTGGAAGTAACTTGAATGTTCAATACAAGAATCCATCAAAAAAATAAGATCACCATGTCTTCTCTAATCGACATGGAGGCATAAAGTCAAAAGAGATATCTAAGAAGAAAACTACAAGACAAGTATGGGTTCCAAAATCCATTATTGAAGATATTCTCTCTAGATCATCAAAAGGAAATGAAAAGCCTATGACTATATGGATTCCAAAGTCTCTTTTGAAAGAGTCTGGTGTTAAGAAAAAATTGAAGTTGACATTCAAGCTTCCAAAGGCTTCTGCCTCATCTTCTTCCAAAAACATTCTTCCATTCCATGTGCCTAAACCACAACCTCTGCTAAACATTCGCCATATTCCTTCTCGTATTCCTTCATTCACATTTCCTCCATCCTCTCACCACCCTTCAAGGTGTGTGTTGACATTGATTTTGCCTTCCTTTCCATCTACCCTTTCACAATCCTTCCATTCATTATCCTTCTACCTTCTATCTTTTTTCCTCATTTGCCTATTCCTCCTATCTTCCAACCTCACTTGTTTTACATAAAACCTTATCCTCCATTTTTCTCTTCCATCTATCTTTCCCTATCAGCATCTTTGAGCATATCATTTTGAATCCTTGGCATATCATGGTTTATCCTTTCAAGGAGCATTATCTAAAAAGCTTGCCTTCTTCCAAAAAAAAAAAAAAAATAGAAAAAATAGAAAAACTCAAAAAGAAAATTCAAAAAAACAAAATGAAAAAATTGAAAATGTGTCTTGATGTAAACCTAGAAACATGCACCTTGGTAGAAAAAGTAAAGAGAAATAAATTTATCCTATGGTGAAAACCACTCCCTTGTGGCACCTTGGATAAGTACCATGATGAAAACTTGGCAATCAGGCATCATGTGTAGTTCTTCTACATATTTTCATCCATTCCATCTTCTCTCTTTGATCTTGACAATGTTGACCTATAAATGGACATTTGGCTATCTTGTGAGCTATCTTACGATGATCTTGTTTTCATTCCATTCATGTTTAGCCTTCATATTTATTTTCCTCCATTCATTCTAGCCTTTCGCTATCCTTTTCCCCTTTGGTCTTGATCTAATAAAAAAGAGTAAAATATGATGCTATGAAGCCTCTTGACATGTCTACTCCTTTGGACTACATCCTTTCCTTCTTTTGCATTATGTTTTTGTGTTTTATCCTATGCTAGTCTTTCATTGCTTGTCCAAATGTACTTTACATGACAATTTTTTCCCTAGCTTGGGTACTCTTGAGGAGTTTTCCCTTGAGGATTTCTTCCCTTCATTCTCCTTCATTCTCTTGTCTTCCATCTCTTCCACCAGCTTGCTACTCCCTCTCGTTCCCCACCTTACTAGACATTGGGACTACACGATGTGATCTTGCTTGGGAGTTTGATGCTCATTCTGTCTGGGGGCATCCTTTGTACATACTTATTGATCTTGAAGAAATTCCAAAAAAAATTCATATATGATGCTGAAAAAATTCTAAAAAGCATATAAAGTCCTAAAAAAATATAAAAAAATCAAAAAATGCAAAAAAATCAAAAAAATAGAAAAAATGCCTTGGTGAAAACCTGGAAACAGGCGCCTTGGTAGAAAAAATACAAAAAAATTGAAAAAATAAAAAAATCTCCAAGTGGTGAAAACTTGGAAACAGGCGCTACTTGAGGCCTTTGCACCCTTGTCTTTTAGCATGCGTCCTTGACACTTAGCCTTTCTCCATCATGCCTTGACCTTGTTGCCTTGGTTTGGAATTAGTCTTTGTCTTTGTCTAGGGGGCATAACTATGTTAGCTTTGGTCTCTAGGATGCATTGGTCTTTAGGACATCACCCCAATGGTGTTTTTCAACACCAACCCCACCTGTGTTTTTCAACACTACCTTAGCATCAATTGTTTCTCAACACTTATCAGATATCCTATCCGCAGTCTAGCATGATATGGTATTTCTCACTCGCAGATGTGATACTCAAAGTTTGACTCTATGACCTACACACACACACTTAAACACTTGACTTGCTGAAATTTTCTTTATTTCTTTGTGTGTTGTCTATGATGATTTCTTTGATGAGTGTTCTATCCCTAATAGTTTTCGATGATGCCGAGCTAGAAGACTGGGGCATGAGGACATGTTTTATTTCTTTTTTTGCTTGTGGGTATATTTTGTTGGTCCTAACTGTCATTAGAATTTATGCTTATTCCACTTGACATTAGGGTCTACAGGGTATTATCCTTGACTATTTTTGCAAGTACATACTTCTAGCCATCTTGAATTTCCTTGTGTCTCGATGCGAGTATAATCTTGCTATATTAAACTTAGGTAATCTCATTGCACTAGTCATCTTGACCTATATGTCTTTGATGCCTAGGTGGGATTACCACATTCCTATCTGATATAGATCATATTCAGATTCACATAGTCATACTAGTGTGCATTGTATGATCTTGTGACGCTACCAATAATGCTCAATGATGAAAATTAGAGTCTAAAAGCTTTGTGACCTTGCAAGTAAACCACTTTTTCATTGTAGCTTGCATTTTTAGGTTCATGATAGATTAGTCTTGCATCTTGCATATGGAGAGAGCTCTCCTTTCATCTTTCATGGACTTGTTGGTTAGCTGCACTCACCTTTCAATTCTTCCTGATCATGTCTTTCACTTCTTTTCTTTCATATCACATCATTTTCTATTCATTTCGAGATCGAAATTGAAATCCGAGTTCATCTTGATAGTCAAAATTGTATTTCAAAATTTCACCCTCTTCTGCGCAGTTGGCTGACCATTTGAGGCCTGATCCTTCGATCTTTGTTGGGGCATTTTCATTTCTTCATCCCCATCTCTTTCAACCTCCTAGTCTTTCATTCATTTTCATTTGCTTCATCTCTCTGAGGTTTGACTTCATCTTTATCCTATATCTTTCTCAGTCAAACTTAGTCAAACTGGGGCATGTCTTCACTACTTGATGGTTATCCTATCATCTTTCATCCTTTGATTGTGATTTCTAGTGACTTGATCAAGTTTATCAATTTTTTGTTCTCCTCTACCTAATTTCGATTTCGATTCTGAGGGGGCAGTACCTATCAGCTTCAATCTTCGATTCAACTTTATCATTCAGCTCAGCCTGAGATTCTTATTTTGAGACTTGATTATCACTTAACAGCAATGGTGTTGATCTTGTCTTTTGATTCTTATCTCTTATTTTGAGACTTGACTATCACTTAACAACAACAGTGTTGGTCTTGTCTTTCAGCCGGTTTATTTTTGTCCTGGCATTTTTCCAGAATGATCACATGTCTGGATTGTTTTGTGATCCCAAATCCATCTCACATTTCAATTCTTCTTTGACCACATGTGTTCCCAGAATGATCACACATTAGTCAAAGAGAAGCAAATGTATGCACCCTAAAATGGTCGCCTAGACTTTGGGCCCCCATTCAACAATTTATCAAATCTCAAAATCAATATTTTCAAAAATCAGCATTTTTGCAATATATCAATTTTCCTTGATCAAATCCTATTTTATCATTTTCAATTATTTGCCTTGGGCTAACCATTTTATCCTAAAGTCTTTATTTATTTAAAAGGAATTTCCTCCCCTTTTAATAAATAAAAAAGCCCCCACCTTTCCTCTTATGCTAAGTTGCACAAATAAAGCATTATTCTTATTTTATAAAAAGAAGAAAAGCACTTTTTGTCTCATATGGGCACAAAAGTCAACTTTTATTTTCTAATTGGAGGATATTTGTGCACATGGATTTCTCCTCTTTGATGCTCCACCCTTGATTAAATCTTTTTCCTCTTAATCTCCATGGTCCATTCCTTTTCAAATCCTTTAAAAGGAGAGCTCTCTTCTCATTCTTAGATCCATCTTTTGAATACTAACCTTATGCTGCAGGATTGCTTGAAGACTTTGGAGCTTTTTGAAGACATTATTGCATCCATATTTCATCTCTTGTATCATAGTTTCATGTTTATGCTTTCATAGATTAGCTTCATTTCTATGCTCTAGATTAGCTCACATAGATTAATTAGCTTGGATTGTAACACTTGAATCTTTCTTTTCATAGCTTAGCTTGCATTCTCATTTCTAGCATAGTTGCATTTTCATTCTCATTCTTGATTCTTGAGGATATTGGCATTTTTGCCCTTGTCTCCATTGAATCTCCCATTGCATGGTTTACTAGCAAGGTTATTGGCTTAATAGCTCTAGTTGAGAGCATTCTTAAAACCCTTGCACTCCATGCCTAGGGAGCTCTAGGTCAATTTTCAAGTATTCCCATTCATGGATTCCCTTGGAAGCAAAGGCTTAGAGAAGTGCACATCTTAGTGTGTACATCTGGTACTTCTTCACTAAAATATGCCCACATCAAGTGAAACTTCTCACAATATAAATAATCGAAGCAATAGTAAGTAATCAAAGTTTTCCTAATGGAACAATAATTCTCTAGTGACATGATCAGTCATATGTATTAGAATGTTGCAACACTGATTGAGCCTCCATATTTGATCCTCAATGTACATAAATATTTAAATTAAACATTAAAGTATTAAAAATCATTTATGGTAGTACAAGCATATATCAATGAAAAATCTCAATGAATACCCATGAACAATAACAACACAATATAATCATAAATATGCGATAATCATCACAATAACATAATCCATTGTTTTTAGATACAAAATGCACCTAATATCATCATAAAGCATCATGTCACATCCAGATAGCATCATCATGCAAATATGATAAAAATGTTAAGTAAAAGTAAAATCTATTAAATCAACTACAATACTAGTAAAGCCTAAATATTGCATTTTAACCAAATGGATTGCATATTTGACGTCTGATCACATCATACAGATAGCCAAAATAATAAACATTGTTCAATCTCGGATCAAAATCATGTGGAACATAATGTAATCACAAGAGACACTACATTTCTTTAGTGAGCTTCAGTTGGTTACACAAGAGGTTTTAATGGTTGTGTCATAAGTGTAATCCACTATTATTGAAGGAATTGGTTATTATGTTAGAGAAAAAGGTCATTGAAAGTTTGTGCTACATGATTGTATGTATTGTCAAAGTTTTTCTTAATGATCTATGAAGAGGTGAGAGCATCTCATTTATGTGTATCTCAAAGTATAGGACTCAAAACTATTATGCAGTCATAAATGTAGCAAGAATCCTTGTAGCCTTCATTAAAAGAGATTAGATTCAAGAGGAGGTAGTAATGTTATCTGTGATAATAGTGAACCAAGAATAAAAAAATAGTGATATTTACTATCAAAAGAAAGGATGCCAAAGCTATAACACAAGTTAGTTTCTAGATTCGATTATGTGTTTTTTTAGCATAATTTGCTTTCCATTTCTACACTCTTTCATCTTGATGATGGATCACAGAGTGTGATCCAAACTTTTTTTTTACAATGATGCTAAAAAAATACACAATTGAATCCAGAAACTAACTTCTATTAAAAATGGATTGTGGAAATTTGATATTGTTAAAGCTATAAAAGTAAAAGAAAATATAAAAATAGTCATATAAACAATAGAAATAATCAATGTAAAAAATTGACAACTCATTGATAAAAGATAGTGGATATTTAATGTTTGAAATTAGTGATAAAAAATGAACAAATCTATGTTTCAAGCTTTCATCTTGAAGGACAATTACTATGATAGTCACGTTACCAAGTCATAGAGCATACAAATGAATCAACAATGAACAACTGAGGTACTAAACACAATGTAGAATGAGTTTTGATCTCATGGATATAAGTGTAGGGATGCCTACGAAAAACAAGTAGAGGAGAAGTGACTTCTAATGTTGAAATAATAATGTTATGCAATGTGATCAAGAATAATGTAATGCACTAGAAGATAGAGATTTAATGTGCTACTTTCATGAAGAGGAAGAGGGATTCCATGAAGTTTTATTATCTAGAATAGATATATGCAGTGGTAAAGGAAATAATGAATGACTATAATAGAGAGTGAAATAGTGAAGATGGTCATTACAGTGCTTAAGGATAGTGCATAAGAAGGAAGAACATTCTTAATGATGAACAATGTTGACAATTGTTACATCATATTACTCTCCAATATTGGCTTTCATGATCAAGAACAATGTATACAAGGAATGAATAGAAAAATATGGGATAGAGGTGCAGATTTATATTGTAAACATCAATTTTTGGGCAAGAGCAACAACTTTTAATCAAATAAATGGAATATCTATGCATAGAGGGGATATTTTAATGAATTAGTAGTGAGAGCTAACAAAATATTCTAATGTGTAGGGATAATAGTCAAAGTGAAGGAAATAGAGAAGATAAAGTAACAATAATTCATAAATAAAAAATACCAAGGAAGCACTTTATAGGTAGGGTTTTGAGTTCATCTTTCAAACTCTAAGACTCAAATGCTCTATTTTCATTGTTTCCTTCATGAGAGTGTCATTTATTTCATATAAAAAAGATTTATTCATCACATTCTTGTCCACTATTATTGGGTATACATCTTTTTTCAGTGAGGTTGTGTTGGTTTCTCAAGAGGTCTTAATGGCTACTCAACAAGTGTAATCCACTATTATTGAAGGAAAGGGTTATTATCTTAGAGAAAAAGGTCATTGAAAGTTTTTTCTACATGATTGTATGTATTGTCCAAGTTTTTTTAAAGATCTATGAGGAGGTGAGAGCATCTCATTTATGTGACGGTGCAAAGTATAGAGCTCAAAAATATTAAGCAATCATAAATGTAGCAAGAAGACCCCATCATTGTAGCTTGAACAATAAGAAGAGAGAAAATTCAAGATGACTAGGCAATGATTTTATCTATGATAATAGTGAACCAAGAAGCTAAAAAAATAGTGATATTTACTATCAAAATAAATGATACCAAAACTATAATAGTCAAAGAAATATCTCAAAATAGTCATATAAACAATGGAAAAAAATAATATAAAATAGTGAAAGGTTCTAGATAAAAGATAGTGAATATTTAAGGTTTAAAATTAGTGACAAAAAAATGAACAAATATGTGTCTCAAGATTGCATCTTGAAGGAAAATGATTTTGAGAGACATGTCCATAGAGCATGTAAAGGAATCAATGGTGAAGAGACAAGGTACTATATATAGTGCAGAATGAGTTGTGTTCTCATGGATATGAGTGTAGGGAAGCCTATAGACACCAAGTATAGGAAAAGTGATTTCTAATGTTGAAATAATAATGTTATGTAATCTCATCAAGAATAGAGTACAATGTAGTTGAAGATAGTGATTCAAGATGCTACTTTCATGAAGAGGAAGAGGGGTGCTATGAAGTGTTATTATCTAGAACAAAGATATGGAATGGTAAAGATAATAATGAATGACTATAATAGAGAGTGAAATGGTGAAGATGGTCATTATAGTGCTTAAGGATAGTGCTAATGCAACAATTGAAGACCCGTGATTATAAGAACAACAATAGAGAATATAGTGTAAGAATTGAGCATAAATATTACAAAGCATGTTCATGTTAGTTAATCAACATTATTGCAGCATGAGGACATGGTACCTTGATAATGCAAATGAGAGTGTTGTAAAAAACAATTAAGATTTTAAAAACTATGGATTTACATATTGAGTGTCATGAGAAAACCAATTATTGAGGATCCATGTTGTAGAGAGAGGTGCCATGAAAAAAATTGAAGATCATACCAATGTAAACACAATGACATGTAATAAAACCAAAGATGGAATCACAATACAATGACTCGTATGAGGGCATTGGAAGAAAATGAAATTATAATACGATTCATTGTTATGATGTCAATAAAAGGTAATATCAATATAATGGGAAATGGTTAGAAACATTATGAAATATTTCATATAATAGAGAAGGGTGTAGACCAAATGGTAAGGGGCAACAATTAATATAACAACAATTATTATGAGAAAACTCATGATGATATGCCATAAGGACTATTACGAGTAGGAATTATTATTAAGAGAATTTCAAGCCATGAAAAGGGGGAGTTTTTGAGTTGCAAAAAATAGTTGTACTTCAATTTGGAAGCCCACATGTGTTATATATTGATTAAGGAAGACTTTGGGCCCACTAAACAACAATTGGGGGCAGTTATAACACCTTTTGTACTATTTTTAGATATATACAACCCAAAGAGATATTTATAAATCATAGAGCAATATTCAAGGAGAGAGAAATTTAGTTCAAGAGAATTTCAGGGAAGTCAGTTTAGTTCATGGCTAGTTCTCTTTGGTTCTTACTTTCTATTAGAGCTAGGCCTTCTTTCTATATGGTTTTCTTCTTCTTTCTTTTCTAGTTCCTTATTCTTTGATTTTTGCACACAACTAAAAGAAGACAGATTGTAGCTCTTAGAAGCATTCTACAATATTGTATGAAATCCTGTCATTTCAATAAAGATAGCAACAATTCCTTCTCATTATTTTTTACTTTTGTGTTAAGGATGAATGATCTAATGATGTTATAATGATTTACTTTAAAATTCTTTAATTTTGTCTCATTTATACATTATTACAAGACATAGACTTATTTTTTATGTGGAATATGGGTTGTGTTGAGTTTAAATCAATAGGTTGTCGTTGAGAAAATATTTGATTTTCTTTCAAGTAAGCATTGGTTCATTGTCTTCCTATTATGTATTGAATGTAATATTTTGATTTGTGAGTATAAATTGTCTTTCATTGAAAGTATTGAAATTTTAAGTAGTTGAGTATGATTTTCACACATTTTGTGCATCACCTCCTAGGATAAGGTTCAGTTCAAGAATTTCCCAACCCTGTTCCCAAGAAAAATTCAATAGTTTTAGGAGGTATCTAAAGGGAACCAACCCTTTTTTATTTTGATATTAATCTTCACAATAGGAAACCCACATGCCTAAAGATCATTATATGTTTCATGTGAATGTTGATCTCCCATCTTAATATCCAATGCAATCCTCGTGACAACACCTTCATCTTCTTTCATTGATGCTACTCCAACATTTTCTTCTAGATCTTCTTTTGCATCTTCTTTTTCTTTTCTATTCCTTAAGCCATCATACCAAGTTTTTTTTGTCTTCTTTTTCCTATTATAACTATTATCCACTTCATTTCTTAAGTCCACTTCAAGCTATCCAATTTGTCTTTTTTCTTCTTCTTTTCCTTGTATTTTATTCTTCTCATTTATTTTTCATCTATAAGTACCCACAATTCCATTTCTTGTTCATCCATGTCATTAACACTATTTACACCTTCATCTTTTTCATATTTTTTAATAATTCTATTTAAATACTCAAAAACATCATCATTGAAATCTTTTAACACAACTTGTTTACCTCTTACCTTGGACACGTTTTCCTCAAGCTTCTGCCAACTTGATGTTGCAACTATCTCAATCTTCTCTTTCAATATTTCATGAGTCAATACTTTGGTTTCTCAATCTTTATTTTCAGCCACTATACCCTTGTCTTGTAATCTTCATTTAATTTTCTTCTTTCATTCAATTTATAAGACATGTCCCTTCTATAAATTATTTCTCTTCTTCACCCATAAACTCATTCTTGCCTTCACATTTTCCACTCTCTTGTAGTGATTTTCCACCACCATATCATGTACAATTATATTTATCACCTACCATCATAGGCTTGACCACCCATTCTTTTATTTCCTACTCTTATTTTGGTGCCTCTTTATTTATGCCTTCATTCTCCACAATGCATGGTTGGATTTCTACCTTAAAATATTTTCTTTGTCTCCTTTCTTGCCAACTCCCCCAATAATCAGATTTCCAATTGGTCCCCATCATGTCTTTCATCCTTTTCACCTATTTTTAGCACCATTATTATAAAAAATACCTTCTTTGCACTTTAACTATTTCCCTTCAATGATTAGTTTAATCTGCCAAATTTGTATTCTATAACCATGATCCCAAACAAGTTTTGGAAACTATCTAATTCTCTTCTCTCTTTTAACTTGCATAATTTAATTCTTATATCCACATATATGACTAAGATCAACATTCCCACTTCTATTTACCTTTGGAATAGGTTTATGTATGGGTTCTCCTTCATTCTTGTCTTCACTTCTTGTCAATCATTCTATTTTTTGCATTTTTTTCTTCATCTATAACATCATATAAGGCATCATAGAACTCTTGTGCATCTTCAAATTCTTCATTACAATATTGGAAAATATCAACACCATCCTCTTGATTTTTAGATACTTTATAATGTACCACTATGTCTTTTTTGTAAACTGTTGCAACTTGTCTTCGACTCTTTCTTTCAACCCCAAAGCTTTTTACATGTGCTTTATTTGCCCCCTCTCTCATAACCTTCAAGGTATAATTATTGACCTTTATTTTAATGCTTCCCATACTTGCAAACACATACTTACTCACATATTATAAAATAAAACAAGATACCAACATGTCTCCATGAGTACCTCATTCATGGACACTTTCCCCTCTTCTTGACTTCTTTTGAGTGCTTATTTCTAAACTTCTTCTCTTCACCCTTTCTTGTCTCTCCTCCTATTATCCTCAACGATAACTTATTTCACATCTTTTGGTTTATATTCCACTCTTGACATCTTGTTGTTCTTCATGCCCCTTAGGGTTTTTCTTATACTCTCATCTTCTACTCTTAAGGAAGCCATATTTTGTCTTATTTCCTTCACAAGAAACTCTATAGGCAATTTCACATTCTTTCTCATTAGGAAAACCCATACATAATCTTCTCTTATTTTTTCAAGTCGGTGCTCTACCCAAACCTTACACTTCTCAAAATCCTTTCACAACTCTACTAGTTCTCTTTCAAAATATGCATCTTGTTTTTCCACATTATATTTCTTCTTGTCTTTCCTTTTGAGAATTTATTTCTTCATTCTTTGTTGCATCTTTCTTTCTCTTTCTTGAATTCTTGATGCCTCACCAAGGGCTCTTCTCATCTCCTCTTGCCTAGTCTTTTGGTCCCTAGCATTCTGCAACACACCAATATTTCCAAGAATCCATAAACATCAAACTATCATACTTGTACTTCACCAAGGTTCAATAAAAAGATTCAATTTATTGTCCCAAATATTTTGGGCTCTGATACCACTTGATGGAGACAAAATCCACCCTCATGAACAACTACTAACATCTTTATTCCAAGTGAACTAAACCTACTATGTAAGCATTCACTTCATAAAATGAAAAACATTTCATTGCTACAACAACCAAGAAAATAGAGCCTTCATATAGGTTGATAAAATTCAACTCCCTGCATTGATAACAAAAGACTATTAAAAATATGAGAATAGAAATTGGATTAGACCTTATTGATGGAAAAACAATTGTTAATCCAAACAAATAAAAACTATTCTCTATCCTTAACGAGATAGGATCTCAATTGACATAAACAAACATCTTAGTAGTAGCACATTTAGGCAATAAGGAATCCCAAAAATAAAGTCATTAACATGTCATTGCATGTAAATTCTATCAACAATTCACTAGTCTGCAAATTAGTCTAAGTTAGAATATGACAGTTTAAGCAAAAATTCTCTTCTTACACTTTGACACTTTATATCCCTAAAAATTACAACTACATACATATAAAATTTCATACCTCAAACCATTGATCATTGACAGTTAGTGATTCCTTTCTCATCTAGTTTAGTCTTTCTTCTTTTGTGAGGCCCATTTTTTGTATGAAGACCACTTTCATCTTTCCCTTCTATCACTTCCTTACACCATATCCTTCTTGATTCCTCCTCTTACATCCTCTACATGCAATCTATCCCCCATTCCATGTATAGGAATCATTCTTTGATTCCTTAATTCCTTGTGTGATGCTCACACTCTTTCCTTTTGCCCCGGTCTCCTATCACAGACTCCAACATCTAGCCTCCTCACACTCTTTCTTGCACATCATCTCCATCCCTCTCATTCTATTCAAATTCTCTAACCGACCCTTAAACTCATTTCATACTAAATTTTAATAAACCAAAATAGACGACTAAGATAAATTAAACTTTTCTTGAAGATGCTCCTACATCACCCAACTTCCCACTTTTTGTTTAAAACAATATTGAGTCACTTGGAAGAAATATCAACAAGGAAAGGAGGGAAGACAATTATGAACACATGGAAGTTATCCTAGTTATGCTACAAGGTGTGTTCCCTTGGTCTCCTTGTTTAGTTTAGTGCTTAGGTTTGTGACATGGCTTAATCATCTCCTATGGATTCTATAAGTCTAGTGATTGTATCAAGCATTGACAAGTAGATATTTTGGTGCAACGACAACCACACTTGTAACAAGTGGTATCATAGCTTGGTCACAGGTTCAAACCCTTCGTTGTGTTGTTGGAGGAGGGAATTTTTGCAAGGTGTGCACCATTTTTCTCCTTATTTACTAAAATGTTCAAGTTTGTGGCATGGCTTAATTGTCTCCAATGGTTTCTATAAGTCTAGTGGTTATATCAGGCATTAACATGTTGATCTTTTGGTGCAAAGGAAACCAAACTTGTAATAAGGGATTGAGGCAATCGTACTCTTGTATCTTGATGATGATACAATGCATTTTAGGGAAATTGGTCAAATAGAGGCAAGGACCATCAATGTTTGTTGTATTATTGTCATCGGGTGTTGGGACAAAGTATAAAATGGAGAAAGTATAAAGTTTACTTTCACAACACACAACAAGGCCTATAAAAGGATATTGCTAGATTTGGCTCATTTGGTGGCTAATTTCCATGGTAGATTTTTTGGGATCTTGTTATTTGCAGGAGTCAATAAAAAAATCCCATTGGGAATGTCTAGTGGAGAGATATATGATAAATTTGGAGGCTTGGAAGGGGAAATGAATCTCAATAGCAAACATGATTCTTCTTGTTCAAGTAGTTTCTTTGGCTTTTCCTATATACTCAATTACATGCATGAAGATTTTAAAAGAATTCAAATATATTCTCAATAAGATGATGCACAAATATTTTTGGAAAGGACCAAAAGAACAACATAGTTTCCCCCTTATTACGTGGGGCAAGGTGTGTTCCTTGAAGGAAGTTGGGGGTACTAGTATATGCAACGTCATGATAATGAACTTGGAAATGGAGAAAATTTGGTTTGGCAACATCACACCCAAGGATCTACTAAAAATGGATAAATATTCTAAGAAGGAAATATCTTGATACAAATCTCCTTGAGAGGATACTCATAGTTAGTGATCCACCTCAAGGTTTAGCAATCTAGTATTTTATCCTAAATTACAAAGATATTATAACCAATAATTTAACCTAGGAGGTCAAAAATGAGAGGAAGGAATCCTTTGGTCAAACTCATGGGAAGAACATCTTGCTCTTCATGCCAACCTAAATTTGGACATCATCAATTCATAAAATTTAACAGTATGAGGAAGTAGAATAAAAGACCATCTAGAGAAAATATAGATTAATAGAATAATAGAATGGAAATAGAAACCCCTTGTCAATCTGAATGTCTCAACTAACCAAAAAGAGGTGCTAAACATAATACTATATGATAGATTGATGAGCCTCTCTTAGGGGTAGGATGTCATTGAATGGAATGGTTCAAACACTTGGGAATATAAGGTCAATTTAGGCTATAAATTCAAGGAAGTTGCAATCAATAT